>CM054123.1:75823023-75833023 GCA_028751855.1 Ambrosia trifida | reverse complement strand
TTTAGGGTTTAGGGTTTAGGGTTTAGGGTTTAGGGTTTAGGGTTTAGGGTTTAGGGTTTAGGGTTTAGGGTTTAGGGTTTAGGGTTTAGGGTTTAGGGTTTAGGGTTTAGGGTTTAGGGTTTAGGGTTTAGGGTTTAGGGTTTAGGGTTTAGGGTTTAGGGTTTAGGGTTTAGGGTTTAGGGTTTAGGGTTTAGGGTTTAGGGTTTAGGGTTTAGGGTTTAGGGTTTAGGGTTTAGGGTTTAGGGTTTAGGGTTTAGGGTTTAGGGTTTAGGGTTTAGGGTTTAGGGTTTAGGGTTTAGGGTTTAGGGTTTAGGGTTTAGGGTTTAGGGTTTAGGGTTTAGGGTTTAGGGTTTAGGGTTTAGGGTTTAGGGTTTAGGGTTTAGGGTTTAGGGTTTAGGGTTTAGGGTTTAGGGTTTAGGGTTTAGGGTTTAGGGTTTAGGGTTTAGGGTTTAGGGTTTAGGGTTTAGGGTTTAGGGTTTAGGGTTTAGGGTTTAGGGTTTAGGGTTTAGGGTTTAGGGTTTAGGGTTTAGGGTTTAGGGTTTAGGGTTTAGGGTTTAGGGTTTAGGGTTTAGGGTTTAGGGTTTAGGGTTTAGGGTTTAGGGTTTAGGGTTTAGGGTTTAGGGTTTAGGGTTTAGGGTTTAGGGTTTAGGGTTTAGGGTTTAGGGTTTAGGGTTTAGGGTTTAGGGTTTAGGGTTTAGGGTTTAGGGTTTAGGGTTTAGGGTTTAGGGTTTAGGGTTTAGGGTTTAGGGTTTAGGGTTTAGGGTTTAGGGTTTAGGGTTTAGGGTTTAGGGTTTAGGGTTTAGGGTTTAGGGTTTAGGGTTTAGGGTTTAGGGTTTAGGGTTTAGGGTTTAGGGTTTAGGGTTTAGGGTTTAGGGTTTAGGGTTTAGGGTTTAGGGTTTAGGGTTTAGGGTTTAGGGTTTAGGGTTTAGGGTTTAGGGTTTAGGGTTTAGGGTTTAGGGTTTAGGGTTTAGGGTTTAGGGTTTAGGGTTTAGGGTTTAGGGTTTAGGGTTTAGGGTTTAGGGTTTAGGGTTTAGGGTTTAGGGTTTAGGGTTTAGGGTTTAGGGTTTAGGGTTTAGGGTTTAGGGTTTAGGGTTTAGGGTTTAGGGTTTAGGGTTTAGGGTTTAGGGTTTAGGGTTTAGGGTTTAGGGTTTAGGGTTTAGGGTTTAGGGTTTAGGGTTTAGGGTTTAGGGTTTAGGGTTTAGGGTTTAGGGTTTAGGGTTTAGGGTTTAGGGTTTAGGGTTTAGGGTTTAGGGTTTAGGGTTTAGGGTTTAGGGTTTAGGGTTTAGGGTTTAGGGTTTAGGGTTTAGGGTTTAGGGTTTAGGGTTTAGGGTTTAGGGTTTAGGGTTTAGGGTTTAGGGTTTAGGGTTTAGGGTTTAGGGTTTAGGGTTTAGGGTTTAGGGTTTAGGGTTTAGGGTTTAGGGTTTAGGGTTTAGGGTTTAGGGTTTAGGGTTTAGGGTTTAGGGTTTAGGGTTTAGGGTTTAGGGTTTAGGGTTTAGGGTTTAGGGTTTAGGGTTTAGGGTTTAGGGTTTAGGGTTTAGGGTTTAGGGTTTAGGGTTTAGGGTTTAGGGTTTAGGGTTTAGGGTTTAGGGTTTAGGGTTTAGGGTTTAGGGTTTAGGGTTTAGGGTTTAGGGTTTAGGGTTTAGGGTTTAGGGTTTAGGGTTTAGGGTTTAGGGTTTAGGGTTTAGGGTTTAGGGTTTAGGGTTTAGGGTTTAGGGTTTAGGGTTTAGGGTTTAGGGTTTAGGGTTTAGGGTTTAGGGTTTAGGGTTTAGGGTTTAGGGTTTAGGGTTTAGGGTTTAGGGTTTAGGGTTTAGGGTTTAGGGTTTAGGGTTTAGGGTTTAGGGTTTAGGGTTTAGGGTTTAGGGTTTAGGGTTTAGGGTTTAGGGTTTAGGGTTTAGGGTTTAGGGTTTAGGGTTTAGGGTTTAGGGTTTAGGGTTTAGGGTTTAGGGTTTAGGGTTTAGGGTTTAGGGTTTAGGGTTTAGGGTTTAGGGTTTAGGGTTTAGGGTTTAGGGTTTAGGGTTTAGGGTTTAGGGTTTAGGGTTTAGGGTTTAGGGTTTAGGGTTTAGGGTTTAGGGTTTAGGGTTTAGGGTTTAGGGTTTAGGGTTTAGGGTTTAGGGTTTAGGGTTTAGGGTTTAGGGTTTAGGGTTTAGGGTTTAGGGTTTAGGGTTTAGGGTTTAGGGTTTAGGGTTTAGGGTTTAGGGTTTAGGGTTTAGGGTTTAGGGTTTAGGGTTTAGGGTTTAGGGTTTAGGGTTTAGGGTTTAGGGTTTAGGGTTTAGGGTTTAGGGTTTAGGGTTTAGGGTTTAGGGTTTAGGGTTTAGGGTTTAGGGTTTAGGGTTTAGGGTTTAGGGTTTAGGGTTTAGGGTTTAGGGTTTAGGGTTTAGGGTTTAGGGTTTAGGGTTTAGGGTTTAGGGTTTAGGGTTTAGGGTTTAGGGTTTAGGGTTTAGGGTTTAGGGTTTAGGGTTTAGGGTTTAGGGTTTAGGGTTTAGGGTTTAGGGTTTAGGGTTTAGGGTTTAGGGTTTAGGGTTTAGGGTTTAGGGTTTAGGGTTTAGGGTTTAGGGTTTAGGGTTTAGGGTTTAGGGTTTAGGGTTTAGGGTTTAGGGTTTAGGGTTTAGGGTTTAGGGTTTAGGGTTTAGGGTTTAGGGTTTAGGGTTTAGGGTTTAGGGTTTAGGGTTTAGGGTTTAGGGTTTAGGGTTTAGGGTTTAGGGTTTAGGGTTTAGGGTTTAGGGTTTAGGGTTTAGGGTTTAGGGTTTAGGGTTTAGGGTTTAGGGTTTAGGGTTTAGGGTTTAGGGTTTAGGGTTTAGGGTTTAGGGTTTAGGGTTTAGGGTTTAGGGTTTAGGGTTTAGGGTTTAGGGTTTAGGGTTTAGGGTTTAGGGTTTAGGGTTTAGGGTTTAGGGTTTAGGGTTTAGGGTTTAGGGTTTAGGGTTTAGGGTTTAGGGTTTAGGGTTTAGGGTTTAGGGTTTAGGGTTTAGGGTTTAGGGTTTAGGGTTTAGGGTTTAGGGTTTAGGGTTTAGGGTTTAGGGTTTAGGGTTTAGGGTTTAGGGTTTAGGGTTTAGGGTTTAGGGTTTAGGGTTTAGGGTTTAGGGTTTAGGGTTTAGGGTTTAGGGTTTAGGGTTTAGGGTTTAGGGTTTAGGGTTTAGGGTTTAGGGTTTAGGGTTTAGGGTTTAGGGTTTAGGGTTTAGGGTTTAGGGTTTAGGGTTTAGGGTTTAGGGTTTAGGGTTTAGGGTTTAGGGTTTAGGGTTTAGGGTTTAGGGTTTAGGGTTTAGGGTTTAGGGTTTAGGGTTTAGGGTTTAGGGTTTAGGGTTTAGGGTTTAGGGTTTAGGGTTTAGGGTTTAGGGTTTAGGGTTTAGGGTTTAGGGTTTAGGGTTTAGGGTTTAGGGTTTAGGGTTTAGGGTTTAGGGTTTAGGGTTTAGGGTTTAGGGTTTAGGGTTTAGGGTTTAGGGTTTAGGGTTTAGGGTTTAGGGTTTAGGGTTTAGGGTTTAGGGTTTAGGGTTTAGGGTTTAGGGTTTAGGGTTTAGGGTTTAGGGTTTAGGGTTTAGGGTTTAGGGTTTAGGGTTTAGGGTTTAGGGTTTAGGGTTTAGGGTTTAGGGTTTAGGGTTTAGGGTTTAGGGTTTAGGGTTTAGGGTTTAGGGTTTAGGGTTTAGGGTTTAGGGTTTAGGGTTTAGGGTTTAGGGTTTAGGGTTTAGGGTTTAGGGTTTAGGGTTTAGGGTTTAGGGTTTAGGGTTTAGGGTTTAGGGTTTAGGGTTTAGGGTTTAGGGTTTAGGGTTTAGGGTTTAGGGTTTAGGGTTTAGGGTTTAGGGTTTAGGGTTTAGGGTTTAGGGTTTAGGGTTTAGGGTTTAGGGTTTAGGGTTTAGGGTTTAGGGTTTAGGGTTTAGGGTTTAGGGTTTAGGGTTTAGGGTTTAGGGTTTAGGGTTTAGGGTTTAGGGTTTAGGGTTTAGGGTTTAGGGTTTAGGGTTTAGGGTTTAGGGTTTAGGGTTTAGGGTTTAGGGTTTAGGGTTTAGGGTTTAGGGTTTAGGGTTTAGGGTTTAGGGTTTAGGGTTTAGGGTTTAGGGTTTAGGGTTTAGGGTTTAGGGTTTAGGGTTTAGGGTTTAGGGTTTAGGGTTTAGGGTTTAGGGTTTAGGGTTTAGGGTTTAGGGTTTAGGGTTTAGGGTTTAGGGTTTAGGGTTTAGGGTTTAGGGTTTAGGGTTTAGGGTTTAGGGTTTAGGGTTTAGGGTTTAGGGTTTAGGGTTTAGGGTTTAGGGTTTAGGGTTTAGGGTTTAGGGTTTAGGGTTTAGGGTTTAGGGTTTAGGGTTTAGGGTTTAGGGTTTAGGGTTTAGGGTTTAGGGTTTAGGGTTTAGGGTTTAGGGTTTAGGGTTTAGGGTTTAGGGTTTAGGGTTTAGGGTTTAGGGTTTAGGGTTTAGGGTTTAGGGTTTAGGGTTTAGGGTTTAGGGTTTAGGGTTTAGGGTTTAGGGTTTAGGGTTTAGGGTTTAGGGTTTAGGGTTTAGGGTTTAGGGTTTAGGGTTTAGGGTTTAGGGTTTAGGGTTTAGGGTTTAGGGTTTAGGGTTTAGGGTTTAGGGTTTAGGGTTTAGGGTTTAGGGTTTAGGGTTTAGGGTTTAGGGTTTAGGGTTTAGGGTTTAGGGTTTAGGGTTTAGGGTTTAGGGTTTAGGGTTTAGGGTTTAGGGTTTAGGGTTTAGGGTTTAGGGTTTAGGGTTTAGGGTTTAGGGTTTAGGGTTTAGGGTTTAGGGTTTAGGGTTTAGGGTTTAGGGTTTAGGGTTTAGGGTTTAGGGTTTAGGGTTTAGGGTTTAGGGTTTAGGGTTTAGGGTTTAGGGTTTAGGGTTTAGGGTTTAGGGTTTAGGGTTTAGGGTTTAGGGTTTAGGGTTTAGGGTTTAGGGTTTAGGGTTTAGGGTTTAGGGTTTAGGGTTTAGGGTTTAGGGTTTAGGGTTTAGGGTTTAGGGTTTAGGGTTTAGGGTTTAGGGTTTAGGGTTTAGGGTTTAGGGTTTAGGGTTTAGGGTTTAGGGTTTAGGGTTTAGGGTTTAGGGTTTAGGGTTTAGGGTTTAGGGTTTAGGGTTTAGGGTTTAGGGTTTAGGGTTTAGGGTTTAGGGTTTAGGGTTTAGGGTTTAGGGTTTAGGGTTTAGGGTTTAGGGTTTAGGGTTTAGGGTTTAGGGTTTAGGGTTTAGGGTTTAGGGTTTAGGGTTTAGGGTTTAGGGTTTAGGGTTTAGGGTTTAGGGTTTAGGGTTTAGGGTTTAGGGTTTAGGGTTTAGGGTTTAGGGTTTAGGGTTTAGGGTTTAGGGTTTAGGGTTTAGGGTTTAGGGTTTAGGGTTTAGGGTTTAGGGTTTAGGGTTTAGGGTTTAGGGTTTAGGGTTTAGGGTTTAGGGTTTAGGGTTTAGGGTTTAGGGTTTAGGGTTTAGGGTTTAGGGTTTAGGGTTTAGGGTTTAGGGTTTAGGGTTTAGGGTTTAGGGTTTAGGGTTTAGGGTTTAGGGTTTAGGGTTTAGGGTTTAGGGTTTAGGGTTTAGGGTTTAGGGTTTAGGGTTTAGGGTTTAGGGTTTAGGGTTTAGGGTTTAGGGTTTAGGGTTTAGGGTTTAGGGTTTAGGGTTTAGGGTTTAGGGTTTAGGGTTTAGGGTTTAGGGTTTAGGGTTTAGGGTTTAGGGTTTAGGGTTTAGGGTTTAGGGTTTAGGGTTTAGGGTTTAGGGTTTAGGGTTTAGGGTTTAGGGTTTAGGGTTTAGGGTTTAGGGTTTAGGGTTTAGGGTTTAGGGTTTAGGGTTTAGGGTTTAGGGTTTAGGGTTTAGGGTTTAGGGTTTAGGGTTTAGGGTTTAGGGTTTAGGGTTTAGGGTTTAGGGTTTAGGGTTTAGGGTTTAGGGTTTAGGGTTTAGGGTTTAGGGTTTAGGGTTTAGGGTTTAGGGTTTAGGGTTTAGGGTTTAGGGTTTAGGGTTTAGGGTTTAGGGTTTAGGGTTTAGGGTTTAGGGTTTAGGGTTTAGGGTTTAGGGTTTAGGGTTTAGGGTTTAGGGTTTAGGGTTTAGGGTTTAGGGTTTAGGGTTTAGGGTTTAGGGTTTAGGGTTTAGGGTTTAGGGTTTAGGGTTTAGGGTTTAGGGTTTAGGGTTTAGGGTTTAGGGTTTAGGGTTTAGGGTTTAGGGTTTAGGGTTTAGGGTTTAGGGTTTAGGGTTTAGGGTTTAGGGTTTAGGGTTTAGGGTTTAGGGTTTAGGGTTTAGGGTTTAGGGTTTAGGGTTTAGGGTTTAGGGTTTAGGGTTTAGGGTTTAGGGTTTAGGGTTTAGGGTTTAGGGTTTAGGGTTTAGGGTTTAGGGTTTAGGGTTTAGGGTTTAGGGTTTAGGGTTTAGGGTTTAGGGTTTAGGGTTTAGGGTTTAGGGTTTAGGGTTTAGGGTTTAGGGTTTAGGGTTTAGGGTTTAGGGTTTAGGGTTTAGGGTTTAGGGTTTAGGGTTTAGGGTTTAGGGTTTAGGGTTTAGGGTTTAGGGTTTAGGGTTTAGGGTTTAGGGTTTAGGGTTTAGGGTTTAGGGTTTAGGGTTTAGGGTTTAGGGTTTAGGGTTTAGGGTTTAGGGTTTAGGGTTTAGGGTTTAGGGTTTAGGGTTTAGGGTTTAGGGTTTAGGGTTTAGGGTTTAGGGTTTAGGGTTTAGGGTTTAGGGTTTAGGGTTTAGGGTTTAGGGTTTAGGGTTTAGGGTTTAGGGTTTAGGGTTTAGGGTTTAGGGTTTAGGGTTTAGGGTTTAGGGTTTAGGGTTTAGGGTTTAGGGTTTAGGGTTTAGGGTTTAGGGTTTAGGGTTTAGGGTTTAGGGTTTAGGGTTTAGGGTTTAGGGTTTAGGGTTTAGGGTTTAGGGTTTAGGGTTTAGGGTTTAGGGTTTAGGGTTTAGGGTTTAGGGTTTAGGGTTTAGGGTTTAGGGTTTAGGGTTTAGGGTTTAGGGTTTAGGGTTTAGGGTTTAGGGTTTAGGGTTTAGGGTTTAGGGTTTAGGGTTTAGGGTTTAGGGTTTAGGGTTTAGGGTTTAGGGTTTAGGGTTTAGGGTTTAGGGTTTAGGGTTTAGGGTTTAGGGTTTAGGGTTTAGGGTTTAGGGTTTAGGGTTTAGGGTTTAGGGTTTAGGGTTTAGGGTTTAGGGTTTAGGGTTTAGGGTTTAGGGTTTAGGGTTTAGGGTTTAGGGTTTAGGGTTTAGGGTTTAGGGTTTAGGGTTTAGGGTTTAGGGTTTAGGGTTTAGGGTTTAGGGTTTAGGGTTTAGGGTTTAGGGTTTAGGGTTTAGGGTTTAGGGTTTAGGGTTTAGGGTTTAGGGTTTAGGGTTTAGGGTTTAGGGTTTAGGGTTTAGGGTTTAGGGTTTAGGGTTTAGGGTTTAGGGTTTAGGGTTTAGGGTTTAGGGTTTAGGGTTTAGGGTTTAGGGTTTAGGGTTTAGGGTTTAGGGTTTAGGGTTTAGGGTTTAGGGTTTAGGGTTTAGGGTTTAGGGTTTAGGGTTTAGGGTTTAGGGTTTAGGGTTTAGGGTTTAGGGTTTAGGGTTTAGGGTTTAGGGTTTAGGGTTTAGGGTTTAGGGTTTAGGGTTTAGGGTTTAGGGTTTAGGGTTTAGGGTTTAGGGTTTAGGGTTTAGGGTTTAGGGTTTAGGGTTTAGGGTTTAGGGTTTAGGGTTTAGGGTTTAGGGTTTAGGGTTTAGGGTTTAGGGTTTAGGGTTTAGGGTTTAGGGTTTAGGGTTTAGGGTTTAGGGTTTAGGGTTTAGGGTTTAGGGTTTAGGGTTTAGGGTTTAGGGTTTAGGGTTTAGGGTTTAGGGTTTAGGGTTTAGGGTTTAGGGTTTAGGGTTTAGGGTTTAGGGTTTAGGGTTTAGGGTTTAGGGTTTAGGGTTTAGGGTTTAGGGTTTAGGGTTTAGGGTTTAGGGTTTAGGGTTTAGGGTTTAGGGTTTAGGGTTTAGGGTTTAGGGTTTAGGGTTTAGGGTTTAGGGTTTAGGGTTTAGGGTTTAGGGTTTAGGGTTTAGGGTTTAGGGTTTAGGGTTTAGGGTTTAGGGTTTAGGGTTTAGGGTTTAGGGTTTAGGGTTTAGGGTTTAGGGTTTAGGGTTTAGGGTTTAGGGTTTAGGGTTTAGGGTTTAGGGTTTAGGGTTTAGGGTTTAGGGTTTAGGGTTTAGGGTTTAGGGTTTAGGGTTTAGGGTTTAGGGTTTAGGGTTTAGGGTTTAGGGTTTAGGGTTTAGGGTTTAGGGTTTAGGGTTTAGGGTTTAGGGTTTAGGGTTTAGGGTTTAGGGTTTAGGGTTTAGGGTTTAGGGTTTAGGGTTTAGGGTTTAGGGTTTAGGGTTTAGGGTTTAGGGTTTAGGGTTTAGGGTTTAGGGTTTAGGGTTTAGGGTTTAGGGTTTAGGGTTTAGGGTTTAGGGTTTAGGGTTTAGGGTTTAGGGTTTAGGGTTTAGGGTTTAGGGTTTAGGGTTTAGGGTTTAGGGTTTAGGGTTTAGGGTTTAGGGTTTAGGGTTTAGGGTTTAGGGTTTAGGGTTTAGGGTTTAGGGTTTAGGGTTTAGGGTTTAGGGTTTAGGGTTTAGGGTTTAGGGTTTAGGGTTTAGGGTTTAGGGTTTAGGGTTTAGGGTTTAGGGTTTAGGGTTTAGGGTTTAGGGTTTAGGGTTTAGGGTTTAGGGTTTAGGGTTTAGGGTTTAGGGTTTAGGGTTTAGGGTTTAGGGTTTAGGGTTTAGGGTTTAGGGTTTAGGGTTTAGGGTTTAGGGTTTAGGGTTTAGGGTTTAGGGTTTAGGGTTTAGGGTTTAGGGTTTAGGGTTTAGGGTTTAGGGTTTAGGGTTTAGGGTTTAGGGTTTAGGGTTTAGGGTTTAGGGTTTAGGGTTTAGGGTTTAGGGTTTAGGGTTTAGGGTTTAGGGTTTAGGGTTTAGGGTTTAGGGTTTAGGGTTTAGGGTTTAGGGTTTAGGGTTTAGGGTTTAGGGTTTAGGGTTTAGGGTTTAGGGTTTAGGGTTTAGGGTTTAGGGTTTAGGGTTTAGGGTTTAGGGTTTAGGGTTTAGGGTTTAGGGTTTAGGGTTTAGGGTTTAGGGTTTAGGGTTTAGGGTTTAGGGTTTAGGGTTTAGGGTTTAGGGTTTAGGGTTTAGGGTTTAGGGTTTAGGGTTTAGGGTTTAGGGTTTAGGGTTTAGGGTTTAGGGTTTAGGGTTTAGGGTTTAGGGTTTAGGGTTTAGGGTTTAGGGTTTAGGGTTTAGGGTTTAGGGTTTAGGGTTTAGGGTTTAGGGTTTAGGGTTTAGGGTTTAGGGTTTAGGGTTTAGGGTTTAGGGTTTAGGGTTTAGGGTTTAGGGTTTAGGGTTTAGGGTTTAGGGTTTAGGGTTTAGGGTTTAGGGTTTAGGGTTTAGGGTTTAGGGTTTAGGGTTTAGGGTTTAGGGTTTAGGGTTTAGGGTTTAGGGTTTAGGGTTTAGGGTTTAGGGTTTAGGGTTTAGGGTTTAGGGTTTAGGGTTTAGGGTTTAGGGTTTAGGGTTTAGGGTTATAGGGTTTAGGGTTTAGGGTTTAGGGTTTAGGGTTTAGGGTTTAGGGTTTAGGGTTTAGGGTTTAGGGTTTAGGGTTTAGGGTTTAGGGTTTAGGGTTTAGGGTTTAGGGTTTAGGGTTTAGGGTTTAGGGTTTAGGGTTTAGGGTTTAGGGTTTAGGGTTTAGGGTTTAGGGTTTAGGGTTTAGGGTTTAGGGTTTAGGGTTTAGGGTTTAGGGTTTAGGGTTTAGGGTTTAGGGTTTAGGGTTTAGGGTTTAGGGTTTAGGGTTTAGGGTTTAGGGTTTAGGGTTTAGGGTTTAGGGTTTAGGGTTTAGGGTTTAGGGTTTAGGGTTTAGGGTTTAGGGTTTAGGGTTTAGGGTTTAGGGTTTAGGGTTTAGGGTTTAGGGTTTAGGGTTTAGGGTTTAGGGTTTAGGGTTTAGGGTTTAGGGTTTAGGGTTTAGGGTTTAGGGTTTAGGGTTTAGGGTTTAGGGTTTAGGGTTTAGGGTTTAGGGTTTAGGGTTTAGGGTTTAGGGTTTAGGGTTTAGGGTTTAGGGTTTAGGGTTTAGGGTTTAGGGTTTAGGGTTTAGGGTTTAGGGTTTAGGGTTTAGGGTTTAGGGTTTAGGGTTT
>CM054123.1:75796911-75822923 GCA_028751855.1 Ambrosia trifida | reverse complement strand
TTCCTTGAGCAATGAGTTGTAAATTCTTTAGGATTTCTGATAACTGAGATGTCATCTCTGTCACAACAACAGAGTTTTGGGTTGTAACATTTTTAATGGCTTCTAATTCGGACAGATTCTGTCCGGTTGCTTTCTCCAATCAAATTAAGGAAGAATCATGATCCTGAATTAGTTGTGCTAAGGTTTGATTACGAGTTGACATGGTTTTTTATGAAACAAATTGAAACAGAGTATAGAAAAGAAATGAAATTGGACATGCTGCAAATGGGTGTAAGAAACAAAGGAATTGGACTAAAAGGCTCAAGAATGGTGAAGAAATGAAGAGGTATGTTTTTCAGGCTCGAAAATGGTGGAATAACGATGGATAATGGTGATGGTGATGGTGGATTGTGGTGGTTAGCTACGGTGGATTGTGGTGGTGGTTAGTAGTTAGGAACGGTTATGGTGGTTGTTACGATATTAATCAAGAGTTATCTAAGGAAGGATAGCTCTGATACCACTTGATTGAAAGAAGAGAGACTTAAGAAGAGGAATTCAATCAATCAAGCTAATCTTCATTCATGTTCAGGCTATTGTACTTATACACAATTGACCAAAAACTGTTCCCACCTAAACTAGCTTGACTAACTAACTTTAACCAACATTCAAACTATTACACTTTTAGTCCCTGCAATATACAGAAACTACAGAAATGACCCGTTATTCGTAACATTTATCTTGGGTATTCTAAAATAGTCAATACTAGATAAATAAGGATATCATGGCTAAATTACTAATTAGAAGAAAACTAGTTAATATAAGTTACAATCTGATGCAGGTACGAGAACAATAACTTTTATGCTGACGCTAACATCCGGGCTGGTGTGGTAATATGTGGCAATACGACATCACCTCAGCCAGGAAACTTTAGGAAAGCAGTAGAAGGTTTGATGAAAGACCTACAAACCGCGACACCAAAAATATCAAACTATTATGCCGCGTCAACAAGACGGGTAACTAATGGTAATGGTGTTGTGTATGCGATTGCACAATGTAATCTAAACTTAAGCCAAGGCGTTTGTCAAGAATGCTTAAACTCGAGATATGGTTCGTTAGATACTTGTCTTCCTGGCACAAATGGGAGGGCTATTGACAATGGATGTTTTATGAGGTATTCAAGTACTCCGTTTTTTGGACTAAACCAGACTACTGATATCACACCTTTCCTTGGAGATGGTAAGGGTTCTACTCTTAATTCGGATTTTTTATCAAAAATGTTTTTTTATTGGTAGTAATTAAACTACTAGGAATCTAGGCATTTGCGACAAAAATTTATGACAATAAATTTTCATAAAATTAGCGACAGGTTTTCGATTGAAAACGGTTGCAAATACCTAGTTTTCTAGCTTTTTTTTTTTCACAATTACTCTAGTTTAGTATTTAGAGTTAAATATTTTGTTGGCCCCAATCTTCACAATTGATATTGAAACACAATGATGAAACAGGAAATATGATTCAAAAGAACTTCACGTTAATTGAATAGAATGTGTAGGATCTAATTAAAACTTGAAATACATGAACCCTATTTATACTAATCTAAGAGACCTTCAAACGGTTACAACTTTTCATAAATAACCGCGTCTCTTCCCTTGCTTGATCTTGGCCTTTGACTTAATCAATATGCCTTTTGATGAAGTGGTGTGTCTCCTAGAAACCTTTGATGAATAGACATGTGTAGTGACGGTTACTGGCAGTTAGTGGCGGTTATCCACTTTGGTTCTTGTCACAATGAACCCTTGCACTAATACACCACTTCCAAATGCATAATAAACATATTATATACCCAATTACACTAAGACCCTTGTATTTTAGATGTGAGGGATTAATCCATCATATTTAAAACATTGCATATCTATGATTTACAGATGATTCAAGTAAGAAGTGGTACATAATTGGTGGGGTTGTTGGAGGTGTATGTTTGCTGTTGTTGCTGGTACTTGCATTTTTCTTGTGGCGATTTCGATCCAAAAAAACCAGTAGTCGTCCACATGGTATAGTACATGCATTTCTATATTAAATACTGTTTCGTTTATTTTGAACTTGTGCCAATTTAAAACGTATCATTTCTACAATCCTTAGATAAATCAACTGGATCAACCGACTTGCTTCAAGGTCCCGCAAAATACAGCTATGATGATATAAAAATAGCCACAAATAATTTCAGTGATGAGCACAGACTTGGAGGAGGGGTGTTTGGTGAACTATATAAGGTGCTATTGGTGTAATATTTGTATGTTATGAAGTAAAATGATAATGATATTACTAGCTACATGTTCTAAAAGATAAAAAAAAATCTATTATAAACTAATTAGAGGCAAACCTTTGGTAGTTAACTCATTCGAACTGCAGGGCACTCTCAAGGATGGGAATACGGTTGCAATTAAGAAAACAATTATGGCCTCTAGTAGAGGAAAGACACAAGTTGATGACGAACTTAAGATTATATGCAACGTTCACCATCGACATCTTATACGCCTTCTTGGATATTGTAACAAAGGGCCACTTTTATTCCTTGTCCATGAGTACATGGACAATGGTAGTCTTGATCAGTTCCTCTACGGTGAGTTATACATCTAATTTAGCTTACAAATGCTTGCATTTCCGATTCTAATGACATCTAATAAACTTACTTTGTGTATTTGCATATTGAAGGTGACAAATCAATGAATCTGAACTGGAGACAAAGGTTTGAAATAATCTATGGGACATCGCGAGGTCTTGCATATCTACATGAGCAGTACCATGTTACCATCATTCACAGGGATATCAAAACCAGCAACATCCTACTAGATAACGAATTTCAACCCAAAATTGCAGATTTCGGGTTCATACGACTACTGCCAGAAGATAAGACTCATCTAACCACCAAATTGGCAGGATCCAAGTACGTTTAAATTCATAAATATGTTGATTTAATACAAAACAACAAACTAGTTACACAAAACGCTTGAGATTACAAATTACACTCAATCAAACAAGATACAAACTGAATTTTATATTTCTTATGTTAATCTCCCGAGTGAAAGTTTATCCACAAAAGCATTGTTAACCTTATCAGGGATAGTGGTTACGTTGCACCAGAATACGCCATTCATGGGCAGTTATCTGAGAAAGTAGATACATATAGCTTTGGTATCGTGGTCCTTGAAATCATTAGTGGGAAGAGGTGTGACAATGTCAAAGGTGACGAATCATCTGACCAAAGCCTACTTGATCATGTAAGCATCGTCGAAATCAATAATTTAAGGTCTTATTCTTTGTGGTCAACCCTATAAAGTTCTCATTAAATTATTTTACTTTGTTGCCTTTAATAGGCCTGGAATCTATACGATAGCGGCACACATTTTAATCTTGTGGATGAAAGACTAGACCCAAGTGAATATGCGATCAAAGATGTTAAGAAGATCATAGAGATTGCATTGATGTGCACTCAGTCACCGGTTTCTGCAAGGCCTGCAATGTCTGAAGTGGTTACGCTTTTAAGTGACAAATCACTAGACGAAATGCCAGTACGGGCTACCATTCACGAAGATGACATAAGAATTAAGGTTGATACATTAACATCAGAGTCCTCCAATGCCACAATCTCCGACATTCAGCTCTCTGGCCGCTAAAAATCAGGTTATATCACATGATTTACATTACGTGTTATGAATTAATAATAAGATGTCCGATAGCGTCTGTCCTTAATTGTGTTCTCTTTTGATTTTCTCTCCTTATTTCTTCCGTGTATTACTCATGTCAAATGAGTGTAGCTCTAGAAAGAAACCGATCGCTCTTCTTCATATGATTTTGTTTGCTCCAGGCCTGTTTATAGGCATTTTGTTATTTATGAAATGTTTTATCTGTTTTTCTATATTATTTTACTAGCTGATTACCCCGGGAATGTCCCGGGGTTGAAAAATCTAATATGACTTAATAAAAAATGTTAAAAGAAGAAAATATACCAAACATAAACTCAGTCATACGGATCAACATTCAACTACAGAACATTGATGCAATGCAATACTCTTTGTCATTTGCCAACAGAGAACTTACAAAATAAAGAAGGTATAGATATGAAAAAAAAAGAGTTCATTTACTTCATGTCAACCTATACATTTAAATGTAAGTTATGAGATACCACACCATTAACTATTCCATTAACCGATAAATAATAAGCAAAATGCTAAAGTGTCCTTATGTTTAATGCATAAAACCTAATAAATAATTTCATTGAAATTCTTAAGTCAACCCGACCCATATAAAAACTTATCATTTTAACCTGTTACCCAGCCTATCCAATTCACTCAATTTTATACCTCTACATACTTGCAAAGAACACTTCATATGTAAAGAAGCTTACAGAGCAAATAACAATGTATTGAAATGCATTTCAATAAGAAAAGATGGACCTATGAGGCTGCACTAAGATCTAAACTCTTCTCGACTAAATTGTCCAGCTTTTTGCCTCTTTCAAGGATGCTATCAATGGTTTTATGCTGCAAACAGGAATTAGTTACCACATTAACCAATACAAACATACAAAACAATTCAAAAATAAAGGCTGATTACAAGGATAAATTTAGGCTCATCCAAGTCCCTCTGAGTTTTCAACGTGTCTGCCTGAGCAGGATCCTGTGTAGATAAAATAAGAATAAAAAACATATAAACAAATACATCAAACTAAAAACAGCAAAATCAAGACCGAATAACAAACATTTATAATACGGGTACCTGAAACCTGGTTAAAGAATCATTAAGATACGGATCTTGATCGGTTTTATCTGCTTGTACACATGAATCACCATGCGTCTTCTAATATTCATCCATCACCTAATCAACATGTACATAACAAATTCATTGTATGACCTTGATTATTGGTAACGTTTTGTTATTATATTAACTTACTTGGTTAACACAGAGAATGCACTTCTAACTGGATAATGATCATCCATGAAGCCAATGACGCATATACCATTGTTGTTGTATGCATGCACCTTGTACTTAATATTAACAACTATACAAATGAAAAAAATACATCAATGAAATTTTAAATATGAATGTTTGAATCTTTTTTTATGAAAAATTTAAAAACAAAGGTGGTTAACCTTTGTCGTTGACGGTGTGGCGTTGATCAGGTGGCGTCCATTTGGCGACGGTCTGATCAGGTGGGACCATATCGACATTATAGTATTTGAGGCATATTACCTGCCAGTTTTACGGTCTGTATATCTGCATGCTTGACAAACCATAAAAAAACAAAGTGTCAGCATTCAACAATAAATCATAAAAAAACAACAAATTAAAATCAGTCACCACTCCAAGCAAAAAGAAAAATACATAGTTTTTAATGATTCCAAATGACAAAAACCTAGAAAAAAAAACAAACGGAAGTAACTAACGTGTAACCTGATGACAGGTGTCGGGTAGCAATCGATCCTCCCATGGCCTCCTTACAAAATTTTTGAATGACACATGAACACTGACCGAATCAAACTATGTAACTTGGAAATAAAAAGAAGAACAACGACAATAAAAATGTTGGATTGAAAGTTTGCAGAATGTTGTAATAAAAATTATGTGTCTATAAGCGTATAGATTCAGAAAGAGTCGCCTCACGTTGATGGCGACGGTGGCGGAGTGGTCGATGCCAACAGAGTTACAGAGCTAATTTGTTGGCCCTTGACTGAGTATCACATAAGGATCCATTTTCACTGTAAATATGAACAAATATATCGTTAAAGGAACAGAGTAAGAAATAAGACCATCCACAACATAATTAGTTCATTTAAAACAATCAACACTTAATAAAAGAATACAACATCAATATATCAAAGATCATATGTCTTCCTTCAATAGCAATATGTGATTAACTCCCAACATAGTCTGGTGGAATAAGCTATTAAACATGCAAAAGATAAATACAAATTAAAGTAAACCTTTGAAAACAAAACCAAGTTATCAAACAAAATTGCAATCTGGTATTAACTTTCAGTTTGTAAATTGCATAAACATACCAATTTAGACTATTTCGAGTCTACTACCAGCTTAAAAAACCGAAGCACCATAATTGATGTTGCTGTACATAACAACAAAATAATAATTTTAGTCCATAATTGTGTAATAGAAATCATAAGAATAGAGGAGATTCACTACTGTCTAAGGGTAGCCGCGTTAAAAATCCAACGCGACCGCGCTCGCGTCTATTCGCTCACGTGCGCCCTCACGCGTGGTTGTTGTCATGTTTGCGAGCCGGCTCGCGCACCACAACGTATAGTCATATTAAAGTATTAAACACAAAAAGGCAATCCACATATGGGACCACTTGCACATTGTGGTGATAAAACTTGGATTTATATGTTTGTTCTTTATTATGTAAAAAGGCAAAAACTTCGATGTCAAAACCTCAAAAGAAGTAAAGAACCTAAACCCAACCCTTGCTTCACACCAAAATAATGAAAAAATAATAATTGAGAAACATACCTTCAACAACTGCAAAACCAACAAAATTTATTCAGAGAAGAGGCAAGCAAGGAGAAGGGTGACCTAATCGTTCATCTTGTCTTGATAATAATAATAATAATAATAATAATAATAATAATAATAATAATAATAATAATAATAATAATAATAATATAGACCTGTGTATAACAGATTCGGATGGCAATTGAAGACAGAAACAACGGCGTACTGTACGGGAAGCATGAGCTAGGACAACAGCTAGGGCATGGAACGTTCGCGAAGGTGTACCACGCACGTAATGTGAAGACAGGTAGACACGTGGCGATGAAGGTTGTTACAAAAGAGTTGCCGGCGACTCAACGGAAAACTGATCAATATCTTCAGAGCTTTGGAAGAAGTGTTTCGAGCTCTGTATTAGATCCAAAGAGGAGATGAAGGATCGGGAAGAGAGAGGAGCTAGGGTTTGGATTTGTAAAAGAGTGAATGAGATGGAGATAAACTAATATAGTTTTATTTAATTTGATTAAAAAATAAAAAATAAAAAAAATAAAAAAATGCACCTCATTATGCCACGTGGCACGTTTAATGGGAGGTTGAGGCCTTCATTGTACGCCACGTCAGCATGTGCATTTTCTTTTATATATATAGATAGATAGATAGATGTTACAAATATCAATATATCATAAACCTACCTGTATGGATGTTACAAAAACAACTTGAGTGTCCTTATCAGCTACAAACAGTTATTGTCCAACACTTGTAGCCTAGTTGGTTGATGGCCTAAAGTTTCCTATGGGAGGCTTGAGTTCAATTCCCACTAGCTACATTTGGATGACATTGGTGGAGGGGAAATGAGGGATGACCCGGCCATTGGCTTGGGTTCGAGTCCTGATCCCGACCGGTTTTACCGATTATTTCACTGTCGTGCCTTCGGGCGGGTGAGTGGTCGGGTTTTCCCGGGAATTGGTGGCAATTGGTGGCCCGGGTACTCTCGAGTACCTGATTCACCAAAAGGGTGTCCGAGAGTGCTCGGAAATTGATTCGTTGGCCGTTCAAAAAAAAAAAAAAAAGCTACAAACAGTTAATGTGGGAATCATACATTATTGTGTTATATTAATTCGTAAAGATTCTTTAACATACCCGATTTTAGGTTTACTTTTATTTTCATTTTGCAAAAATATGTATATTCATTGATGTTTCAACAAACTATTAGGCTGACCGGTTTGGAATAGAGCCCCTAGAGGCTTTATTGCGTCACATCAGCGTCACGTATGCGCAGGCCTGGCCCAAGCTCAAGTATTTTCAAACTTGGGCTTTGGGCCCCTATTTTTTTTAAACCATATATGAAATAAGTGGCTTTTGGGCTGAGAAATGGCTTACTTTACATATGCTAAAATGGGCCTGGTGTGTGTGTGGAAGTCCGGAAGACGGGAACAACAGTCAACGTAATTAAGATTTATAGAATGAAGCAAAAGTGAATTATTGTCCATTGGAAACAACAAGCAACAACGGTAAAGAAGAGTCAAGAGTTTAAAGGAAGAAGAAGTGTCGAAGCCGTCTCTTGAATAATGAAACGACGGAAATGGCAGCTTAGCATGTTAATCATGTAGAAACCGTTTTATGCTTATCGCCAATTCCCCCTACCTGTTCGTAGGGTCTGCTCAATCAGTTCATAGGATTTTGTTCAATCGGGCCATTGTTCAGGTAGATTTCTATGTATGCTTGTATATGAGGTGATAATATTATGTTGTTATTTGTATGATTTTGTCTTTAATTTTTTCGACTTCGAATCTATTCATGAGTTTATTGGACATCCTTAACTATCTGAGTGTGTGGAATTTTATGTTATTTTGCTATTCGTCAAAGGGCTTTGGAAACTCATGACACTTTAGGCCCTTAAAAACGTTAAGTCGGCCCTGCGTATGTGCCACGACAAAAGGGGGATTTATTCTCATCTTCCAATAAGTAACATGAAATAAAATAGACTTCGGATATTCAGACATGGGTTTTTTTATATAGACATCCCCTCCATGGCCCGTGGAGGCCTCCACGGGTCGTGGAGAGCCAAAATCAGAAAAAGACGGGTCGTGGGGGTCTCCACGGGCCGTTCATATGGTTACTAATGATTGACAATGATTGGTATTGAGTGGGAGTTGTGAAAAAGAAGTGTGGGTGTTTAAGATGTGTTAGAGATGTGAAAAAGAATGTTTGGTTTTTTATAAATGTTTTTTTTTATTAGAGATGTGAAAAAGAAGTGTCGATTCTCTCTTTCAAATCTGGTGAATAATCGCCTAGAATTGTGATTTTCAGCTAACGGCGTTAGTGTGAGTTAACAGGGGTGCATTGAGAGCAAAATCTCTAGAAGCTGGGACTGGTGGGAAGAATAAACTCAGGTGGGATTATTATCGGCCAACTGCAAAAAGGTTGGATTAATAAATTCCATTTTGCCTTTTTATTATTATTTGTATAAAATGATTTTTTATATGGATGTTATTTTTAAATATAAATAGAATTATCCGTATAAAATGATATAATAGTTGTTGCGTAAACATTAACGTTTATGTCGCCGAACTAAATAACACAAGATACGAACAATAAAACAAAATAAAGCTTAATATTCAAGCATTTAGATAATTAAAAATGTTCATACAATAATAATATCCAAATAAACAAACAACTAATCATCCTGCCCCTGAGACGCACCGGACGTACCGGCCTGCTGACTGCTGGACAACCCACCTTGATCGGTACGCGGCGCCAAACCCGCAAAAATCGCCTCTCATTCTCGCTCTGTACTAACCACCGAATATCAGCCTCCATCTCCTGCATCTTCTGCCGCAATATCAGACCGCATCTCCCCAATCTCGTGCAGAACCCGCTGAAGTAGCTGGTTCGTGGCACCAGGCAACCTAATGGCGTGATAAACGCGGGGAGCATGCTGTCGGGCATCAGGGTGCACCTCCGCCATCTCTACATCCACCTCTGGATCGCCCTCGGTAACGTGCGGCATCTGAACCTCCTCGGCCCCAATCGGCCACTCAATATGTACCGGCTGCTGTGGTACAAATGTCTCACTAGTCGTACCCCAAGCGCGCTAGTGATATACGGGTGGTCTGCTGCCCTTGATCTTGTACACCACCTTCATCTGCTGCATAGTCTGTATATTTAATGGTCTGAAACGCACAACAATAACAAATAATTACCCTGGGCCTCAACGGAGCTGGTAAACGGTTATCCTCAATATAAGTCCACATGTTGGCCGGGTAAACATGCAACACAATGGCGGTGATGATCACCCGACCGGAATACCCCTTGCTGAATTCCTTTGAGGGTAGGCATCAATGTACTCGGCAAAGCACCTATGCAGGCCAACCGGCCTACCCCTGAGGATGCAGTACAATTAGAAAAGGTCGATTTGATTGACCCTTTCGTTACAGGTACACCGTCCGGCAATAGACCAGCTAAACACATGGTGTATGTAAGGAATTAAAGGGTCACGAATGTTGTTGGCCCTATCCGACCAGCACAGGATAATAATAACATTATAAAAATTTCGACAGAGTTTCCTCTGTTTTTGTACGAACCAGACAACACAAGTCGTCTACAAAACGCTTCAAACATTTATAAATTCATAACAAAACGTCGGGACTATAACATTAGGCGTTTTAAACAAAACGCCTAAAATATATAAGTTTTCGCGTTTTGTTTTAAACGCCTAAACTATACTAGTTAAATGTTCAAGACCTTTAATGTCACACCCTCAAATTTCCACTGCGGGGTTTATACCGCGAGGCGCATGACAAACCAGGATCCCATAGCCATAAGTCACAGGAACGAACTCTAAATGCCCAAACCATTTAGTTTGTTTTCGAAAACCAAGTTTAGTTAAGCTGCGGAAGCGTAAACCAAATTTAAACCTTTTTAAAAGACTATGCGCAAAACAATGCGCCCAAATTAAAACCATACGAAAGCATAATATATAATTTATGTGTATGCCCGAGAGCCCAAATGCAGTGAAGTGTACAGTGCTTTCTAATCCTGGCACCGGAAGCTAACTACCTGGAAAAGCATGTAAATCGTGTGTCAACATAAAGCTGGTGAGTTCACAAAGTAAAGTAATTTAATATGCAAATGCGCTGGTTTCCAAAACCACGTAAGTAAGTAAGTTGTGTTGGTGCCCCGCACCATGTAACCACTAGTTCATCGCATGTCAAGGGTAGCTAACCCACTCATGATAACTAACCGAATATACCGAACTGCTATGTACGTGTAGCCACATAAGTGTGCCGCATGCCTGACATCATTGTCTATCCACAATGATAAAATTTCGTTAAGTTATAGTTCACGC
Source organism: Ambrosia trifida (assembly GCA_028751855.1). Classification (NCBI taxonomy): domain Eukaryota; kingdom Viridiplantae; phylum Streptophyta; class Magnoliopsida; order Asterales; family Asteraceae; genus Ambrosia; species Ambrosia trifida. The sequence goes on along the minus strand of CM054123.1, from coordinate 75,812,092 downwards.
CCGCGCTCCCCGAGCCGGTGTGAGGTTTGTAAGACCTAATATCGCTATCAACTAATAACCCGCTTGCCAACCCTGGCAACTCATTCGGTACGTGAGGACTTACAGATGATAGAGATGGTTTAGTTTATCAAGGACACGATTGCGAACTAGCAAAGTAATCCGACCCTCACAAGGATCTATGGCATCCCAACCCGGGATGTGTAAGTAGTCCCAAACCGGACTAGAAAATGTTAAGTAAAGTGTCTCATACCTGAGACGCATGCTTTTGAGAAAAAGAGTAGTGAAACTCACCTTAGGTTGCACGTGAATGATCCAAATCCCTCAAACAGTAACGAGCTACCGACTCCCTATTACAAGTGTCACTAGGTGAGTATATGTGCATAACCAACACACCATATAACTCGTTTATCCGAGACCTTTAAATGTTCAAAACCGTGTAGTGACACCTAATGACTCTACATGCTCAAGTATGTCCTACGTATACCGTTGGTGATCATAGTGATTATTATCAGTTTAATACATCAATTACATCTCATACAAGTTTTCACACAAGTACATGTCAATTACATACCACATAAAACTCCAAATAGTCACATAAAGACCCCGTACACAATCTGCGTTTTTAGGACAGATTGTGCGCTGTGAAAAACAATTTATTTAAAATACTTAACGAATGAATTAGAGTCCCAAATGTTTACTGAATTTTATTTGGGATTCACTTGACAATACCTATTTTTGTTTTGTCTTAATTCCAAACACAAAAATTATGAAAATTCGTACAACACAGCTATGTCTAGAAAATTTCTTCAACAGGTCAGTTTAGTAGAAAAATTCTCAAAAATTGTGTATTCATCCAAACGGGATGAATCCACTTGGAAAAGCTCTATTTTTTCAATATTGACCTTCTGTAAAAATTTCATAACCTAACTTCTTGTAAATCTCAAGTTATGATCATTTAAAGTTAACCCAATTTACAAATCCGAAAATCTGATATGACCTCCAATCAATTAAAATTCCAAAAACGACTCAAACGATGTCCAAATCTGATGGTTTTGCCCATTATGAAAAGCTAAGACCTTGTACATTACAATCATGCAAAGAAATCATCAAAACAATCAATTTACCAACCCATTACAGCCCCTACAAAACGTTCAACCGAATCTGCCAGAATCTTAAACTTGCATCCCAAGTAATCTACAAACCCTAATTTTTCATGAACATCCCTAATACATGTATAACACCTATAGTACTGATTAAACACCATATTAATCATAGCAAAACACATATGTTATCATGTGAAAACCCTAATCATGGCTACTAATAACAATCATCATCAAATCATCAAGAACATCCAAGAACTCCTACACATGCATACATGCGATTCTACATATATTATTTTTAGAGTTTTTAAGGTTTTTCAAGTATTATAATTCATCAGAAATCATAAGGATGTATACCTTGCAATGCTAAAACTCCCTAGAGCCTTGAGATTAAACCCGAACTAGCTTGATTAGTGAAAGATTACTTGATTGCTTGAAAGCCAAGAGAGAAGGGGGTGGGGGTTTCGCACGGCACAAACAGGAAGAAGAAGTAGGGTTTTATCTTTTTCTTGCCTCCTAATTATAAGAGGGCCTTGCTTGTTCCCCAAGTAATTGGGTTTTAGGGCCCTTCTAGTCCATTAACTTGACCTTTTAATCATGTTATAGCCCAATACCGGACCCAATAGTATTAGTCACCCTAAATTGCATAGAAACCATTGTTTTCATTATTACATAACATATTAATCATGTTGCGCACGTAATTTACATAATCTACGTATTATCTTTCAGTTAGGCGATCATTCACAAAAACATGTAATTCACATAAGCACGTACTTCATGTTCACCATAATTCAATTGTACGTATTACTGCTATGTATGCCACATAATTCACCAACGTTTGGGATACAAGACTCATGTGTGTGTTTAACAAGGATTTTCCTACTTATAACATATGTTAGCATCTTCTAACACATGTTAACCTACTTAACAAACCCTAGTTAAGTATCTAGCCATGTATGAACATGTAAGTTTACTAGAGTTCAGTAAAAGTATTTAACCTGAAAATGCGGGGTGTCACATCATCCCCAAGTTGAAAAGAATTTCGTCCTGAAATTCAACAAGTAAACAATAAAGCCAGCTATAAAAATGTGTGCTTGGTTCCCGGATGTCATATCATCCCCAAGTTGAAAGGAATTTCGCCCCGAAATTCACTTTGAAAGAGCTGCTTTATGTTCCGCGTTTGATCTATGTACGATTTCAGGTTCAGTAAAGAGGTGTGGGTATTTGAGCCGCATCTGATCTCTGCGCTCCCACGTGTATTCCGGTCCTAGACGGGAATTCCACCGTACCTTAACAATAGGTATAGTGCTTTGTCTGAGTTTCTTGACGCCCTGCTCAAGAATCTCCACTGGTTCTTCCACGAACCGTAGCTGATCGTCCACCTGGATCTCCTCCAGTGGCACTACCAGTGTCGTATCGGATAAGCATTTCTTCAAGTTTGAGACGTGGAATACATTATTCACTCCACCGAGTTCATCTGGTAAATTCAGCTGGTAAACTACCGGACCAATCCTTTTAACAATCTCGAAAGGTCCAACGTATCGGGGATTTAACTTCCCTCGTTTCCCAAAGCGTATCACTCCTTTCCAAGGTGACACCTTTAACAAAACCTTGTCCCCAATCTAGAACTCCAAAGGTTTTCTACGTTTGTCAGCATAACTTTTCTGTCGATCCCGAGCAGCAGCCATCCGATTTCTAATTTGCACAATCTTCTCAGAAGTTTCGTGCACTAGTTCGGGACCTGTTAGTTGGCTATCCCCAACCTCAGTCCAACAGATAGGAGACCTACACTTGCGCCCGTAAAGTGCCTCGAAAGGCGCACACTGTATCGAAGTGTGGTAACTGTTGTTGTAAGATAATTCGATTAAGGGCAAGTGCTTATCCCAGTTATTACCAAAGTCCACTACGCACGCTCGTAGCAGATCCTCTAATGTTTGGATGGTACGTTCACTTTGTCCATCCGTCTGTGGGTGATAGGCTGTGCTCATATCAAGACGAGTTCCTAGAGCATCTTGGAGAGTAGTCCAGAAACGAGAAGTGAATCGTCCATCGCGATCAGATATAATGGAAGTAGGCACCCCATGCCTAGAGACTATCTCCTTGATGTATAGGTTTGCCAGCTTCTCTAACGAATCCGTTTCTTTTATTGCCAGGAAGTGGGCCGATTTGGTTAAACGGTCCACGATAACCCAAATCATGTTATGGCCCGTTGGCGTTCTAGGAAGCTTTGTAATGAAGTCCATGGAAATTCCATCCCATTTCCACATCGGAATCTCTGGTTGTTGGAGTAGGCCTGAAGGTTTTTGATATTCAATCTTAACCTTCGCACAAGTCAAGCACTTACTAACATAAGTGGCTATCTCGGCTTTCATGTTTGGCCACCAGTATAGGGTCTTAAGATCTTGGTACATCTTGTCCGAACCAGGATGTACCGAATAGCGAGAGGTATGTGCTTCATCGAGCACCAGTTGTCTGAGATCCCCAAATCGTGGTATCCAGACTCGATCCATGAAGTATTGCAGACCGTCTGTTCTTAGTTCCAAGTGCTTATCAGCACCATGTAGGGTCTCAAGCCCGATGTTTTCTTCCTTCAATGCCTCACCCTGTGCTTCATGTATCTTATCAGGAAGATTAGAATGAATGGTGAGTTGTAAGGCTCGCACTCTTTTGGGTTTCGTTTCCTTTCGACTGAGGGCATCAGCTACTACGTTAGCTTTCCCTGGATGATACTTGATGGCACAGTCATAATAGTTCAAAAGTTCAACCCAGCGACGTTGTCGTATGTTCAGCACTTTCTGATCGAATATATGCTGAAGGCTCTTGTGATCAGTGAAAATTGTGCACTTTGTTCCATAGAGGTAGTGCCTCCAGATTTTGAGAGCGAAAACCACCACTCCCAGTTTCAAATCATGAGTGGGGTAATTCTTCTCATGGATCTTCAGTTGCCGCGATGCATATGCAATTACCTTATCACGTTGCATCAGTACGCACCCTAAACCTTGGATAGACGCATCACAATATACTACAAAGTCCTCTGTACCCACAGGCAACGATAATATCGGTGCGCTGCAAAGTTTGGACTTTAGTAGCTGAAAGGCGGATTCTTGGGCATCTCCCCACTTATACGTGATACCTTTCTGCGTTAGGGCGGTGAGAGGTTGAGCGATCTTAGAAAATCCCTCAATAAATCTGTGATAATAACCAGCGAGACCAAGAAATTGGCGCACTTCAGTAGGGGTCCTAGGAGCCTCCCACTTTTGATAGCGTCAATCTTGGCTGGGTCCACATGTATTCCTGCCTCGTTGACCACATGCCCAAGGAATTGGACTTCTCGAATCCAGAAGTCACATTTGGTAAACTTTGCATACAGCTGCTCATTCCTCAGTAGTTCCAAGATTAGCCGCAGGTGCTGCTCGTGCTCCTCCCTGCTCTTGGAGTAAATCAATATGTCATCTATGAACACTATGACGAATTTGTCCAAGTAGGGCTTGCATACACGGTTCATTAGATCCATGAACACAGCCGGTGCATTAGTTAGCCCACATGGCATTACCAAAAACTCATAATGTCCATAACGAGTTCGAAACGCCGTCTTTGCCACATCCTCTTCTCGGACTCTCAGTAGATGGTATCATGACCTCAAGTCAATCTTAGAGTAGAAGTTCGACCCTTGCAGTTGGTCAAAAAAGTCATCAATACGAGGCAAAAGGGTAACGATTCTTAATCGTCACATTGTTCAACTCCCGATAATCTATGCACATTCGAAAGCTCCCGTCTTTCTTCTTAACAAACAGAACTGGAGCTCCCCATGGCGAAGAACTAGGTCTAATGAAACCCCTATCCAATAGCTCTTGGAGTTGGGTAGATAGTTCTTGAAGTTCACCTGGTGCTAAACGGTATGGTGCGCGTGCAACTGGCGCTGCTCCAGGTGCAAGGTCAATCTGGAACTCCACTTGACGAACGGGTGGAAGTCCAGGTAATTCCTCTGGGAAGACATCTGGGAAGTCTCGGACCACTGGGATGTCCTCAATCTTGGTTTCAGTTCCAGCTCGAGTACCTGATATGTTAGCCAAAATGGCTGGACAGCCCTTACGAATACACTTCTGGGACTTCAGATAAGAGATGATGCCTACCATGGCACCACCACGATCACCCTGTATAGATAAAAGTTCTCCACTTGGGAGGGGGAATACGAACAATCTTCTCCTGACAGAGAATTTCAGCGTGTTGCTTGGACAACCAGTCCATGCCAACCACGGGATCAAAGCTTCCAAGGGTGATAGGTAGAATGTTGATGGCAAACGATTGCCCATCCAACTCGAGCTTACAGTCACGATGAATATGGGTTACCTCAACAGGCTTTCCATCAGCCAGTTCAATAGAGTATGGAGTATCTCGAAGAGTAGGAACCATCCCTAATTGTTTACTAAGTTTTGATGAAACAAAACTATAGTCCGCACCAGTATCATATAAGATAGAAGCAAGAGTGTCGTTCAAGGAGCACGTACCCATCACGTCATTGTTATCAGTCCTAGCTTTCCCCAGGCCAATCACAAATGCTTTTCCCTGAGCCCCGTTGTTGTTGCTACCGTTACGGTTGTTGTTGTTGCAGGACTTATACCTCACACTATCCCACGTTCTCTTGCTATCACCAATAGTAGAAAATGAAGCACCATGCTTCAGAAAAGTACCATGATTGGCAGTCTCATCTGTGAGTTTGCGAGTCAAGTGAAAGATTTGTAGGTGAGTTGCAGTGGCCAAGCCACGAATCTGAGGGGCCCACCCTTTTGGTATAAAGTTCGATCCATTTGTAAGGTAGGTTAAATAGATTTGAGCCTATAGTGGCTATCTCCTATAGCCTGGTAGTGTAGGCGTCGATCTCAGACCCATCCGTTTTTATATAACAAAATTTCTGGATTTCACCACAGGGTGTTACGTTCTCCTTCCAGGTATCTGTAACTCATCGAGTGTGCATGTAGCGTACATTACTCCATCCTGCCTGGGACAAATGCACATGGCAAAGACTTATACTATCGAAGCAATCAGACGATCTCCTTCAGTTCCGTTGGAGTTATCGAGGTTTACAACCAATAAAAAGGCTTGAAAATACGTTGTGCGTTCAAGGTATAAGAAAGTTCAAATGTGGAAGTCAGGGGAAAAGAATGATTTAGCAAAATAGATCTTTACTAGCTTGGAAAGATGTGAGGGCCTCAACCACCCTATCGTTGATCATAAGAACTCAGTCTTATCTAAGTTAGGGTTTAGGGTTTAGGGTTTAGGGTTTAGGGTTTAGGGTTTAGGGTTTAGGGTTTAGGGTTTAGGGTTTAGGGTTTAGGGTTTAGGGTTTAGGGTTTAGGGTTTAGGGTTTAGGGTTTAGGGTTTAGGGTTTAGGGTTTAGGGTTTAGGGTTTAGGGTTTAGGGTTTAGGGTTTTTTTTTTTTTTTTTTGGAAAAAGAGGCATCGCCCCGGCAAACTTTTATTAAGACAGCTCCCCCCCTCCTGGGCATTTTACCATAGAGGGGGGAAAGCAATTGTTACAATACATGGCCCAAAGGCCAAACAAAAAATAAAAACATACTACTAGGCACGCAGGCCCAAACCAAGGTGAAGCATACTAGAGGGCACGCAGGCCCAAACTAAGATGAGACATACTACTAGGCACGCAGGCCCAAACCAACTGGTGAAACATACTAGAGGGCACGCAGGCCCAAACAAGAAAGTGAAACAAACAAAGGCACACAGGCCCAAATAAGATCCAAGATCATACTAGTAAGTGATTCAATCCAAAAAACAATCCATGGAGAAATATGCGGACCAAAGGAAATCACCATCATTAATCCAAACTGTAAGCCCAAGAGGTAAGCCCATTAACAATTAAACTCGGTACTTTGTGTGCGATACAACCGGCCCATGTGATAGCCGCCTTAGGCACCCATGTTGGAAAGCAGCTCAGCAAGTTGTAGTAATCCCAATAGACCCATCCATACCCTATGTATTTCAAAACCCAAACCAGGCCCAAAGTTGAAGCCCCCTGCGTAAACCATGTTGCCTCCCATACGGAAGCCTTATAACAATCCAAACAAAGCAATAGTCCAGGCCCAAACACTGGAGCCCAAACATATGCCATCAATGATCCATACTCCATTAATTGCCAAACCATCCAAACGAGTTGTAACATAAGTTAGCCAAATGATAGGATTTTTAGACCCAAGAGATCCAATCCATCTCGGCCCAACTGCTATTTACGGTCCAATCGTCCAAGCCCACTGCGCACCAAAGACAAACCATTTCCAGCCCAATGATGCATCCTATTTCTTGAAGTCCGGTATTTAGTGTGATTAAAAAACACACTTCGGCCCATATACAAAGCCGAGATAAGGAGGCTATTTTATCAAAGGGTGGTGTACAATTTGTATAAAAGTCAAAGTGGCCCAGCTGAGAAAACAATCCATCCCAAATAACCTTAGACAAACTCTGCCCATTACCACATGCATACCAGAATATAAACCATTGAATCTAGACATCCTTTAGTCTATATTCATAGTGAATATAGCCTACATTCACGTCCAGGTTCATTCCAGTTCAAAAATTTGCAGCTCCAAATTTCAAATGCTGATTATATGGCGCCACAATGTCTTCTTCAATCCATATTATTATTATTAAATTCCATATAGTTCCATTCCATACTTGAAGCCTCAAAAATAGGATTCCAAAATATCAGTCAAAACCATTACTAACCTTCCATACTTTGTGGCTTAATATTTGGAAACAAATTTACTCCATAACAACTCGCATTCATTATCATCCGGGCCAAAAACAAGACCCGGTTTCTTTAATTCCCAAAATCGGATTAAACCACAAACATTAAACAAATCCCATGCAATACCAACCCATACTATGATCCCCATGAACAACATGCAGAATCCAAGAACATAACCAAGAACATTCAATCTCCAAACCAAACTCGGCTAGCATCTCATCCACCCTCCAATCCAGTTTCAATCAAACTAAAATCCATATTCAACTTACGGCTCAAACACATCCCAAATGAACTCAAATCAAAGCCTAAATGATAAACATAAGATGAACCCTAACTCGCAGAACTTGAAGAACTTCGGCCAGTAAAGAACATCAACGGATTAATAATCTCGGCCATGAACACATCATTCTCAAACATTCATAAACATCAAAAAATAAGACAAACTCGAACCCGAATATCATTAACGTAGATAGTCATAGGCATACGTAAATCATAGCCAAGATAACCAAGAGCAAATCTAATACGCGATTATACCTCGGAGTTTGACGTGATACCGAAACGGCCAATAGTCTTCAATCTTGGGAAGTGATGAACGTGCTCGACCATCTTCAAGGCAATTCCCAGAATTAGAATCAACCCCATGCCGCTTCAAACAACATACCATTTAGATATTCAAATCACACCAGTCACGATTCCGTATATGTAATAGTGATAAACATGGAACCGGAAGTTCTCTACGTACAAATCCGCATGTGTTTTCATGGGTGTCTAGCACCATATTAACAATATGGGTAACAACTCAAATATCCTAGAATACTCAAGCCGATTGACATCATCAAAAGATGATTGCACATCCAGTCCATGGCATCATCGTTCTCGAATTGTATAACTTCGTCCCATGCACACCCAATCCGCCCAATCCTAGAAACCGGCCCAGATTTCTAAGGGGTGAGAAAGCATACGGCATCAAGAAACGAATCCACCAGAGATGGCAGCAAGCTGTTTTCCTCCTTTTCCCATATTCCGTCCTCCCACGATCTCGAATACCATCCGCGTCTATCACCAATGAATAATCAATTGGGTAACAACCATAAAGATGGTCGATTGACATCATCTTGCGATTAAACAAGAGGATAAATCAGCCCATAATCTACGTTCCCTCGCCAACCTTATGCGTGAATAACCAACAACATAATACGGTTGTCAAGATCTGGTAGCAAAGCAACAACACATGTGGCGTGATTTGCACCTTTGTTGATTGGATTAAATGAGAGAAACATAGAAAAATAGGTTGAAATCACCAAGTAAATGGGACGAATGGACAGAAATCGTGAGAAAGAAGGAGGGGAGGCTAGAGAGAAAACACCATAGAAAACACACACAAAAAGTTGCAAATGAGAGAAACTTAGGGTTTAGGGTTTAGGGTTTAGGGTTTAGGTTTAGGGTTTAGGGTTTAGGGTTTAGGGTTTAGGGTTTAGGGTTTAGGGTTTAGGGTTTAGGGTTTAGGGTTTAGGGTTTAGGGTTTAGGGTTTAGGGTTTAGGGTTTAGGGTTTTAGGGTTTAGGGTTTAGGGTTTAGGGTTTAGGGTTTAGGGTTTAGGGTTTAGGGTTTAGGGTTTAGGGTTTAGGGTTTAGGGTTTAGGGTTTAGGGTTTAGGGTTTAGGGTTTAGGGTTTAGGGTTTAGGGTTTAGGGTTTAGGGTTTAGGGTTTAGGGTTTAGGGTTTAGGGTTTAGGGTTTAGGGTTTAGGGTTTAGGGTTTAGGGTTTAGGGTTTAGGGTTTAGGGTTTAGGGTTTAGGGTTTAGGGTTTAGGGTTTAGGGTTTAGGGTTTAGGGTTTAGGGTTTAGGGTTTAGGGTTTAGGGTTTAGGGTTTAGGGTTTAGGGTTTAGGGTTTAGGGTTTAGGGTTTAGGGTTTAGGGTTTAGGGTTTAGGGTTTAGGGTTTAGGGTTTAGGGTTTAGGGTTTAGGGTTTAGGGTTTAGGGTTTAGGGTTTAGGGTTTAGGGTTTAGGGTTTAGGGTTTAGGGTTTAGGGTTTAGGGTTTAGGGTTTAGGGTTTAGGGTTTAGGGTTTAGGGTTTAGGGTTTAGGGTTTAGGGTTTAGGGTTTAGGGTTTAGGGTTTAGGGTTTAGGGTTTAGGGTTTAGGGTTTAGGGTTTAGGGTTTAGGGTTTAGGGTTTAGGGTTTAGGGTTTAGGGTTTAGGGTTTAGGGTTTAGGGTTTAGGGTTTAGGGTTTAGGGTTTAGGGTTTAGGGTTTAGGGTTTAGGGTTTAGGGTTTAGGGTTTAGGGTTTAGGGTTTAGGGTTTAGGGTTTAGGGTTTAGGGTTTAGGGTTTAGGGTTTAGGGTTTAGGGTTTAGGGTTTAGGGTTTAGGGTTTAGGGTTTAGGGTTTAGGGTTTAGGGTTTAGGGTTTAGGGTTTTTTTTTTTTTTTTTGGGAAAGGGGACGGTACCCCAGGCAAATCTATTAACTAAAAAGAAAAAAGTACAAAGGAGACTAAGCTGCTAGTTCGGACCAAACCGCCAGACTAGAAAACAGCAAAGCCTGAAAAAGGGGCCAAAACACATAATTATGTGATCCCCGAGGTCCAAAAGTAAAATAAACAAATACCAATCCGCCTATCTAATACGAAAATAAAATAACAAATATAACAATACATCATGGTCATAAAAATAACTAAGGCTTCTCGATATCCATAATTTGGCTTCTTGTCATGCATTTATATCAAAAGTAGCTTGCGTGAATATTCTCTTGTTTCCTACCAATGCATATATTCTGGATCTGAATCAACGCCCAAGGTCCATCTTCACTCTGCCCTTCAATGCTTTCCTTGAACCACTTGTTAGCTCTATTTACGCCATACCAAATCCATTCATATCGAACCACATCCAAATTATTTAGGATAAATCCCATGGCCTTTAAAAACCTCCACCAGTGTAGTGGCACCATTAGGATAACATTCAAATCATGAACACTAGCATTAATATTGGTTGTACATAAGGCATATCCAGACCCACAATCTTTTCCAACTTCCATAATTGCTACGGCATTGTTAGTTCCAAGCCCATGAACACCAATATTAATGAAGCGGCCCCCTATAATATTAAGTTTCCAGTAGCATTTCTTGTTCACCCCCCCCTCCTTATATGCAGCCCATCTAAAATCCAATCCAGTCCATCTAGCCCAGTAAAAAATAATTACCTTACAGAAGTCCATCCCACCACCACTACCGCTTACATACCGGCCCACTTTTGCCATTCCAATTGTTTTGTGTTGGGCCAGTGCTGAGATTCCAGGCTCCCATATCCGCACCCAGTGGGCCTGGGCTTGCTCTTTTGTACCCAGTCTGTCACCAGAATCCTTCCAGCCGAGTCGTGTAGCTTCCGAGCCCATAGTCTTCCAATGTTTGCTTTCATTGCTGCACATATGTTGTACTGTCAGCTTCAATGAAGTTGTCATAATTTCCCTGATCATCTTAATAGCGCTACTTTGCCAACCCTTGTACCATATCACTTGATCTTTAATCTCTTTCTCATAAACCTGCATATTCCACAAATAAACCATCCAAACCCAACCCTGAATCCTTCCCCACCCAGACCAAGACACACAATTGAAGAAAGGCTCAACAATAAGATAGACACAGAAATGGGTTCGGTTCCACTGGTTAGCTATGACCAAATATACGGACATTAAAACACACAAAGGACCATGACCAAAAGACCTCAGAAAAATCATCAAAAAACCAGTGGGACACACCTGCCTTTTCTCTCCATGTTTAAAAGCCTCATTCACCTTTGGCTTCCATCCTAATTTACCCAAAATCCACGCAGAATCAGAGTGACCAGGCACTAATGAACTCCCAGGCACCTCCAACAGATAGACACACAGACCAAATCTCAGGATGCACAACATCAAAGACGACCAAATAAAAACAGAAAAATAAAAAGAAATAAAACCACTCAAATGAACATCCCCTAGTCTAAGGATGGTGTAAACACACCAGATCTCTATCCAACCCTTCCTCTTTCTCCCTTCCCATCCCAAATATGTCCCTCCCAGCTTCCTAAAATCACCCAGTCTACACTCACCTCTCTTTAATGTGGTGTTAAGTGTGCTATGTGTACCAACCTCCTCCCACCCTTTGCCCATACATCTCACATCAGGCTCACTCCCGCGCCTCACCCAACCTATCCTCCACTTCAAACACAATTGGTAATAATTATAAGCTAACCTAAAACAACTAAAAAGGATTCTCATATGCATACCTCTAATGTGATCTAAACTGTTGGTGCTTCTTACCAGATTATTTTCCCATGAGCTGCTACTGTCTGGCATCATTGTCATTAGTCTTTGTAGGCTTCTCTATAACTTCAAATCCCCATTGCATACTAGCTTGTATAGCCGTGCTGCTAGATCGGATATTGAGACCCATAAGCTTCAACCTAACCGAATCAACAACCAGATTATGTATGTCTTCAACAGTTCTCCGTTTCTTTTGAAATAATCTTAAGTTCCTTTCCTGCCAAACGAAGTAGATAGTGGCCGCCAAAAGCAATCTCCAAATAACACTATTGATTGACTTATTTCGTTTAAGCCTGCTGCAGTGATCAATGCATTCAATCCAGTCATCAGGAGGATTATTAAAATTACCCCGGGCCTGTGTTTTCACCCATATTTGCTTGGGAATATCGCATTCAAAAAACAAATGCTGATGGCTATCTGGCTGCTGTCTACAAAACGGGCACGTTTGGTCAAGCTGTGGACTCCAACTGATAAGCCTATCTTGAGTGAGAAGTCTGTGTTTAAAAGCCAACCAAGCAATGAAAGCATGTCTAGGGATACATTGGCTAAACCAAATTGTTTTATGCCAGTCAACAGTATTATGATTGCAACAAATATCTTCAAACACAGTTTTTGTGGTGAATGGCATGAGTTTACCATTATTAGCCCTCCATTGTATTTTGTCTCTAACCCCCACTTTTAGAGTAGGGGGTTGTTGGTCCAAAAGAAACGGATACTTTTGATACCATTCTTGCGGCCATTTCCATCCCCCCCCTCTACTATCAATCATATCAGCAACTTTAGTATCCAAAGTTAAACCAGCCCGAGCAATTTCCCTTTTTGTGATTAAATCTCCCAAAGGGCTATGAATGTGCCATTTATCATACCAAACTGAGGTAGTGGTCCCATCTCCAATCACAGCTTCGCAATGGTGCCTAATCAAGTGTCTATTATCAAGTATGTTTCTCCAACTCCAACACGCACCATCCTCAGCTCTAATATCCCAAAAGCTCCTCTCCCTGCCATCTCTACCCTGTAGTTTATGCAGTTTTATCCAGTTGACCCAAATGGAATCCTTATTAGTAATAATATTCCAAATATGTTTAGCCATAAGAGCAGCATTTCTATCTTTCAGAGACTTTATCCCTAAACCGCCTTGGCTCTTAGGTCTACACACCTCTTGCCAACTAACCCTGGCCTTACCTTTGTGCTGGTCCCCTTGACTCCATAAAAACTTCCTCATCTGGCTTTCAATGTCATCCACTATGTTAGCAGGAAGGGTAAATACAGAGGCCCAGTAAACTTGCATTGAAGATAGAACAGATTTAATTAGTTGCAACCTTCCAGCAAACGACAGGAACTTATTCTTCCAGTCTCCAATTCTCTTTTTAACTTTATCCACCAGGCATTTACAATCCCTTGAATACAATCTTTTAGACAGCAGTGGTACCCCTAAATATTTAACAGGGAGGGTACCTTCTCTAAAGGGCAGAATTTCCTTTATACCTTCTTTGGTCCTGGTACCAACATTACCAAAATATAAGGTACTCTTGTTCATATTCGGAACCAGCCCGGACACATTACTGAATTCCAACAACGACTGTCTAATTATATTAACTGAATTTCTGTCTGCATGTACAAAGACAAACAAGTCATCAGCAAAACATAAATGGGTGATTTTTAATTCTTCACACCTCCAATGATACTGAAATCCTCCCATTTGTTGAATATTACGTTTAATAATCAGATTTAGGACTTCCATTACCAGAGTGAACAAGTAAGGGGACATTGGGTCACCCTGTCTAAGACCTCTTTTACCTTTGAAGTAACCATGAGGGTCCCCATTAACATTGATGGAGTATGAAGCAGTTGTGAGACAAGTCATGATCCACTTTCTCATAGCTGGATGGAATCCAAAGTGTATCAAGCATTGTTCCATGAAAGAATGGTTGACGGTATCATATGCCTTTTGGAGGTCAATCTTGAGAGCAACTTTTGGCTCACCCCGCTTTTGCTGATAATTCCTTACCAATTCCTGAGTGAGTAGAATATTATCACTGATTATTCTACCTGGTACAAAAGCGCTCTGGCATTCATCAACAATATTATTCAGGCCAGTCTTTAATCTCTCACAAATAACCTTGGTAATGCATTTATAAATAACATTACAGCATGCGATAGGTCTAAAATCAGCAACCGAATTAGGGGAGTTAGATTTAGGAACAAGAGAGATAATGGCAGCATTGACCTGTGTTAGAAGCTTCCCACTGGTGAAAAATTCCTGCACAGCAGCCGTGACTTCAGGTCCAACTATGTTCCAGGCAGATTTGAAAAATTTTGATGTATATCCATCAGGACCCGGGGCTTTATCATCTTCAATACCAAACATGGCAGCTTTGATCTCATCAGGTGTAACCTCTCTTACCATATGGTTAGCCACATCCGAAGGGAGCTTATTTATGAACAGGTTTTCAGGCTGTCTTATAGGATGAACCTGACTTTGTGTTCCCAAAAGAGCCTCATAATATTTCACAAATTGAGCACCAACACTGTCCCCTTCAAAAAAGTTCCCTTCACTGTCACAGATAGAATAAATCCTGTTTCGTTGTTGAATACCTTTGACAACATTGTGAAAATATTTAGCGTTTTGATCCCCTTCACGTAACCAAGTCACCTTAGATTTCTGCTTGAGCAACAATTCTTCATCAAGATTAGCTTGTTTAACAGCCTTAGTGTATACAGCTTCCTCTTCCCTCAAATCCTTGTTGCAAGGATCTGAAACAACCTCAGTCTGAATTCTGCCAAGCTCCTCTCTCAACTTTATCAAAATCTGCTTACTAACTCCTTCTTCTTTATTGAACTTTCTTAAATGGGCTTTTAAAGATTGAAGCTTTTTCACCACTTTGTACATTTTCAGTCCAAACACTTCAATATTCCATGCTCTAGCCACAACATCTTTGAATCCCTGTTTTTTAGCCAGGTAGTTCATGAACTTAAATGGCTTTTGTTTCCATTGTTTCTGTATTGTGGGGATTGATACAACACTTGGCGAGT
>CM054123.1:75771914-75774414 GCA_028751855.1 Ambrosia trifida | reverse complement strand
ACCTAAGTGAAATGAAGTCTCTATCGCTCTACTTAAAAATCAAATATGAAACTTCATACACCTTAAAGTTCATAGGACGAAAAGAGATTTTTTTGAGGCCCTGATACTCAGCCTAGCATTGAATAGACTGGGTATTCACCTTATCAATATATCAAATCAATGATGGGGTCTGTTTGGCACCTAACTGGGCACCTAAATCGGACCGAACCCTTGTCAGGCTATTGTTCTCTTCTTCCCTCAAAGTTATGGAGTAAGACATCAATTTCTCAATAAGATCAATTTTTTTGATTGCATGATGCACTCCCCTGAAAAACATCGGCGCGCGTGTAAACGAGGTGCTCTACCAACTGAGCTACAGCCCTTAGTGCTTGTAATACATATTTTATTATGTAGATAATTTCTTGTCAAGATGAATATTCTCAAGATGACTATTCCATGATCCAAGATCGTATTGATCGGTATTGCTTCTAAGTAATATGATATTTATAATCCATCGACGGGAGGAGTCCCCTTTGGTTTTCTTTGTTAAGATAAATGACCTACTTAACTCAGCGGTTAGAGTATTGCTTTCATACGGCGGGAGTCATTGGTTCAAATCCAATAGTAGGTAGAACTTATTAGATACCGCGGTCAATGGTATCTAATAAGTTTTTATACCCATTTTATTTTAGAAATTTTGATTTTGTATCTTTTCTGTTTCTTTTTCGTTGCATCAAAATATGATTGCGCTTGATTGTATTTAATCGACAGAATCAAGTCAAACAAAACAACCAAATATAGGGTGTATAAATCGATGTTGGACGCACCGACTGGTTATGAAATGGCATTGATAGCCTCTACTCGTGTCCTAGCCCGTCGGAGAGCTAGATTTGCCTCGATTGTTTGTCTCTTTCCTTCAGCTTTTCTCAAAGTAGCTTCCGCTATTTCAAGAGTTTGCTGAGCTTCTTGTGGATCAATGTCACTACTTTTCTCTGCATCATTTACTAAAACAGTGATTTCATTATTACCTATTCTAGCAAAACCGCCCATCAGAGCCATCGTTAGCCATTGGTCGTTAAGGCGTATTCTCAAAATACCTATATCTACTGCTGTGGCAATCGGAGCGTGATTTGGTAATACGCCAATTTGTCCACTATTAGTAGATAAAATGATTTCTTTCACTTCTGAATCCCAAACTATTCGATTAGGGGTCAGTACACAAAGATTTAAGGTCATTTCTTCAAATTGCTCTCCATTTCTAAGTTCATAGCCTTCGCCGTAGCTTCATCGATGTTACCTACCAAATAAAAGGCCTGTTCGGGAAGACCATCTAATTCTCCGGAAAGGATTAATTGAAAGCCTCTAATTGTTTCTGCTAAACCAACATATTTTCCCGGAGAACCCGTAAATACTTCTGCTACGAAAAAAGGTTGTGATAAGAAACGCTCAATTTTTCGCGCTCTTGCTACGGTTAAACGATCTTCTTCGGATAATTCGTCTAATCCAAGAATAGCTATAATATCTTGAAGTTCTTTGTAACGTTGTAAAGTTTGCTTAACCTGTTGTGCAGTTTCATAATGTTCGTCACCAACGATCCGGGGTTGTAGCATAGTTGACGTTGAATCTAAAGGATCTACTGCTGGATAGATACCTTTGGCGGCCAATCCTCTTGATAGTACGGTAGTAGCATCTAAATGTGCAAATGTCGTAGCAGGAGCAGGGTCGGTCAAATCATCTGCAGGTACATAAACAGCTTGAATAGAAGTTATGGACCCTTCTTTGGTAGAAGTAATTCTTTCTTGTAAAGAACCCATTTCGGTACTAAGGGTAGGTTGATAACCCACAGCGGAAGGCATTCTACCCAACAAGGCGGATACTTCAGATCCTGCTTGGACAAAACGAAAGATATTGTCAACAAATAAAAGAACGTCTTGTTCATTAACATCTCGGAAATATTCCGCCATAGTTAGGGCAGTCAAACCAACTCTCATACGAGCTCCCGGCGGTTCATTCATTTGACCGTAAACTAGAGCCACTTTCGATTCTGCAATATTTTGTTCATTAATTACTCCAGATTCTTTCATTTCCATGTAAAGATCGTTTCCTTCACGAGTCCGTTCACCGACTCCGCCAAATACAGATACGCCTCCGTGAGCTTTGGCAATATTGTTAATCAATTCCATAATGAGTACTGTTTTACCCACGCCAGCTCCCCCGAATAGTCCGATTTTTCCTCCACGGCGATAAGGGGCTAAAAGATCTACTACTTTAATTCCGGTTTCAAAAATAGATAATTTTGTATCTAACTGTATAAAGGCAGGCGCGGATCTATGAATAGGAAATGTTGTGCTATTATCTACAGGACCTAAATTATCAATAGGCTCCCCAAGCACGTTGAAAATTCGTCCGAGAGTCGCTCCACCGACCGGAACACTTAGCGGAGCTCCCGTATCAATTACGTCCATTCCTCTCGTTAGACCGTCTGTAGCACTCATAGCTACGGCTCTAACTCGATTGTTTC
>CM054123.1:75754414-75761914 GCA_028751855.1 Ambrosia trifida | reverse complement strand
TTATGAGATGAGATCCTTCCGAATGGGCTAAGAGAGATAATACCTAGAATGATTAGTCTATTATTTTAGTTCTCTCTCGTTTTCTTAATTGAAGAAATAATTGGAAAATAAAACAGCAAGTACAAAAATGAGTAATAACCCCCAGTAGAGGCTGGTACGATTCAATTCAACATTTTGTTCGTTTGGGTTTGATTGTGTCGTAGCTCTATAATTCGGATTAGTTTTATCGTTGTATGAACTGCATTGCTGATATTGACCCCAAAAAAGAAACGGTAGGTACAGCTAGGCCGTGAACAGCCAACCATCGCACTGTAAAAATTGGATAGGTTCTATCTATGGTCATTGAGGCCTCCTAAAAAGATCTACTAAATTCATCGAGTTGTTCCAAAGAATCAAAACGGCCGGTGATTAATGGAATTCCTTGTCGGTTCTCTGTGAAATACTCGTTTGGCCGAGGGCTTCCAAACACATCGTAAGCTAAACCAGTGCTGACGAATAACCAACCCGCAATGAATAGGGAAGGTATAGTAATGCTATGAATGACCCAGTAGCGAATACTGGTAATAATATCAGCAAAAGAACGTTCTCCTGTGCTTCCAGACATGCTGAGCTCCACATATTCTTGTACAGTCAAAAGGGGATCGATTCCGTAAAAGATTGGATCAGTAAATGTAAATTCACTGAAAAAAATCTTTGTGAGATCGTCAATATTGTACCGAGGGCGTCTTTAGAGTATACCGAATCAGTATAGCTATCCTTCTTCTGACACAGCAATGCACTTTCAATCAGTATTGGAAAGAGGTGCTAAATAATATCTTTCTTCCTTTACTTGTTATTTGTCGATGTAAAATAATGTCCCATTCAATAGAAAATTATTGAGTTGAAAATAAGAAATTTCTCGCCATTATGAGTTTAGGGCTATAAACTAAGGATCAGGTAAAATGTGAATCTGATATTTCTAATAATTCATGAAATTGATTAGAATATTGCCGCAATTGTAAGTAGATTTTAGATCTTTGTTATTCATAGTTGTATAAGCGCTTTTTGTTGGAATATTTTTTTATCTTTTAAGGAATTGGTTAGTCGTCCAGTAACAAGTAAGAATAGGAAAATTGATTCGATAAACGAAAAAGAACAACGAATGAAATAATTGGAATCACTAATGCATGCATTGTTGTATTAGATCGAAATATGAAGGTTCTTTGTTGACCTAACTATGACCTAACTACAAAGAGGCAGATTTCTAGATTTCTAATATGGAAAGATACAAAATAGAACTTCTAAAGCAAAAGATAATAGAAATGACTAGTCTTAGAATATAGTTGAACCAAAACACCTATTTTTTTTCTTCGGGTGATCGTGTGATAACTTTTTGTTCTCATTCATTCAAGATATTATATGAGTGAACCTATTACGGAATCTAATTAGTTAAAAAGAAAGTAAAATTTTGATAAGATTACTGTTCGCTCTAAAATATAAAATGGATTCGAAAAAAAAAATGATCAAAATAGGAATAATTTTCTAATTTGATTCCATAATGATTCGAAAAGAGTTTCATTTTAAAACGAAATTACACGACCCAATGTTTATTATTCGTTTATAAGTTGAGTTGAAAAATGATCCAAGAATGCATTCGCTGATTGCAAACGCGGTATGCGTAGATGTTACAGATGATTAATCAATTTCTTTTTTATAAAGTTGTGACTTTATCCTTGTTAGTGCTGTCTATAATGATATCTGAATCAAAAACTTGCAATTGGTATTTTTGTTTCTCTCCTATTTTGTAAAAAAGGAAACTCAGGTAAGTGCTTTTTTTATAAACATATGTATAAAAAGAACATATTTCATTTAGCTCCTTGATGCCTATCATAACTAGTTATTTCGGTTTTCTACTAACGGCTTTAACTATAACCTCAGCTCTCTTTATTGGTCTGAGCAAGATACGACTTATTTGAAATGAATTGCACAATTCATAAAAGGAAATCTTTTCGCGAACTTCTGTGTATTTCTAGTTACTTATCGTGTCAATTACCAATTCTTGATCATTGAGATTCATGGTAATTCGGATTAATATTTAGGTATAGATATTACCTCTTTTTTCTCCTTTCAAACAAATTGAAATGATTGAAGTTTTTCTATTTGGAATCGTGTTAGGTCTAATTCCCATTACTTTGGCTGGATTATTTGTAACTGCATATTTACAATACAGGCGTGGCGATCAGTTGGACCTTTGATTAATTAAAATCTCTTTTTTTGGTTGACCTCCTCCTTTATTTAATATCCAGGAGGTCAAATTAAGATTGCTGTTCCAGTTCCAGTTAGTGTTTCAGTCGAATTCGATCGAAGAAGATCCGAATCACGCTCTGTAGGATTTGAACCTACGACATCGGGTTTTGGAGACCCGCGTTCTACCGAACTGAACTAAGAGCGTTTTCTTATCATAAAAGATAAGACTGTAAAGAAAAGGATTGGTCCCAATACATCTTGTATGCATACTATATAGTATCATAAGAATGAAAGATTCTATATGATATGTCCAATGTGAGTTGATCTCAAAAAATCCCTCGTTACTGCTCAAAGGAGCAGTAATAGGTAGGGATGACAGGATTTGAACCCGTGACATTTTGTACCCAAAACAAACGCGCTACCAAGCTGCGCTACATCCCTTCCATTGGTCTACAGTGTCATTGTAGAGAATTCCTGTCTTGTTTTCCACATCGTTATCTCCTCTATTAAAATCTAGAAATTTGATTTTCATTTCGTCTTTTTGGTCTCATTTAACATATAATAATAGTAAAATACTTCTATCTATATGAAATATGGAACGGAACCCCAAGGTATCTATATGAAATATGGAACGGAACCCCAAGGAAAAATAACTGAGTCTTTTGGGGGAATATTGGGGAAGAAGGGGACGTTTTTTTCTGTATTTAACAAAAAGTAAATCTTATTTACTAGATCATTGTACATTTCAATATGTATTATCTTATGTATTACAATAAAATGAAGGAGGTTTTTCCATGCGAGATCTAAAAACATATCTTTCCGTGGCACCGGTACTAAGTACTCTATGGTTCGGTGCTTTGGCAGGTTTATTGATAGAGATTAATCGTTTTTTCCCGGATGCATTGACGTTCCCCTTTTTCTAGTTATTGACGCGGGAAGGACTAAAGAAGATTAGAGATACAATTAAATAACAGCCCCCTCTTTTCTCTTTTTTCCCTTTTTAGAATAAGGGAGGAAAGAGAAAGAAGAAAAGTGCATTCAACAACTGTGAGACTCGGGGTCGGGTTGGAATTCAATTAATATGAAATTTCTATGGAAGTCGAATACAAACAGTGGTTATAGGGAAAGAGTACAAGATACTTATATGAAATGCTGTACTGTTATTGAAAGGTTAGAAATCTTTCTATCTTATTTCCTATATTGATTGTAGTGAAATCTTGCATAAGAGGATAGCAAGTTACAAATTCTATTTTGTTTTTTACTTCCTTTCTTCTTTTTCGTTTCGGATTGAAAGAGGAAGAGTTGATTAAATGAAAAATCCAAAGGAGGTTCATGGCCAAGGGTAAAGATGTGCGAATACCGGTTCTTTTGGAATGTACCGCTTGTGTTCGAAACGGTGTTAATAAGGAATCAACGGGCATTTCCAGATATATTACTCAAAAGAACCGGCACAATACGCCTAATCGATTGGAGTTACTAAAATTCTGTCCATATTGTTTCAAACATACGATTCACGGGGAGATAAAGAAATAGATTGAAGCGAGCACTTGCGCCCTTATCTTACTCTTACAAGGAAAGGGAAAAATTACATTATATATAAAATATTTAACATAGTTAAAGATAATTATAAACAAACCAAATCCTATTTATTTATTCTAATTAGAGATCCGGCTGAAATAGGATTTTAGGGATAAGAAATAAACTAACCAAACCATGGATAAATCCAAGCGAACTTTTCTTAAATCCAAGCGATCTTTTCGTAAGCGTTTGCCCCCGATCCAATCGGGGGATCGAATTGATTATAAAAACATGAGTTTAATTAGTCGATTTATTAGTGAACAGGGAAAAATATTATCTAGACGAGTAAATAGATTGACCTTGAAACAACAACGATTAATTACTATTGCTATAAAACAAGCTCGTATTTTATCTTTGTTACCTTTTCTTAATAATGAGAAACAATTTGAAAGAACCGAGTCGACCACTAGAACTCCTAGTCTTAGAGCCAGAAAAAGATAGGTTTACTCTTTATTCACTTGAATTCAAACCCCCATCCGAACTCAAACGCGGATTGCTATTTTGTTGGAAAAATCCAAGAATCCGGATTGAATTCTCGTGTCGTAAGAAAAAAAAGAAGAATCTGGGAAGAAGAAATTTTTTTATTGAACGTGTTGATTCATATTTATTTTGACTACTTTATCATATTTTATCATATTCTATTCATTTTTATTCGACCTTCCCGGAGTTCATTCTCCGGGCAACTCCGTTTAACCGGTGGATTCCTTCCAACTTACTTCTTTATTCCTTCCAACTTACTTCTTTTATGATCTCGTTGGAAATCATATAAAGACAATTCCTATTTGATATAGCTATTTGTGCAAGTATTTTACGATTAAGAAGCAACTGTCTCTTGTACAGATCATTTATGAATCTACTATAACTATAGCATACCCCCCTTTCGCGAATTGCTGCATTTATTCGAGTGATCCACAAACGACGAAAATTTATTTTTTGCCTATCCCTATCCCGATGAGCCGAAACCAAAGCTCTTATTTTTTGTTGAGTAATAGTTCGAGTAAGTCTTGAATGAGCCCCCCGAAAGCTTGATGCAAATAAACGAATTTTTGTTCTACGTCTCCGAGCGATATATCCCCGTCTAATTCTGGTCATTGAATAAATGAAACTTTAACGAATAACTAATAGATTTCCTTTCTTTCAGTTATTCTTTTGCCCCTTTCCTAGTATATTAATAACAAAACGGATTTTTCCAATGTATAAACTAATAATTCCAATGGCTTTGGCTACTATAACCTTCCCAACCACAATTTTTTCTTTTTTCTAGGCATTTCACCTCGAAATACGAAATTTTACTATACTAGGTATTAAAAAAGAAAAGTAATGATAAAGAAATAGTGGATTCCATCGTTTCTATGGTTACTTCTTAAACGGTGAGGTCTTCTCTATACACCGGAGCCTTTACTTCATTTAATCAATTTTATTGCTAACTTGTATAGTTCACATTCTTCGGCTCTACCCATGAATTATCCAGTAATAGGTCTTTCACAACGAGCTCTACCTATACAGTAACGGTATTTAATTATGAAGATTGGCTGGGTAGCTGACCCTGTTAGTCCGTTCTTGCAAGAGGGGTCTATGTTAACTAAGATTTCCTCCGCTTAATGGATAACCATTTGCTACCAATGGAGAATTGCTTCTCATCTTGAATTGAGGTGAGTGTATTTACACCAACAGAAACCATAAATTTCATACACAATAAAAGGGATATCATCGATTTTTAGATAGGAAATGTAGTTCGTTTTTCCGTTCTATCCTATTTGATCATTGATATTCGAACATTGTTCTCTTTCCTTTGTTCTAGTTCATGATCTGAACGAGTCGCACATACACCCTAGTACATGTTCCTCGACGCTGAGGGCATCCCCGAAGCGCGGGGGATTTTGTGACATTTCTAATTGGCTGTCTTGTATTTCTAATAAGTTGTTTAATCGTTGGCATGTTGAATTATATACATAATGGGCTGGTTTAGATCGATCCTAACCGGATGATTATGAATGACTTTTATTCAATAGAATAATAAAAAAAAAAGAATAATAAATAAAAGTCAGAGAATATTAATATTAAACTCGGCAGGGTGAATTTCAGAATTGACGTGAAATCTAGGCTATTGTCATTCAACCGCTACAAGATCAACAATTCCATAAGCTTGGGCCTCTGTTGCTGACATAAAAACATCTCTTTCCATGTCTTCGGATACAACCCATAAGGGTTTGCCCGTTCTTTGTACATAAACCCTTGTCAGGGTTTCACGTAGTTTCAGCAGTTCTCCCACTTCCAGGACGAATTCTCCCGTTGCTACTTCAGAAAAAGAACCAGCAGGTTGATGGATCATTACCCTGATGATATAAGATAATAAAAGGTTTCTCCATTTTTCATGATGAGGGGAAGATACAAAGAAAGATAAAAGAATCACAAGAAAAAAAGATAGAATCGAACAACCGTACGGGCATTAGCATTGCATACGGCTCTACAATAAAATTGACCCTTACCTTCGATCAAATAAATAAAAAATAGGATCGATCAGACCCCGATCGGTAAATGATCAACTTACCACCCTTCCTTTCGGAGGAATTCAAAAATACTATGATGGCTCCGTTGCTTTATATATTTATTATATTTTTTTGTCTGTGATTTGTCTGTCATTCAGCAATCCCAAAGTTGCTTTTTTATTTGATCAAATAAACTAAGGAAAAAAGAATTTTTTTTTTTCGCTCTATAAATATTGTTAAGAGACCTCTGGTGTGAAAAAAGTTTGTGACGCCGAACTGGACTTCCAATAATAAAATAGGAAATACCTTTTTCTCATATTACTCTCTCGATACATAATCTAATGTTTTGAAAACAAAATTTCTTATATCAAATTCAAAGTGCCATGCTATTATTACTTAATATTCATATTTCATATGGCGAAGGCATAGTCTTCTTTTTTCTCTCAAATAAAAGCCTCATTGGCGCCAAGCGTGAGGGAATGCTAGACGTTTGGTAATTTCTCCTCCGACCAGGATAAAAGATCCCATTGAAGCGGCCGATCCCATGCATATTGTATGTACATCTGGTTGCACAAATTGCATAGTATCATAAAGAGCCACTCCCGGTATTACCCATCCGCCAGGAGAGTTTATAAACAAATACAGATCTTGGGTATCATCCTCGATACTGAGATATATCATAAGACCAATAAGTTGATTTGAGACCTCGCTATCAACCTCTTGACCTAAAAAAAGTAATCTTTCTCGATAAAGTCGGTTGATTAGGGTAAAAGTGTATCCCTTCGGAACCGTACAGGCGCCTTTTGACGCATACGGTTCAAAAAAAAAAAGAGTCAATGTGTAGATTCCAATACTTTTTCTTTTTTCATAGCAAGTTCCTTCTAACTTATAATAAACTTATAATAAAAGGATTTTCTTTTATTTTTCACTAAACTAAATACGAGTTTGTCTTCCTTTCCTTATCCTTTCCTTATAACGTATAATATCAAAAAAGAACTAATTAAACTTATCCAATTCACTTCTCATTGATGGATTGTTTCATCGAGATCCAATCCAAATCACGATGTCATTTTCTTGTTCTTAAATGGGCCTCTTTAATCTTTTTAGGTTTATGCTCTACTCCGGGTAAAGATCCGCCCGATTTTGATTTGCACATATAGTACAAATGCTCCCATTACCACTTCTTTTTTTTATCCCTTCTTTTTTT
>CM054123.1:75731895-75751814 GCA_028751855.1 Ambrosia trifida | reverse complement strand
TCCATGTTTATATACACATAATATATGAATTATTGTAGAACAATATGTCACAATAAAGCTCATGGAAATTATAATGATTCTTAATTCATTTTATAACTGTATGCTGATAAGAACCTAGAGAGGTCATGAGCTCTCTATTATTTTCGTTTTACAACCTGACCCTGCTAATCATATAGCTTAACGCGACTACGCGAGTGTGACTAGTCTTTTCCTTCACTTGCCATAGATATTGATGGTGCCTATTTTGGAACCACCTTCCCTCACCTGTTCTTGATGACTTATGGCCACCTGAAGCCACAAAAAGCAACACAGAGCTACATACCAAGAGTATTCGGCTACAAGCTTCATAAACCATGATCACGGGTCCGCCCGCCTACCTACCAATTTTGCTTGAAATCCCGTGTCTCATCTTCAATTCTACATCAAGGCAGGTCAGTTAAAACGGTAGATATGTCCAAAAAAGGTGGAAACTTGATGATTTGACAAATGGTGGATCGTTTCTGACCCTTCTACGTTTGAGCAAAAACTTGATATGATGTTAGCATAGTAGTTGCAAGTCAGTTTTTATATTTATTATTATTATTATTATTATCAAGTATAATTGGTTTTGAAATTTATATTGAAATTCACTTGGCTTTGTAGTAGTTAGTTTTTTGCCTGACATGTTAATTTTTGAAGTGTTATTTAAATGACATGTTCAATGGCAATCATGACATTTTCGGATCTATACCAGGAATTAGTTTTGTAATTAGATGGACCTTATATCCGGTTTGCCTGATTATGTTATGGTTTTTCTTTACTATATTTTCAGATATCGGATTTTTAGTTTTTGATATATCGTTTTTTTTTTGGTAACTGCTTATTGGCTTTGATACCGTGGTTTCAGTGAATAGTGGTTCTTTTGTTTGATTCTTCGATATGATTGGTGATCGACACATATTAGACTGTTTAGGTTCTAGCTCAAAACCGATCGACATAGGAGTTAGGACAATATCTCATGCTGGGGATGGTTTTGTTCTCTTTAAACCGAATACACGTCCTTTTCATTAATGGTATATTTTTATAAGCAACGTTGTTAATAACTTATCAAAAAAAAAAAAAAAAAAAAAAAAAAAAAAAAAAAAAAAAAAAAACCTTAATATATTTTGATATACTACCACCATGCATATGCATTCAAGGTGGTATGAGTTGCTAAAGTTTCAGGTTGTCATATATACATAATTTTGTGTTTATGCATAGCTGCTTAGCAAGCCATGACCTTTATGTTTATTGTGTGTTTGAATTCAATTTGGTTGTACATTATTCTTTGTCATGATTATATAGTAATTTATAGTTAAGGCTTTTGTTACTACTACAAACCCCCGCCACTAGTTTTGGGTCTCAAAACTACCGTCGCCCCTATGTCACAGTTTCTCTCAAGCACTGCCGCTCTCTAGGCTCGCTGTTTGGTCCTGTGATTCTGTTCAGGTTTGCCCTTTTTTTTTCTGCTTTGTTGTTTTTTTCCTGTCCAAGTTGTTTGTCGTTTCTGTCGAGGCGTTCTGTCATCGCCCATGTTCCAGATTTGATTCTTGATTTCTGATTATCTACAAGTTTTGAATTCGAGTCTCGCTCCCTAATGTTGCCCCATGGTAGCCGACGTGTGCTTGAGTGAGTTTTGTTTTCGTCTTGGTTGGTAAACCACCTAGTTAGCAAAGGTCCAAGGGGTGGAGACTTGGGCTACAAATGAACCGAACGTTTAGCGAATAGTTTGGTGGGAAGTTTGTTTGTGTCCGTTCATTTAATAAATGAACGAACATGATCAAGAAATTTCGTTTGTTTAGTTAAATGAATGAATACGAATCGAGGTCGCGTTCGTTCATTTATGTTCGTTTGTATTCGATGGTTGACTAGAGTTTTTAATTTTTTATATTTTATATAAAATAAATACTTCAAACTTCCCATAAATAAAATACTTAATAAATACTAGTGTATTGTATCTGTAATAAAATATATAATATAGTTTTGTTTATACTCATGAACTCTTGTTCGTGTTGTTTGTAAGTTCATGAGTTTTGATTGTGTTTGCTACCTAAGATTAACAAACGAATACAAATTAACATAAACATGCTTATTTCCTTGTTGAACAGGTATGCACACAAAATCTAGTTTGGTAAGCGTTCATGAAGAGTTTCTAAATCTAAACACATTTATTTCCTTAATGAACATAAAAGACAACTAGTTAGGCGTTTTGTTTTTTCATGAACATAAAATGTCTTTAGGCTATGGGGTGTGGAACCCTTCCACACCCCTTCCCCCTTCTCCACATAAGCGCTACGTCATCTTCCCCCTTCTTCTCCCTCTTCTAGGGGAAATGGTTCTCCATTCCCCCTTCCTTTTTTTATTATTTTCTTTTTTTTTATTTATAGATTTTATATTTCATTTATATTTTTTCATTAAAATTAAAAAACAATTTTGAATTTTTTTTTTTTTCGAATGATACATTAAAAAAACGATTTTAAATAAAAAAAAAATACAAACCTAAAGAAACTAAAAAAATACAAACTACTCGTTAGCAACATCATCGACACGGAAATTATTCCAAATATGGTCGATTAAATCTGTGCAAAGGTTGGCGTGCAGTACTATCCTCTAATGCCCACATGTTCGATTGTTGTTGTCCCTCGTCAACCAGCTCGATATTCTCTTCAACGTCATTCGGGTCATACTCACATATAGCGCGTCCTTCATCTTCGATTATCATATTATGTAGTATCGTACAAGCGTACATAATATATCTCAAGTTTTCTGAATGCCATGCACGCGCGGCCTGCCCAATTACATGCCATTTCCCCTTTAAAACACTGAATAACTGTTCGACGTCTTTTCTCGCCGATTCTTGGCACTTCGCAAACTTTTTCCTTTTCTCATCCGTGGGAATTTGTATCGTTTTCACAAGAGATGCATAACTTGGGTATTACCGTCCGCTTGATAATACCCGTGCTTATATTCTACCCCGTTGAGCACGAAAGAATCATCACGTCCGGTACCTCTAATGATGGGGTCGAAAACCATGGATCTTGCTAGAACATTTAAATCGTTACATGAACCAACAACTCCGAAGAATGCATGCCAAATCCAAAGGTCTTGTGAGCAAACGGATTTTAGAATAATTGACGGCTCTCCCACGTCACCTCGCGTAAACTGCCCTTTCCATGTAGTGGGGCAATTACCCCATGGCCAATGCGTGCAATCGATGCTTCCAAGCATGCCAGGAAAGCCGTGTCTCTCTGCATGGTGTGCGTAGATCTTTTCGATGTCCTTCTTCATTGGCCTACGTAAGTAAACTTTGCTATATAACTTGACGACATCTTCGCAAAACCGATACAAGCACTCCCGACTCATTCTAGCAGACATCCTTAAGTATTCATCTCATGAATCACTAGTAGTCCCGTACGCCAACTAACGAAGCACAGAAGTGCATTTCTGTAGCGTCGTAAAACCTCGTTTTCCTCTAGCATCATATCGTAGTGTAAAAAACTCATCATAATTAGCCAAGTCATTGGCAATTCGTTGGAACAATCGGCGACTCATTCGATAGCGACGCTTAAATAGTTCGTCTATGTATACGTAGTCCTCAGGAAAGTAGT
The DNA here is from genome assembly GCA_028751855.1 of Ambrosia trifida. Classification (NCBI taxonomy): domain Eukaryota; kingdom Viridiplantae; phylum Streptophyta; class Magnoliopsida; order Asterales; family Asteraceae; genus Ambrosia; species Ambrosia trifida. Next base: position 75,748,188 of record CM054123.1, on the reverse strand, counting down.
TAGCCACCAAACGATCATGTGCAACTTAAATTAAAATAAAAATTATAAGAAATAAAATATAATAACATAAATCAATTTTAAAAATATAAGATATGAAATACAATAACAAATTTAAAAAGTATAAGAAATAAAATATACCCTCACGATCTCTGTTTAATGCGGCGTTCCTTGTTCTTGGTTCCGAAGTTGTTTCGTCGTCACTGTCATTTACAAACTCCAACAGAAGTTTTGCTGTTTCAACCATCGTGCCCGCAAAAAAATTGACAACATTTGCTTCTTCTGACGACGAACTCATAATTGTATAAAATTATAGAGGTAAAAAGGTTTGAAATTGTTGTGTGGTTTATTAAAATTTATAGTATAAAGTTTATAAAATATAGGGCATGTTGTGTGAAAAAGGTTTGAATTTGGTTGTGTGGTATGAAATTTGAAGTTTATAATATATATGTATATATATATATATATATACTAGCTTATACCCCGGGAGCGTTCCAGGTTGAGAAATCTAAGTAAAGTGAATAAAATTAGAAGTATCTAAACTATAAAAATGACATCTATGTATTAACTTACATTAGATACTTTAAAAAAAATATACCAAAAGATCCATTTCACCTTACAATATCAACACCTAAAACAGAATATTAAGATCCCAATCACTTCAAGGGGATAAAGATTGTTTAGCACCAATACATTCAGTCAAAGGTCTTTAACTGCATACAATAAGATTTGAGCTATTTCATAATATGGTAGAAAAAGAAAACATAGCAATTACCTGTCGGAGAGCGTCCCGGGTTGAAATATCTAATATGACATAATAAAATATCTAATATGACAACATAATTAATGACTTGTCAATATATGATTAATGAATATTATTATTATTATTATTATTATTATTATTATTATTATTATTATTATTATTATTTTAAACAAATCTCTGCTATAAGCTATCGTATTCTAATATAAAAAAAGGGTAATTGGGTCGGGTATCACCTAATTCCAGGCCCGACCCAAACCCACAATTTTTTTTAAACTGATATATCCCGGGAGCGTCCCGGGTTGAGAAATCTAATTTGAAATATCAATTTTACACCTGAAATAGACTGATGCGTTTTACATTTACATACAGGAAAGCTTCGGGTAGCACTTAACCTAAAACAATTAACAATGTATCTTCAAAGTTAGTGCATAACCTTAAACACTGTATAACTCTAATATTAAAACCTAACCTAAAACAATGTACAACTCCAATGCTAACACATACCGGTTTGAACATAACTAATGACTTGCCTATACATGATTAATGAATAACCTGAACACTTTGTGTTTTTTTCCTGTATGAACAAAACCACACAAAAAAATAATCGTTTTTTTCTCCGTTTTTTATATAGCACTATGGTACCCGTTGGAAAGATAATAAAACGCTCGTTAATTTGGTGTAATTTTTTTCTTTAAAAAATCTCGTATATAAAAGATATTAACGTTTAAAAGTCATGGGAGAAAATATTAGAGATAAATATCTAATTTTGTTTTTAAATTTTAAATTATTATTTTCCTAAAATAAAGCCCTTGCCACATGGGATGACACATGACACACTCAATGAAGAGAATACCCTCTTTGAGTGCCATGTCACTAAAATGGCTTTAGTTTATTATATGTATAGATATATATATATATATATATATATATATATATATAAACGTATTTTTTATTTTTAAAAAGTAGCCGTTTACCAACGTTATTGAGCCAACTGCTCTATTTTTTTCTTGGGAATAGGGACGGTACCATCGGGGGAATTCCACCGAGTTCACCGTTCTTGGATCGGACAGGGGGGGGGGGTGGTGCACCGTCAGGCAAGACAGCCACATCTTCACCCCGAAGCTGTTCCCCGTTCCACACCCCTACGTCTTATACCTTGTCATGCGTTTCTTATAACTCTTTTCGTACTACAGTAACTATTTTGAGGAAACACTCATTAGAAAATTTTAAACAACATACACAACCAAGTACACCTATCCGACTATGTATGAAGATCCTTGTCACCGCCGCCACCACTACCACCAATACTATATATAGGTAGGGGTGTTCAACGAATCGAATAACGAATTTTCAAATTATTCGAATCGAATTTCTCGAATTTTTAATATTTTACATGAATTTGTATTTGCTTAAAATTCAATTTATTCGATTCGCATTCGATTCGAATAAGAAACTCGAATTCGAATCGAATTTGAATAAATTCGATTTAGTTCAAATTCACCATAAATAACAAATTGTTTTACTTTTAGTTTTAAAACCAATACAAACTCATTATTTTTAACATATAAAATACAAATCTAGAAAATTGATAAACAACAATATGTCAAATACGGGAATAATAAAAATAGCAGTGAGTATAGTTTGTTATAGTTTTGTGATATATAAGGTAAATATATAAAACATGGTTATGGTAAAAGTTGTAGACACTATGGGTTTTTAGAGTTTGACCAAAATTTATAAGTCCTTTTTTTCAATGTGTATACTTGTGTATATAATAACGTGTATGTGTGTATATATATTTAAAAAATATACATGCAAAATTTTTATTCGAATTTCGAATCGAATTTAAAATCATAAATTCGTATTTGATTTACTGGACTCGAATTCGAATTGAATCGAATTCGAAATCTTAATAATCGAATCGAATTCTTGGTAATCGAATCGAACTAAGTCGAATTTCGAATTTTTCGAATTCAAATCGAATTCTGAATACCCCTAACTATAGAATGCAACAAACATGGATAAACGCCACTTCGTTCTTAATATCTAATGAATGAACAACGGCACATCTTTGTACATTGTAAACTTTAGCATCCTTAAGTTTGAAAGTAATAATAAGGATACTCTTAATGTCATTAACATACAAAGACATTATGTTAACCCAAGCAGCAACAAGAAGCACAACCAAAGTATTTAAAAAACATGATCACATCAACTTAAGATTACCATATCTAGGTCCATGCTAACAATTCAACAATATGTCCACAAAATTCTAAAAAATACAAGTTTTAAACCTTTTGTTAATTAGATTTTTTTAACAAGTTTTATAATAATATACATTTCAGCAATTTGGATTAAAAAAACGTAGTGACGATAAGCATAAGAAGATGTATTGAAATGGTCTATTTTAATGATAGATATTTCAACAAATAAGATTTAATCATAATTCTTTATTCAGATTGTGTTGAAATGGTTAATTTTGTTCATATGCGAATCTTTTGTGCACAGATAGAAGCAGTAAAAACCAAAAAACAAAAAGCTTTTGCCTTATAACATTATAACATGATGTGAGTAAAATGTTTTTTTTTTTTTTTTTTTTTTTTTTTTTTAATTTTCGTGAGACCGATGGTATAAGCCCACAATGAATAATGGTGTAGATTCGAAGTAGGATTAAATTGTTGTTAAATAATACTAATAAAAGTTCTAAATAGATTTGTATATATTTCTAGTTAGATACCTATGTATTATTATACGTGTCAACTAATGAAACTAATATAATTCATAAATCTATAAATAATTCTTAGGATTAAAATTACGTATTATATATAATAATTGAAGAAACATTGGTCGAACTCTTAGGTAATGACAAGCGTTTAATAGGAGAGGGGTTATTCCAGTCACTTTGAGGATTCCTGAAAAATGGAAAAAATATCGTGAGCCTCGTTACAAGGAGGAGAGATTGGAGATTCTCCTTATAACCATCATCCGGCGTAAGAATAAGTATACGTTTGGATGAATAAGAGTATTCAAGTAATGCAAGTATAGAGTGAGAGAGTGTGGGAGTGAATGCCCTTTACCTTGGAGAAGGAGGAGTATTTATAACCGGAGGGAGGAGAAGGTGTGAGCCAGCTGTCGCCATCGGGGAATATTCTTTTTGTCCCGTTTGCTCTCGCATGCTGGCGTCTGCAGAGTGGATGCACATCTATGGCCTCTAATCGGCCAAACGTTGCTATCAAATCATCCTTGATGTTGGTTCTGCCACAACCGTTAGTGGAGTTGAAGGATTCAGAGAATCCTGCCACGCAATTGGTTAGTCGACCCTGCCTTCTGTACTTCCTTCCCCCTCTGCTATAACTGTTAGTGGGGCAGACACTTAGTAAACTTATGCGCGGGCCTTGATTGTTCACACGTCGTTATCGCTTACTTGGGTTGTGAGTTGTCATCGCGCGCGTTACTCCTTGCGCTTTGGCTTCGTGGGTCATGGTTTGGCCAATTTAGTTGTTCTTAACTTTTGGATATGGGCTTGAGCTTGGCCCATGTCCGGGTTCTGGCCCATATCCCATCAAGTCTCCCTAGTCCAGTGTTTCTCTTGCGCATGCTAATAAGCGGGTGGAGTATTGATGACACTGGATGCGCCGTCGGGCAAGATGGCATTATATGCTGATTATTTTCTTGTTGGGAACCTTCGTTTCCCACTGAGTCAGTTTTTGGCTGACGCGTTGAAGGCGTACGACATCCATCTATCCTAGATTAGCCCTTTGGCATTGGTGCGTATGACGCACTTAGAGTTTTGCTGTAAAATATCGCGGCATAACCCCGACGTTTGACATCTTTAATGTCTTTTAAAAGCTATATTTGAAGGACATGTGGTTCTCATTTTCACACCGCAACGGTGTTAGCGCGATGTTCTCTGAACTACTCCGCAACCTTCATGATTGGAAACACAAATTCTTTTATAATCACAAGGATGTCATTCCCTTCTAGATGAACTATCGCGATGAATATGACTTTGGGGATTTCCTGTAACACCCCGCCTTTAATATCATCCAATATTGTCCGCTTTGCCCAATGGAAGCTCATAAATTTGTTTTCGGTTGCCTGAGTGAAAACTTCCCAGACGGTCACCCATTATGGAATTGCTGTCACTTGATCATGCTTAACTATGGAGTTTTCATGTGCTCCACAGTTATATGCGCCCAAAACGCGTTGGTGATTTAAGAGGCAGAACATTACTTATGAGCCAAGTTCTCTCCTGTCATTGTACGATGTGGGATATGCTTAGGGTGTTACATTTCTCGTTGACCGCCTTGAAGGATGAGCCATAGTATGTGACTTTAACGAAGGAGACGTCTAAGTTGAAAGCACTGCCAGAACCCGCCTTGGTGGCGGTAGGGATGAGCAGGATTTGGAACCACCTTGATCAAATTCTGGGCTATTTTGTTAATGGTGAAGATATGTGCTTTGTATTTATGTTCCGCTATTTGGTGGTTACTAACGGTTCGTTATTTTGCAGAGTCAAGTCTGTATTCCATTGTGCTTGATGACCATCCGGGGGTGATGAATGTTCGCCCGCGGTTTGAGGGTGAGCTGCCTATCTTGGATCAGGTGTGCCCGCTTTCCGTCTGCGCCCTATCAAAGCGTTTCAACCTTGGGGGGGGGATTGAGTTAGTTTTTTACCTAGTAGGAAGTCATCCGATTCCTCCGGTAAATTGCTTACCCGATGTATCTGTGATGTTGGTAATCAAAGTGGTCTGCTCATGCCTAAGGATGATCCCACCACCGCTCAACAGAAAAAAAAAAAAAAAGGAATTCATCATCCGATGATTATATTATACTCTATGATAGTCCTCCACCCCGTGGAAGTGAGACTCGCAAGACTGACGATGGTGATTGGCAGGGCAATGAGCCCTTTGGGTCCGAGGTATTGAAGAAGGAGTGGCTCGCTGAACTGGCCTCGAGGCAACACCAGCTGCGTGTTCAAGACACAAGGCCTGAGCCTACGGCGAAGGTGAATTTGAGTGTGTCTCCGCCCCCGCAGAATAAGGCGTGTCTCCGTTCTCTGATAAGGAATCGAGAAGGATCTAGCCCTGGTAAGTCTTTTGTCGTGTGTTTATGGCGTATGTCTTTCCCTTGCCACTTCCGAAACTCCACCTGTCAACAAGGTTGCCCCCTACCGGAAGTGACTCGAACCAAGGGGGCAATGATGATAAGGATACATCTCAGGAAGGGAATGCTATTAATAGGGAGCTTGGGGGATGAGGGTGATAGCGAAGGTGATCGTGATGGGAACTCTCCCTCGCCTCAGAACCAACATCCTGATGTTAATGTGGTCAATGTTGCCCACTGGGGATGGGGCAATGTTCATCATGACGAAGGTATCGGTGTGGGTGCCCTGGCTTCGTTCCCAACTAGGGTTTAGGTCCTGGCTCCCGCTTTAGGGATTTGCAGGTTTGTGAAGATTGGTTCCATTTCTCCATGCCCCCTGCTGAGAGGGCTCATCTGCGATCTCGTCGCGGGGGGGATGCTGAAAAGGATGTGGTTTATGGCTAGGCCAACCTTACCGTTGCCTTGGGGGGAAATAATCCGGGAGGTGCAGACCCTTCGTGCAGATAGGGCAGAGTTTGAGGCGGAGAAATGGAAGTTTGAAGCCCGCCTTGATGAGCATCTCAAAGAGGTTAGTTTGCTGCGATGGTAGCTTTTGGATGCTAAGGGTGCTGCGGAACCAATTGAGAAGCGTCACGCAAAGGCGCACTGAGTGGTTGGCTGCTTGCCAGAAGGAAAATGAGAAGTTGGCATCTTCTTGTGAAATGATTTGTGTCACACAGGAAGTTAACGCGGGCTTACATGCCACCCTAGAGAAGAAGGAAGAAGATTTGAAGTTAGGTCAAGCTCGTATTGCTGAACTTGAAGTCGTTGTTGTCCAGAAGGATAAGCTAGCCCAACAAGTATCGGCCTTGGAGATTGAAAAAGCTTTGCTGACCGATGAAGTCAATCTTGCTAAAGGCTTTGCTGCTAATGCTGAGGCCACATCCGCAACGCTTAAAGACAATCTCAGTTGGCTCATGCGCCATAAGCTGTAGGGGTAAGTTGCACTTTGACTTGTGTTTGTCTGTTATTTCTGTTGGACTAAACATGTTTTGTTTTCGTAGGCCATATATAGGATACGAGACATGCCCGAGCTGGTTGATTGCATTGCGGACCTTCTGGTCTTGTCCTTAAGAAAAAAAGAAGGCTTTGTGGAGGGTTTGGCGTTCGCGCATGCTGGTAAGCTCGTTACGGAGTTTTCCTTGCATGGCATCGATGTGGAGAAGGAGTATGCGAGTAGTGTACTGCATTCGATGAGTTGTCCTTCCCAATTATGGGGCAAGTAGCAAATCCGTCAGTGTGCGAAGACAGGGTGCTGCTACTGCGTTCGAGAAGGCTAAGGCTAAAGCTGCTATGGTCTGGGCTGATGCCGCGAAGAAAGAGGGGATCAACTAGGGTCTTCTAGTACCCGTCATGATGATCTAGAATCCTAGTTCTTTTCTTTTTTCTTGTATAATGCAGACTTTACTTTCTTTAGTATGGGCCTTGCACCACATTTTGAATGAAGTTTATCCATGCCCCTTTAAAAATTTGCTAAGTCATGTGGTGTTTACTTTCCATGAGGCTTTTTTGCGCGACCCTTTTTCACACGGGTCTGAAGATTTACCTGGTGCTTCGAGTTTTGTGCTGCAATGACGGCAATTATTTGCTGACGTCGCTTGTAAGGTGCACCTAATTCGAGGCCGAAGCCGTCAGAAGTGATTGATTGGACAACCGTCATTAGCCCTTATTGGTTGATGATTTGACCCTTACTTAATGCGAGGTAATGGTGGTCCTTTTTAGCTATAAAATGGAAATAACTCTTTTTCCACTTCCCTTCAAAGACTTGAGTTCTTAGAACTATTTAGAATTGTAGAATCACAGATCAACGGAGTGAGTGGATGAACATGTTGCAACTTGCAACTTACAACTACTGGGATGGTGAAGTTGTCTCAATCAGCTTCAAGAGAGCCTAGCCCATGTTCGGGTTTAGGTTCATATCCCATCAATAATAAAAAATGAAAAGTTAAATTTATAATTCATAAATATTTATATACTTCTTTATTTACAATTATATAGGTTGAATAACTAGGCATGATTCGTAAACCTTTTTATTACTAAAATTACATATTTAAATAACTAAATGTGTAAATTTATTGCTTAGCATTGGAGGCCAGGTTGAATTATGATTGTGTGAACTCATGGGACCAAAACATAGAAAGAAGTTCAAAAATAATTAAAAAGTTTCAAAATGCATCACTAAAAGGAAGCTGGAAGCCTGAATGCTGAAGGTTTAAATCAGAGATAGGACTTTAGAAAAAAGTCATGAGAAATGCATTAATTAAGCCCAAACTTTTATTCAAATACACAGAAAACAACTTATATTGTTCATCCTGATTGTGATATATTATTTTTAAACTATATATTTCATAACAAAGAAATTTTAACTATAGAAGATTTTAGGTGAGGTTTCGTACCCAACATTTAATTTCTAGACCTTTATTATGTTTAAGGCTTCAATTGTTTAGAAACACGTTCTTTCATTTTGTGGTAATAGTTATTCAAATACACCTCAAAGTGCACTAAAATTTGATAGTTCTATGCTAACATAAATTGCATTTGAACCCCATTTGCTATTCATGCCAAATTACAGGTTCTTAAAATTAAATCTATGTCAAAACTTCTATTATTTGATAAGGTATCATCCAACAAGAAAAATTGTATAGACTAAAATTTTAGGATACAAAATTATTATTATTATCATTATCATTATCATTATCATTATCATTATCATCATCATCATCATCATCAAAATTATTATTATTACTAAGTTAATTACATGGAAGGTTATGTGGTAAGACAATCTTCAACGATCTCCACCTGAATTGTGTAAAGGAAGCTCCGACAATATAATGGTATGTTGATTGAAGGGCAAATTATTAGCCCACGAAAGCATAAACGGGATAACGAAATTAGAGGCACATTTATTTCAAAACCAATATTATAGTAATAACCACATAAACACATGTACATACAACTTCAACAAATACTATACAACAAAAACTGATCTTGCTTTTTCTTTTCTTATTTTATCTCATCTCTTCTAATTTAATATGTATACCTTATGTATAGTGTGGTGTATATGTGCATTTAGACAAAAATAGCAATAGCATTTACAAAAGGAATAGTAAACATATTAAAATTTACATGAATTCTAGTTAATTTATAAATATATATAGTAAGAAACAGCTATGACACTTCTCAACATACATATTATTGAAATGAATCTCCAATGCCCGAAGGCATTTGTATTGGCCTCATCTTTGTGTCTTTTATTTAAATATAGTATTTCTTTAAAGTGGCAGATTTCTATTGAAATTGACTTTGAACAAATAAGTCTTCTTTTTTAATTTTAAAAAAAAATTGAGTTGGTGGGTCACCCTTCAAAAAAAAAAAAAAAAAATTATTTGTTATATATCGTGAAAGTTACACTTGTAAAAGTTGCCATTGGTGATCTTGATGATGGATAATTCATTTATTTATTTGTGCCTATGGTCCACAGAAAAAATAAATAAACCTGTAGTTTTAGATACCACTGATTTGTAACTAGAAGTGGCCCAACGTGAAGCACGGTGAAGACACATAGATTTTAAACAAAATTTACTTAAAATTAAATTACTTAGTTAAAAAAATAGTATATAATTTTAAACTTGATTTTGACAAAAAAAAAAAAAAAAAAAAAAAAAAACCTTAAGCAAATAAAGATAATGATTTTATTAATATAAGGTAGCGCTTGGTACGAAGGAATCAAAGGTAGAATGGAATAGATCATTCCCATGGAATTAAATTAAACATGTTTAGTTACCATGTAGTAATGGAATGGATCATTCCATAAGGAATATGATTCCTTCCATTTTAAGAATTTTCATTCCTTGGTAAGGTGGTTTTTTTTTTTTCATTCCTTCAAAGAATGGAAACAAATATATTATTCGGATTTGGTTCAAATGAGAACCTTTTTCCAAATTGAGAACTAAAGAACCATTCTGCGCCACACATTTCTCTAAGGCAATTTTTTTTTTTTTTTTTTTTTTTTTTTTTTTTTTGCAAAAATCGCTGCTTTATATGTAAGGAAATTTTTTTTTTATTTTTTTTGTATTTTTTTTTCAGTATACACATGTGTATAATTGCATTATACACATATGTATAATGCTATATACACATATGTATAACTGAAATATACACATATGTATAGCTGAAAAATGCTATATACACATATGTATAATTGCTATATACACATATGTATAAATGAAAAAAAAAAATTCAAAAAAAATAAAAAAAAATTTCCTTGCATAAAAATGTGCGATTAAAGCAAAAAAAAAAAAAAAAAAAAAAAATTTTTTTGCCTTTATATGAAATGTGTGGCTCAGAATGGTTCTCTCAGTTCTCAAATAGGGGTTGGTTCTCTTAGGATCTCTACCCTATATTATTATTATTATTATTATTATTATTATTATTATTATTATTATTATTATTATTATTATTATTATTATTATTATTATTATTATTACTAAGTTAATTACATGGAAGGTTATGTGGTAAGACAATCTTCAACGATCTCCACCTGAATTGTGTAAAGGAAGCTCCGACAATATAATGGTATGTTGATTGAAGGGCAAATTATTAGCCCACGAAAGCATAAACGGGATAACGAAATTAGAGGCACATTTATTTCAAAACCAATATTATAGTAATAACCACATAAACACATGTACATACAACTTCAACAAATACTATACAACAAAAACTGATCTTGCTTTTTCTTTTCTTATTTTATCTCATCTCTTCTAATTTAATATGTATACCTTATGTATAGTGTGGTGTACATGTGCATTTAGACAAAAATAGCAATAGCATTTACAAAAGGAATAGTAAACATATTAAAATTTACATGAATTCTAGTTAATTTATAAATATATATAGTAAGAAACAGCTATGACACTTCTCAACATACATATTATTGAAATGAATCTCCAATGCCCGAAGGCATTTGTATTGGCCTCATCTTTGTGTCTTTTATTTAAATATAGTATTTCTTTAAAGTGGCAGATTTCTAATGAAATTGACTTTGAACGAATAAGTCTTTTTTTTTAATTTTAAAAAAATTGAGTTGGTGGGTCACCTTTCAAAAAAAAAAAAAAAAAAATTATTTGTTATATATCGTGAAAGTTACACTTGTAAAAGTTGCCATTGGTGATCTTGATGATGGATAATTCATTTATTTATTTGTGCATATGGTCCACAGAAAAAATAAATAAACCTGTAGTTTTAGATACCACTGATTTGTAACTAGAAGTGGCCCAACGTGAAGCACGGTGAAGACACATAGATTTTAAACAAAATTTACTTAAAATTAAATTACTTAGTTAAAAAAATAGTATATAATTTTAAACTTGATTTTGACAAAAAACAAAAAAACAAAAAAACACTTAAGCAAATAAAGATAATGATTTTATTAATATAAGGTAGCGCTTGGTACGAAGGAATCAAAGGTGGAATGGAATAGATCATTCCCATGGAATTAAATTAAACATGTTTGGTTACCATGTAGTAATGGAATGGATCATTCCATAAGGAATATGATTCCTTCCATTTTAAGAATTTTCATTCTTGGTAAGGTGGTGTTTTTTTTTTCATTCCTTCAAAGAATGGAAACAAATATATTATTAGGATTTGGTTCAAATGAGAACCTTTTCCCAAATTGAGAACTAGAAAACCATTCTGGGCCACATATTTCTCTAAGGCAAATTTTTTTTTTTTGCAAAAATCGCTGCTTTATATGTAAGGAATTTTTTTTTTTTATTTTTTTTGTATTTTTTTTTTCAGTATACACATGTGTATAATTGCATTATACACATATGTATAATGCTATATACACATATGTATAACTGAAATATACACATATGTATAGCTGAAAAATGCTATATACACATATGTATAATTGCTATATACACATATGTATATATGTCTTATACACATATGTATAAATGAAAAAAAAAATTCAAAAAAAATAAAAAAAAAATTTCCTTGCATAAAAATGTGCGATTAAAGCAAAAAAAAAAAAAAAAAAAAAAATTTTGCCTTTATATGAAATGTGTGGCTCAGAATGGTTCTCTCAGTTCTCAAATAGGGGTTGGTTCTCTTAGAATCTCTACCCTATATTATTATTATTATTATTATTATTATTATTATTATTATTATTATTATTATTATTATTATTATTAATATTATTATTATTATTACAACACACCATCGTTGTCATCATCCAACCACCACAGCCTATAGCCGTCACCCACAGCCATTGCTACCATCGTCGTAACCCACCTCCCCCGCCCCCCGCCCCCCCCCCGCGTCTTCCCACCGATTGTCACGCACCGTCCAACCACCACCACCCGCGTCACTGCCAACCACTGTCATCGCCACCACCATCCACCGTCACCGCTGCTGCAACTAGGGCTCCAAACGAACCGAACAAAAAAAATAAAATAAAGTAACTAAATGAAAGAAAAAACTAAATTGAATTTAAAAAAAATTAATAAAATTTAAGTTGAAAATAAATTAAATAAGGGAGGTGATATTAAAACCCCCCCACTTCTATCCCCCCCCCCCCAAGTGCCTCGCTTTGGACTACCTCGGTTCGAGGTAAGTTATTCTGATTTGACCCCAGGCGCCTCGCTTAGGCCAAAGCGAGGCGCTTGGAATCCAGCTTTTATTTTTGTGGTAAATTTTGTGTTTTGGATTGGTTTTTTATTTTTATTTTTTAATATAATTATTGTAAAAAAATTATAAAAATTAAAAAACAAAATAATAACCACCAACTTTTATCGACATTGCTCCAACTCAACTCAATTCAACAAGACATTTAAGCCGAAGACACTTTCCATCTAACACAGGGATTGCTCCAACTCAACTCAACAAAGGCATTTAAGCCGAAGACACTTTCCATCCAACACAGGGTTCACTAACAGTGGTGTGGTCTACCGTTTTGCTTATGATCTAACACCAAATCTCATTATCTGTTAACGATGAAAGCAACCTGAAAACAACCGGATGATTGGTAGCTATAGGTAAGAACATTGTGGATGAGGATTGTTTATCTTCCCATTGATTTCAAGTACGTTGCCTTCATCATTGACAGATATCTCTCTGACAACAACTGAAGGCAACCTGGAACTAGGTGATGGCCATACCGACGTGAGGGTAGTCCATTGGTATTAATGGCAAAGTGATTTGTAAGGGAAGATGAAGAGAATGTTATATATGTTTACCTTCCTATTGATTTCAAGTATGTTTACCTTCCCATTGATTTCAAGTATGTTTACCTTCCCATGGAAACTCTGAAGACCTTTACGAAGGTTTGCCAGAGGGTCATTGGTCTTCAGAGTTTCCAACCCCTAATACATTCATCAAAGGATATTCATGTGATAATGCATAGTACAAAATTCTTTTGACAAATGTCTGCCTAATATCCAGCTGCTGGAATTGTTTACCTTCCCATTGAATTTTACTTGCTTGTCTTAAAACCCTTGACATCGCTGTTTGATTATACTCGTGTTCAGCCTTTATCAGGTTGCCTTCATCGTTGACCGATATCTCTCCGATAACAAATGAATTTTACTTGCTTGCCTTAAAACCCTTGACATCGCTGTTTGATTATACTCGTGTTTAGCCTTTATCAGGTTGCCTTCATCGTTGACCGATATCTCTCTGATAACAACCCTTGTTTGATTATACTCTTTATGTATGAATAGTGACCCTCTGACAAATCGCGTAATGATAGTCGTTTTCGGCGTCGTAAAGCGATCGTTACTGTAATGATCAGAAACATTCCAAATAATTGTAATGATCGCTACGGTTAGTGGATACCATGGATCAGAGATATTCAAGCTAATCAAACTCAGGGCAACCCTTGTTTGATTATACTCGTGTACAACCTTTATCATGTTCTTTTGGCCACAGGTACAGAAAGGTTATAAATGTTCATGTCGTCTCAGGTTGCCTTCATCGTTGACCGATATCTCTCCGATAACAACTGAATTTTACTTGCTTGCCTGAAAAGTTGTACCGGTTATAGAGAGAAATCAACAGTCGGATCGACTGTTGATTGGTATATAGAGAGCAAACCGACGATCATTCAAAATTTAAAGTTACCGCTGGTCTTGATTAGACCACAGGCGCCTAGCTTTGGCCAAAGCTAGGCGCTTTGGCCTTTTTTTAAAAAAAAATTAACTTGTTTTAATTTATTTTAAATAGTTGTTATTGATTTAAAATTAATTTTAATTCATTTTAAATTGTTTTTAGTTGTTCCCAATAAAACAAAATTCGTTTGAGGCGTTACGGGTCGTTTATTGCTCGTTTGTATGTTTTGGTTGAAACATCCAAGTTTGTTCAACTTTCATGAATCATTCTACTTGGTGCTCCGACTATACAGTCGATACCCATATTTTTTCAAAACACGATTTTTGCATGTCTAATCAACATGCTGGACTTCCGGTCTCTGTTTCACGCGTTTCGTAATGTTTAGTTGATCGTTTGTGGTTTTCAAAAGTCACATCCGATCATTTTACTAATTCCCGATTCTTGATACTTTCATAAATCGTTTTACTAATTTCCGATTCTTGATAATAATAAATTATTATAATAATAAAACAAAGGAACTAAGTTACAAATATAATAAAATTTTTTAATAATAATAATAATGTAATATAGTCATGGTTAATTGTGACACCCGGCAATTTCCGATCTATACCGATGTGATTTTTATTATTAAAAATTAAATATTTATTTTAAATATTTCTAGTTATTAAGTTTCGGAAGTTTACTGACTGTTTTTATGATCGAAACTGTGACCGGTTAAATTAACGCGATTTAAACGCGTGTTCTGAAAACACGCGTCGGACGTCGAAGATATTTATATTTATGCTCGGTTTTGTATTTCGAACAAAACCGACTAATTTTTATGATTAATTATCGAGCCTAAAACTAAACCGAGACGTTTCGCGAGAATAACGGGTTCGACACGCGGTATAACTCACCTACCCCAAAACCCTAACTATAAAAGCTTATAACCTCCTCCTTCCATCCCATTTCAGCAGCCATACCCCCCCCCCCCTCATCTCTCTCGCTGCTCTCTCTCCCTCTCTCTACTCTCTCTCTAGACCTCTCTCTCTCTCTCACGCTAACCCTCTCCCTCTCTCTGTTACAGGAGCCGGCCGGCCACCATGAGGGTGGTGGCGGCGGCGTGGTGGCTCGGGAAGCTCACAGAGGGCCGGGTTGGGTTTGGTTTGGGTCCCGATCGTGTTTGGGTCTCGGGTTCAAGGTGGTTGTTCCAGTTTAAAGGGGTGACGGGTTGGTGGTTGTTGAAGGGGCCGGTGATGGTTGGGCTGTGGTGCTCGTGGTGGTTCAAGGCGGTGCGGGATGGTGGTTATGGTTATGGTTGTTGCTGGAGAGGTGACGGCGGCGGTGGTGGTTGCAGGTGGAGGTAATAGATCGGGTCAGGTTTGTGGTGGTGGTGGTGCTCGGTTGATTGTGCAGATCCGTTGGGTTGGGTCAGACGCTCGTGGATTCGGTTCGGGGTTTTGTTCGGGTCAAGTAGCTCGGGTCAGATTCGTGTACTCCGGGTCAGATCTGGTCGGCTCGGGTTTCGGGGTACGGAGCACGGTGTTGGTCAAGCTTCGGTCAAACTTGGTCAACGGGTCAGATCTGGTTCGGTTCGAGTTGGCTTCGGTTTACGCGCGTACAAATCGGTATACTTTAATTCGTGTTCGTTATTATTATTGTGGATATTATAAATATTTATAAATATATTGATTCGAACGAAATAGTTTTGACTCGCGAACGGACCGAATAATAATAATAAATGTTAACTACATATTATATCGGACGACCGGTAAAAGTGACTAAAAGGCGTGACTTATAAAATCGATATCGGACTAAATTGGTTGGACTATAATATATATATTGTTTTGTGTATTTATACAAATAAGCGTGGTTTATATAAAAGCGTCAAAATGTATAAGTCTCGTTGATTGGGAATTTCGGATAAATAGATTTGTTTGTCTTGTGTTTTGAAGTTGATTTTGGGGAATTTTTAGACAACTTGCGTTGTCTGGTTCGTACAAAAACAGAGGAGACTCTGCCGAAATTTTATAAAATCCAAAGCGCGGCTAAGTTAATACCGTTGTGTATGTTCTTATAAATGAATTTCCAAGCGTCTTAATAAAGGTATTTATGTAAAATCGCGACACTTTGACAAAGATATTTGTAACAATAATAAGTGAATCCCGGACAATATTTTGAAACAAATACATATAGTTTTGTCAATCATCAAGTATGACGAGCTTTTGAAAGGTTTTCGACAACGAAACTATGTTTATTGTTCGTATTCAAAAATATATAAGCGTCGTATTTAC
>CM054123.1:75260011-75731795 GCA_028751855.1 Ambrosia trifida | reverse complement strand
ATCATCAAATGCAACAGCAATCTTTTCAGCTTCTTCTGCTAGTACCTCTGAGGACATAAATGTAGTACAAACAGAGTAAGCACAGATTAATAAAATCAAAAGAAGCAACAAGTGAGATGAATTTTGACTAACCAGGAGTGAGGACATTAGCAGGTGTATTTACAAGCCCTTTCGCCAGAATTACGCCCGAGCAAATGTGTTCTGTGTGCTTTAGTTTCTTTTCTAGCTCGGGCCCACTTCCAAGGCCAAAAAAATCAACACACTTGAGAGACAGCTTCTTAGACTCAGAATCAACTCTTTCAGCTTCATAGTTATCCAGCAGTATGCCTATATCATGGTACAAAGAAAAGATAAGAAGAAAACGTTTGACTTTACAAATCCTGAAATCAATTCCTGTTACAACAATATCGCTCGTCTGCTATTGCTTGTTTAGTTTTTTATTATTGTAAAAAGAACACCTTTGAGGTTTCTTAGAACCATTTGGTTCGATAAAAGCTTTTGATTAATCATTGAGTTGTTTGAGCTATTTGATTGCTTCCGAAACTGCATCACATTCCATATGCGGGTCAACCATTTTGACCAGTCACCAAACCCATCGGAACCAACCTCTTAATAGTATATAGAAAACAAAAAGACGACTAACCTTTTGCTATTGCTGAAGCAGTAGCAAGCTGTAGTTGAGAAGTTAAGCTTTCTGAAGAAGCCAATGCAATGGCAACAGTGTTTGCTTTTAAATCTTTTGCAACTGAGGCAACAGACTCACCAAAAACACAAAAAATAGAAGTGGGTGAGCCTGTGGGCTTTTGAAGCCCAATCAAGCTGACCTGTTTGGGGCCAAGGCCTGGAACACTAAGAAGTATCGACTGTCCAGCCTTTCCCGTGAAATCTTCCTTAATAGACAATAATCCACCGGATATAGAATCAAGTTTTTCTATAATTAGGTTTTCAAACTTTGAGTTTTCGCCCTTTTTCATGTGTTCTTCTGTCACACCCACCACAAACAAATCACCTTTCCATTCCTTCTCTTCTTCGGCACCAAAAACACACTTCTGTCAAACACACCAAAGATTTATTTAGTAGTATTTTCTATAAATACTCAAACCACCTACAAACATACTACGTATAAGACTATAACATTTACGACGGTTAATTAAAAAGTTACACTAAAAAAATGGCAACAAATTTAAAAAAGGTCTTAGATAGATAATAACTGAATCTTTAAACCAAAACTTCTAGTACGTACTATTACAAAATGAACTGATATGATCATTTAAGGAAAAAATTAAGAGCAAAATATATTAGCTAGGATTAAAAAAAGACCTTATGGTGACCGAATTCGGCGACAACATGAGCCATATATGTGTTTCTTGCATTAGAAAACCAAGATTTTGTTATTGAAATAACTGATCTAGAAGCATCAATCATGGTTGACGAAGATGGGGTCGTTACAACAGCAGCAGACGGGTTTGCTGTCTCCTCCGTGTGTCTCTGCCCATTAGCAAGCATGATCGGGGAAACGGTGTTTGTGTTACTTCTCTCCTCATTCTTCGGCTGCACGAACCGGTGCTTTTGACCTGGGAGATGGACCTATTCTTATCACGACATTGGCCTTGGCCTTAAAGCCAAATGAAAACTTCATCGCACCACGAACGCCCTTGGGAAAAACCATTTTCAGACAGCAAAAGTAACAGAAGTTTGCTTGCTGGTAGAATTTTTGTAGCCCAAAGAAGCTCACACGACACTCTTTATCGTAGTGTGTAACCATCGGTATTTGTTTATTTAGAAAACTCATTAATTCACATTTATTAAATGTTAATTTTTGTTGTATCCGATCTGATGTATATATGATTTCACATTTATTAAGTTTTAATTTTTGTTGTATCAAAATGTCTGATTTCACATTGATTTCTTACTTAAATAATGTCGAAAGAAAAATTAAGAAAAAATGTATTTATATTGATTTATTTTGTAACCTTCGCTAAAGGGCAAAATGATAAATCCAATTTACATCTTTGTTGTAACAAAACATTTGAATTGGTTTTAAGTTAGTATTTGCTAAATTTATTGAAACAAAAGATTTGTTATAGCAGTGTTGCTAATGCTTGAAGGTTTGGTTTCAGATATGCGACATTAAAGTCTATACTTTAAGACTATAAGGAGTGGTGGGGGAAAGAGGGGGATGAAGCGTATGTGACACTTTTGGGTTCCATATAGAGGGAGTGGAAAGGAATTATATTATTGTGTGTAAGATTTAAAAAGATAAATCAATCAACAATATGCAAGACCCAATCAAAAAGTGACATGTGGCAAAAGAAAAGCCCCCACGCCAATGGAGATCTCCCCACCCCCACCACTCCGGATGGTCTAAGTCTTTAACTCTCCTCAACTCCATTAGGTGTCACATCACCCAGTTTTACCTATTTCATTCCATCTCACTATAAAGATATCGTTTATTCACGTTACCTACAGCTAATCCTATTTAGTGGTTTTTAGTTAAAAAAAAAATCAATCTTTTAGCATCTTGTCAACATGTTAACAAATAACTTTTTTAAAGTCCTTTAACATAAGAAGGAAGTGGTAGACAACGCCAGTTAACAAATTATGTCACCATTAACGCCTAGGTGTTTAAAGTACACCCGAAAGCCTAACCAGCATCATTAGCCTTGTCATGTGACCCTACGCAGAATTGTGAGTCTTCGTCATGAGGGTGTTAAGAGTGTTAAACTATAAACAACTTCAACATTGAATTTGAACGCAATTAATGCATACCTTTGTTGTTACAGGAGTATTTATAAGTTAAGATATTTTACGCATTATACAAGATTGGAAATAATTGATTTTAACTTATATATTGTTTTTTTGTAGCCGACTATCAACGGCTTAGCGAAGCTTGACCCATAGGTTCGGGGGGTCGGAAGTCACTAGTTTCGGGGGGTCGAAAACCAGTTTCGGGGGGTTGAAACCCTATGTTTCCAAAATTTCTATACGAATACTGTATAATCGGAAATTCTGCGCGAAAATTCAGGGGGTCGGTCGCCCCTCCCGCCCCAACTAATCTGCTGTAACATCGCGAATTTTTCCAAAATTTTTAATTAATTAAAAAAAAACATCACTTTACCTAATATATTTTCTTTTGACAGCTTTTACACGATATATGTATTAATCCCCTTATACTAATAATTGTTTGATATTAAAATCGTTGAATCTCGACGATATATTACGTTTAAAAAAATATATATAGGATCAGATTTCTAACACCAAACTGATACAACTCAACTGGTGTTAGATGGGTTTGTTAAAACATGGGACATGCAAGGACCCGAGTTCGATTCCTCCCAACAACACTTTCCTTTTTGTTAAAAATATATATGTTTTAGCGAAGGTTACAAAATAAATCAATATAAATACATTTTTTCTTAATTTTTCTTTCGACATTATTTAAGTAAGAAATCAATGTGAAATCAGACATTTTGATACAACAAAAATTAAAACTTAATAAATGTGAAATCATATATACATCAGATCGGATACAACAAAAATTAACATTTAATAAATGTGAATTAATGAGTTTTCTAAATAAACAAATACCGATGGTTACACACTACGATAAAGAGTGTCGTGTGAGCTTCTTTGGCTACAAAAATTCTACCAGCAAGCAAACTTCTGTTACTTTTGCTGTCTGAAAATGGTTTTTCCCAAGGGCATTCGTGGTGCGATGAAGTTTTCATTTGGCTTTAAGGCCAAGGCCAATGTCGTGATAAGAATAGGTCCATCTCCCAGGTCAAAAGCACCGGTTCGTGCACCGGAGAATGAGGAGAGAAGTAACACAAACACCGTTTCTCTGATCATGCTTGCTAATGGGCAGAGACACACGGAGGAGACAACAAACCCGTCTGCTGCTGCTGTTGTAACGACCCCACCTTCGTCAACCATGATTGATGCTGCTAGATCAGTTATTTCAATAACAAAATCCTAGGTTTCTCATGCAAGAAACACATATATGGCTCATGTTGTCGCCGAATTCGGTCACCATAAGGTCTTTTTTTAATCCTAGCTAATATATTTTGATCTTAATTTTTTCCTTAAATGATCATATCACTTCATTTTGTAATAGTACGTACTAGAAGTTTTGGTTTAAAGATTCAGTTATTATCTATCGAGACCTTTTTTAACTTTGTTGCCATTTTTTTAGTATAACTTTTTAATTAACCGTCATAAATGTTATAGTCTTATACGTAGTATGTTTGTAGGTGGTTTGAGTATGTATAGAAAATACTACTAAATAAATCTTTGGTGTGTTTGACAGAAGTGTGTTTTTGGTGCTGAAGAAGAGAAGGAATGGAAAGGAGATATGTTTGTGGTGGGTGTGACAGAAGAAGACATGAAAAAAGGCGAAAACTCAAAGTTTGAAAACCTAATTATAGAAAAACTTGATTCTATATCGGGTGGATTATTGTCTATTAAGGAAGATTTCACGGGAAAGGCTGGACAGTCGATACTTCTTAGTGTTCCAGGCCTTGGCCCCAAACAGGTCAGCTTGATTGGGCTTCAAAAGCCCACAGGCTCACCTACTTCTGTTTTTTGTGTTTTTGGTGAGTCTGTTGCCTCAGTTGCAAAAGATTTACAAGCAAACACTGTTGCCATTGCATTGGCTTCTTCAGAAAGCTTAACTTCTCAACTACAGCTTGCTACTGCTTTAGCAATAGCAAAAGGTTAGTCGTCCTTTTGTTTTCTATATACTATTAAGAGGTTGGTTCTGATGAGTTTGGTGACCGGTCAAAATGGCTGACCCACATATGGAATGTGATGCTGTTTCGAAAGCAATCAAATGGCTCAAACAACTCAATGATTAATCAAAAGCTTTTATCGAACCAAATGGTTCTAAGAAACCTCAAAGGTGTTCTTTTTACAATAATAAAAAACTAAACAAGCAATAGCAAACGGGCGATATTGGTTGTAACAGGAATTGATTTCAGGATTTGTAAAGTCAAACGTTTTCTTCTTATCTTTTCTTTGTACCATGATATAGGCATGCTGCTGGATAACTATGAAATTGAAAGAGTTTTTTCTGAGTCTAAGAAGCTGTCTTTCAAGTGTGTTGAATTTTTGGCCTTGGAAGTGGGCCCGAGCTAGAAAAGAAACTAAAGCACACAGAAGACGTTTGCTCGGGCGTAATTTTGGCGAAAGGGCTTGTAAATACACATGCTGATGTGCTCACTCCTGGTTAGTGAGAGACAGCTTCTTAGACTCAGAATTAACTCTTTCAACTTCATAGTTATCCAGCAGTATGCCTATATCATGGTACAAAGAAAAGATAAGAAGAAAACGTTTGACTTTACAAATCCTGAAATCAATTCCTGTTACAATTTAAAACTTTTAAATCTAGAACACAGCCTTCAACTTTCAGCCACCAGCTAGTTTTGCCAAACACACCGTAAACTATAACATATAAGACTAAAGGTACAAACGAGCGAGCGGTTCGCGAGGTACTCGAGAAAAAGCTGGAAACAAGCCTAATCTAATCGAGCTCAAGCCAAGTTTGAGCCTAAAATAAAGCTTGATTATTTGTCAAGCTCGAGCTTCAATTATCGAGCTCGCAAACCTAAACAAGCACGAGCTTGGCTCGTTTACACCCCTAATCAAGACATTATGGCAAGCAAAAAAAAATTACATAGTCTCTTTTGTTATTAAAAAAAGAATATTATGTTTCGAATACGGTTCCCCTTTTAGTAAAATTACATGAACGTCCAAGAAAAAATCAAACACGCACTTTATTATTATTATTTTTTATGAAAAATAACACAAGCAAAGTGTTTAAGAAAAATAAAATTACTAAAAAGTTAAATGGGTTAAATATTTGTCGTGGGATAAAGGTCTAAATCCATCAAAACGAATATTGATCCTGATAATTCAATAGTAAAAAACTAATCAATTACAACCACATGGTTAGGATCAAATACACAAGACACTTTTTCTAGAAAGGGTGAGAAGGATTGTGATCCATTGATCATATATTTGAAGGGTTGAGATTAGTTTGTTTGAAAAAAATAAATAATAAATTAGAGTAAGGGCATAAAAGGAAAACCACATTTGTTGACTTTCTCTCTCTACATGCAATGCACATGTCAATTCCCCCATCATTTTAAAACGTCTATAACTTTTTCATACGATATTTTTTTTTTCAAAAAAAATTCACCATATTAACGAGCATTTTTTATCTTTAATATGAGTACCACATTGCTACATTAAAATTGAAAAAAAAATCATGCTAAATGGGTTTTCTTCTCCATTGTGTCTTCTGCTCGTTCATTGTGTTATAGTATGCATGTGTGTTTTATAAATATGTTATTTATGTTTTTTTAGTCTACACATGATTTAACTTTGTCCATTGTGTTTTTAGTATGCTTTTCATTGTGTTTTACACAAATGAGTTTTGTATTTAGGTGTACATTGTGTTTTATTATGTTTTTCATTGTGTTTAAGTCTATTATTCATTGTGTTTTAGTCTTCTGTTCATTGTGTCTTTAATATGTCGTTCATTGTGTTTTATTAGACTGTTCATTGTGTTTTATACCCTATTGTTCATTGCATATTTAATTGATACTCATTGTGTTTTACGTTATCTCCATTGTGTCTTACGCAACTGGGTTTGCAACTTTTTTTCCAAAAGTATTCATTGTGTTTTAATCTTCTGTTCATTGTGTCCTTATTATGTTGTCCATTGTGTTTTACACAATTGGGTTTTTAACTTTTTTTTTTCAAAAGTATTCATTGTGTTTTAGTCTTCTGTTTATTGTGTCTTTAGTATGTCATCCATTGTGTCTTACGCAACTGGGTTTTCAACTTTTTTTTTTTTCAAAAGTATTCATTGTGTTTTAGTCTTCTATTCATTGTGTCTTTAGTATGTCGTCTATTGTATTTTACTAGACTCTTTATTATGTTTTATACCCTATATTTAATTGATGCTCATTGTGTTTTACACTTCATTGTGTCTTACGCAAGTGGGTTTTGATTTTTTTTCAAAAGTATAACAATATGGTACTCATATTAAAGATAAAAAAACGCTCAATTTTATGGTATAATTTTTTTTTTAAAGATGACGTATAAAAAAGTTACGGACATTTAAAAATGAAGGTGGAAATGGCATGTGAATTGCATGTTGAAGAGATATGTACCCGCGCGTGCGCACAGATGAAACTCACATGCACGTCAGCGCAACAACGTGACGTGGAGTTCTAGAAGATGGCGCACGCAGCCACAAAAAAGGACAGGTGTCACCCGACAAGAGCAGGACACACAGCCAATCAGAGGCGTGAATTCCCTGCTCCATGATCTCTTGCCAGTACGAGGTACGAGAAAGGACGAAAAGGACAACGACAGGACACGTGGACCAATTGCAGAAGGACAACGCGAGAAATGACAACGGTCGCAATAGTACAAGACAGCTGCCATTTCTCCCACAGCCAATCACAGGCCACCTCAGGGGCTTATAAATACCCCTCTTCGTCATCAGAAGAGGGGATCGGCTCATCAAGAGAGAATTCATACTATAAGCTGTGAGAAATAGATTATAGTCGAAACTCTGTAATAATCCTGAACAGTGTCTTGTATTTGTTTTATCAATTAATGAGAACTACGTCCTTTCCTATATTCATATACTAGCATTGTTATACTCGCATATGTTTTTGACAAAATTACCCCTCCCACTTGTTTAATCCTTTGAACACATGTCATTTTCTAGTGGCTTCTCACCCTTCTCATTTTTTGTAGCCTTTGTAGAATAACCTAACCCTACAACCACATATTTAGTTTCTTATCTTAAAATTTTCACAAGTTACTAGAATAAAAAAACTAAAATTACTAAATCTAAATGAGCCATTGACGTATATTACACGTGCATTGTTTATAGTGTGTATCCTCTTTTTTGCTTTTATAGTTTGGAGCTCAAGGTGGGTAAGAATGAAAAAAAAATATACGGAGAGTACAAATTTTAGCCTTAGACATTTTCTTATCCTATCTTAAAATGGGTGTAATATTACCTTTATGACCATCTAGTTTGCTTAATTATGTGTTATAAATTATAGATAATGATGACTTCATACCAATTACGGTAACCAAGTTGTCAAAAGAATCTACAAATGAGGGTCGGGGCACTCCACGGTAACACTTGCACGATTAGTGTTGCCGAGCGGCAACACTACTGCCACCCTCATTTTTGAACTATCCCGGCAACATGAAACCGATCGGCACAGGAGGATTATCATGATTTTTGGCGTGGATTTGACATGGCAAGGGAGGATTGGTTGGGGCTCGACAACTTTGCCAAGGGCGGCCCGACTACCCTCACATATGTGGCAATAGGGGCAAAGGATATATAGGGGCCAGGGCGCAGTAGTGAAAATTTACGATTTTCGTAGGTAAATTGAGTCCGCCCTCCTCCGATTCGAAAACCAAGCTTCGCCACTATGTGCCAAAATGGTAGATTGAGTTAAACCGCAAACATTTGTAGCCAATTTATGTATTTTCTATAAATAGTTAACTAGTTAAATTAAAATATGATTAAAAAACTATGCTAGTAGCCTAGTACAATAAAAATATAACGGGTAAAATAAAATGATGCAGTGGCTGTAATCACTTTTTTTTTTCCATGTAACTTTCTACAATTCTACCAACAGTTAAAAATCAAAATTTACCCAAATCAGATTGTTCAAATATTTAATTATTAGTATGATTAAGACTAATCATCAAAGATTCAAAGTAAATACAATACGATTTAACACTTTGACTTTCAGAAATTAAACTGACTCCTACATGCTGCGTCAATGTCCCAAAATGAACTGATATGATCATTTAAGGAAAAAATTAAGATCAAAATATATTAGCTAGGATTAAAAAAAATACCTTTTGGTGACCGAATTCGGTGACAACATGAGCCATATATGTGTTTCTTGCATGAGAAAACCAGGATTTTGTTATTGAAATAACTGATCTAGCAGCATCAATCATGGTTGACGAAGATGGGGTCATTACAACAGCAGCAGCAGACGGGTTTGCTGTCTCCTCCGTGTGTCTCTACCCATTAGCAAGCATGATCAGGGAAACGGTGTTTGTGTTACTTCTCTCCTCATTCTCCGTGCACGAACCTGCTTGGGAGATGGACCTGTTCTTATCACGACATTGGCCTTGGCCTTAAAGCCAAATGAAAACTTGGGAAAAACCATTTTCAGACAGCAAAAGTAATAGAAGATTGCTTGCTGATGGAAAGGTGGTGGAAATTAAGCAGATTGGTGAAGAAGACTACATTGACTCATCTTAATTTATGTATTTGACTATGACTGACTTGACTACGTAATCATTGGAGGAGAAATTATCTCCAATACCTCCCCTCAAGTTGGAGCGTGAAGGTTACGAACGCCCAACTTGCCAAGTAATATTTCTTCTTTTTCGAACACTCCTCTTCAAGTTGGAGTGTTTGTTTTTCTTGCGGGTTCAAATAACCCGACTTTTTTTACGGGCTCAAATAACCCGACTTTTCTTGTTGCGAACTCAAAGGGCCCAACTTTTCTTCTTGCGAGTTTAAAAACTCGACTTTTCTTCTTGCGAGTTCGACGAACCCAACTTTTCTTTTTCTTGCGAGTTCAAAGAACCCGACTTTTCTTTTCTTGATTTATGTCTTTGACTATGACTGGCTTGACCTTTGACTTGACTGCATAATCATTAGAGGAGAAATTATCTCCAATAATGAACTGGGGTTCAACAATTAGGGTTCACAGATTTAGGGATCGTATGTATATATAGGGTTCAGGAAGAAAAGTTTAAGGTTTGGGCTGGGCTGGGCTAGGCTGAATTTATATGTAAGAACTAAGAATGTTGGGTTGGGTTGGGCAATACTATATTACTATCTCATCAAGTTGAATTACATTTTAATTTGGTCGCGTAGCCATACGCGAATACATGGTAATGTTATAACTAGAACTTACATATTCACCGTTCACTCATTAGAATACCATGATTACATACAAACTAATCACCTGTGTATATATTTCGAGTTGCTACTATTTTATTTCGGATTCCATTGCTCTTTTTTCTTTCTTGGTTCTTCAAATTTATATTACGGGTTGATTATTTGATTAGTTGGATGTGATGAAAACAAATTAGATAGATTTCTTTGTATTTTCAATGGTGAGTTTGGATAAATTTCCAAAAATAAACTTGTTTCCTAGTTGTGATTTCAAGATGGATTGATGTTGGGTTTAATTTATCTTTTCATAGAGGATTCTACCAATTCAAATTCAAATCTACCAAGTTTATAAAGGTTATTCAAGAAATAATCTTTGTTTATAATATTTGTATATATACAAATATTTTTTTCGTAATTTTACAAAGTGTTGTCACTTTGTAACATTTGTTCACCACAAATTCGTATATCTTGCGTCTTGATGAGTGGTTGATTTCGTAGACAGAAAATGACTAGAATAAATTACAATAGTAATAACAATATGATCAACATTAATAATTATTAAGTTACATAAAGGAGAATTTTCATTTTCAGTGTGTTTCAAGAACATTGTACATAGAACTCAAACGTCTAAAGGTGGGGATTTTAGGTCCAACCAGAATAACTGATTTAACCGAAACCAAAATTACTGAAAATACGAAATTAAACAACTCAAACTAATCACTGAAGGTTCGTTTTTCAACCAAAAATTACAGTTAAATTTCGGTTATGCCTCACTCCAAAATAGCACACAACTCCGTATATATGTTTTTTATTGGATTTATGACCCAAATTCACTATTTTGACCCCAAACATTTCAAACCTACATGTAAAACCAAAAACATAACCATAACCAAAACTTTGGTTTTGGTTTGGTATGAACTTAAAATTGACCCATACTGACTGGCACATGCATACCCCTAGGGCCTTTTATACCTTGTCAAAAAATTAAACAAATCTGTGTATTTAGATTTTATTATTTTGATTTGTTTCCCAAAAATGTTATTTTTTATATTCATAAATGCATGCAAAATATTAATAATTACTCAGAATCTTGCTCATGTGATTGTAGAATTTGTTGTCTAGATATAATTAATTCAAATTGGCATGTACAAGTAATTTATAAGATTTTTAGTTTTTTTAAATAGAAAATCATTAATTACTTTGGTCAAAACCAGTCAAGAATATTAAATATGTATTTAAAAACAAAGTAATTAATAATTTTTTTTTTAAAAAAACTAAAATTTTTATAAATTAACACCTTGACCGATTTTATCTATTTAGTTATTTTATTTCAATTTTGTGAGTTGACTATTATTTTGTTTCCTCTTTTTTAATTATAAATGGCAGGTCGTAAAATATAAAAAGTGGCAATGTGGTGCATAGGTGGTCATGTTATGAATAAACTATAAATATAGAAGTACAATGTTATGTTAAATATGTTGATGTTTTTTTCATTTTTATACATCAGTAGCCATGTATATACTACAAAAATATTTAGTGATATTGGAATAACATATGTATTCCTTACTTTTAAATTTTAATAAAATATTTCTATTATATTTTTTATAGGTTTTACCACTCTAAATAATTGTTAATTGTTGAACCGCGTGTACACGCAGGGCAATCACCTAGTAAACAAATAAATAAATCCAATCACCAAAATAAGTCGTATTTCACTAGGTCAACATTTAACCTAAAAATTAACAAGAAAAGATACATAAATTCTGTTTATAAAATCATAAACACTAAAAGGGTTAAAAAAATCCAGATCAATAGATCTGAATCCTCAAACCAAAATCAAGAAAAAATAAATATTACATAACAATCAAGAAAAGATTAACAACAAATTTATAAACTTTAGAAAAAAAGATTAAAACTTGGACCTTTGGGTGATCGATATTGGCAGGAAGAGTGAGGCCAAGAGTGGCCTTAGCAACAAGATGAGCCATACGTATGTTTTTTGGATAACAGGATAAAGACAACAAGGGTGGCTTTGTTATTGAGATTGAAGTGATACCCAGATGAGATATGGATCTAAAGTTAGTGAAAATGGAGGAAGAAACCAGGAGTGTTTTGAGAGAAGAGTGTGTTGCAACTCTAATGGCTGCCATTTATTAATGGAGTGTGTGAGAGTATATATAGGGGAAGAGGTTGAGTTTAGATTAAAAGAATGAGTTCATATTACTGAGTCAATGCTTTTCTTTGGCTTTTAATTTTAATAAAGAGAGAATGAATGCTTTTCTTTGGCTTTTAATTTTGACAAAGGGAAAGGGTAACGTAAAAAGTGAGTTATCTATACTATACTAGCTTATATCCTGGGAGTGTCCTGGGTTGAAAAATCTAAGTAAAGTGAATAAAATTAGAAATATCTAAACTATAAAAATGACATCTATGTATCAACTTTTTTAAACTAATCCCACGCCCGACCCAAACCCACAATTTTTTTTAAACTAATTCCAAACCTGACACAATACCTGTCGGGTTACAAAAAATAGTCGTTTTTTTTCTCCGTTTTTTATATAGCACTATAGTACTCGTTGGAAAGATAATAAAACGCTCGTTAATTTGGTGTAATTTTTTTCTTTAAAAAATCTCGTATATAAAAGATATTAACGTTTAAAAGTTATGAGATGAAACATGAGAGAGAAAATAATAAAATTTTACATCTGAAATAGACTGGTGCGTTTTACAGTTACATGCAGGAAAGCTTCAGGTAGCACTTAACCTAAAACAATTAACAATGTATCTCCAATGTTAGTGCATAACCTTAAACAATGTATAACTCTAATATTAAAACCTAACCTAAAAAATGTACAACTCCAATGCTAACACATGTTGTAAATAAAATTCATATTTACTGATTTGAACATAACTAATGACTTGCCTATACATGATTAATTAATAACCTGAACACTTTGTGTTTTTTGTTGTGTACGAACAAAACCACACAAAAAATAGTCGTTTTTTTCTCCGTTTTTATATAGCACTATGGTACCCGTTGAAAAGATAATAAAACGCTCGTTAATTTGGTGTAATTTTTTTCTTTAAAAAATCTCGTATATAAAAGATATTAACGTTTAAAAGTTATGGGAGGAAAGATTAGAGATAAAAATTTAATTTTGTTTTTAAATATTAAATTATTATTTTCCTAAAATAAAGCCCTTGCCACATGGGATGACACATGGCACACTCAATGAAAAGAATACCCTCTTTGAATGCCATGTCATTAAAATGGCTTTGGTTTATTATATGTATAGATTATAATGCATGAGAGAGAGTGTAACACCCCAATCGATGGCGGAAACATCGAGGTGTCACGTAGTGATGATTGTTCAATAGCTCATGGTACTAAATGGAAGTTGAATATTACTAAACAATTTATAATTTGTCATACAAATTACATCAACTTGATTTGCATAAACTAGGTCCAAAGCTCCTATGTGTTCCAAGACTTGTACAACTTCCAATAGCAAATAAAACCTGAAACATGTTAAGTTGGAAAGATAGGGGGTCAACTATAAATAGTTGGTGAGAATACATAGGTTTTGCATATAGTTGAAAAAAAATATGTTGTATAGCAATCATAGTTGAAGTATAATAATGAGTAATGATAGAATATGAGTCCGACATGTAACAATGCGTCTTTTGTACAATCAAACCTTGTGTCGACTGAGACCTAACTCGCAAGTTAGTAAAAGTGTAACTGTTTTCGATCATCCCTGAATTTATGCGGGGGGATGGGTTTGTCAGACCTATAGCGCTATAATCTAAACAAGCGGCTTGATCAATGTTAATGATTGTACTGTGTCTTTTTGTTACAGTCAAATGATAGAATGAGTAAATGATAGTGTATAAAATGTTTAAACATGTTTCACCCCAAAATGTAAAACAGAAAAAGGGGCTATGTAAACTCACCTTATTTTGTGATGATGAACTAGAAAGAAATCAGCAGAATCAATGAGTTATGCTTGGACCTTAGACGCGTATAACAACTTGAAAAGAAATTCTAACATCGCACTCTGAATTTATGACAACCTAAGTATAAATATGTTCGAGATTAATTTCACTATAGGATTTGTTGATTAAATGATTGTCCGCGACAAGGACTTTAAACTATTAACTAGTTATGATAAGGGTGCACACCTATTATTTTTAAGGCATTATATTTTAGGTTTAGTATGTATTAGATTTTATATATATATATATATGTGTGTGTGTGTGTGTGTGTGTATAGTGAAAATAAACCTTATCAA
Source organism: Ambrosia trifida (assembly GCA_028751855.1). NCBI lineage: Eukaryota > Viridiplantae > Streptophyta > Magnoliopsida > Asterales > Asteraceae > Ambrosia > Ambrosia trifida. Next base: position 75,717,542 of record CM054123.1, on the reverse strand, counting down.
TGTGGTTGTTTAATGAATCTAATATAACAAATGGCCAACATAATATCAAACGCTAAGCTTTTCAGTTGATATATAGGAGGACACACATATCTATGTGTGTATATATGAGAAAAAAGGTTTGCATGTGTTTAATGTTTAGTTATTTAATTTTTAAAACAGTATTATAATCTTTTAAATAAACAAAAGCTTGGTTGATGTTATGTGAATATCCATGTATGTGTGTGCTTGCAAATGAATCACAACTATATAGAGTACAGCCCAAGCTCAGTTCAAGTCTAATATGTAAGGTTTCGATGCAGCTCGAAGATTTTATCTAAACTATGATCAAACAAGAATCTAATATAGTTCCTAGTTGCCAGAACCGAATAAGAGAATAGCTTTAACCCAACTAAATTTAGGAGATCGAATCCTTACCTCCACAAATCCGAACACGTAGAATAGTTCTAAGAGGCGATGCTGGTTCCATGTCCCGACTGATTACGACTAGTCAAGAGTGAATGTGGTGGCTATCATCGTTACCGTTGAGCATAAGTTAAGAACGACGAAGAAACAAATACGTCATCGTAGTTTGTTTGTTAGCTGGTTCGTGGGAGACGATGGCGTTTGCAGTTCATGGCTTGTGGTATACACACAACAGCGACGTTCGGAACGAAGCAGAGAATAATAGAACAAACGATCGAAGGTTCATATATATGGCGATGTCGGTAGTACAAGTGTTTATAAAGATTGTTGATTGGGTCAATCATATAGCAAAACGTATGGCTATTTGTTTGAGGAGATAAGACTAGAATTTGCGTTTGGATTTGGAAGGCGAATTGATGATATGCTTTCAATTGAGAAAACTTAGCTAAGGTCAAAACAATAAATCACTAAAATCAAATTTCTTGTGATCATGTCTATCGTAAAAGGAATTAGTCAAATAATTTGCATTTAAAAATAATATGATTTCCCTCTATTTCCATTTAAATCTACGTAAATTTTGCAATGATTTCTCAATTCTTACTAATGTCATATGACCATATTATATTATATTTATAAACTTAAAAAGTAGTAACATGACTTCTTAGTGAAAACCGTCATGACATTCAATGGTATAAGAAAATATTAGAGCGTTTTTTTTTTTTTAATATTTCAATTCACTATATAAATTTAAATATCTTCTTCAAACCATTGTACCATATTTAAAACTATTACGATTACTATTTAAATACTTAAATTTAATGTTACGAAAATTATGGGATGGGAATGTGAGCCATTTAAGTAAAATAATGTTTTGGTCTAACCTTTTTATTAATTTAGAACCGGGTTACAAAGAAAATAACCATTTGATGAAATAATAAAATTTAGATGAGTCAAAGATAATTAAGAAATAATATTTGAAGAGTATATTAAAAAGATAAGACTATAATTTCGTTAGGGTAGGATAAATGAAATATTAAAACTTCATATGGTTACAGAGGGGTATTTTAAAATACCCAAAAGTTAAGAACTAATTTTTCATTAACAACCTTAAAATGAGGGTAAAATAGTCATTCATACATTATTTACATTTTAATATCATATCTTATTTACACTTTAATTCCCTAATTTTTAGTTAGTAATTACATTTTCATCTCCTTCCCTATAAAATTATAATTTCTTTTATTTAATTTTATCATAACTTTAAAACTATTATATTTTAAAAACATTCAAATATACCATGACGATCGGCTCATTTTTGTCGATGTGTCGGTGTTTGTCGTAGTCAATACCGATGTGTGGATTGAAATGTACAAGAAAGAATGCCTTATGTACAAGTGATTATTGCATTTTATGTTTTAAATACTAACTAGATGAAATATAATATGGATTTATTGTTAATATGAATGTTGAATCATAACACCATTTCATGATCAAGTAAAACTCAAAATTGAATTTGGTGTTAAATACTGTTCCGCCCAATAATGAAAAATTCACATAAATCAAATGCAACGATTTAAAAAACCAAACAGGGCACTCGAAATCTACATATCAGCTTTGGTGATTCTTAAAATATGATAATGTTGTTAAACATTATAGTTCATCCTTTCTTTAACAGACAAATAATTTGTCACACGGTAACAAAACTGCAACACAAGACTGGGCTCTAAGAATGCTTTATCGCGTTTGTTACTGATAGCTTCAATTGTAGTACCCTATTTAAATAATCAACATTAGCAATATGTGCATATGTATATGGGTATGCATGCATATATTAATAGGTATACACATAAATATAATTAACTAAAAGAAATCTCATTAAACTTTTAAATATACATAACTAGCTAAATATATAAAACTTTAAAATAATTAAGTTTAGAAAAAATATAAAAATGCATTGTAGATATTAATTGTAGGTAAATTTCTTTTAAAAACTTCAGCTGCATTAATTTGATAGAAAACACATGATGCATATTATATATCCATGTGATATGAACATCTATGTTAATAATAACAAAACTCCCTAATTTGAAGGGGTTCTTTTTAACAAAGTTTAAAAAAAAAAGATAAATGCACTGAATTCTGTATTCACAGAAAACACAATAATTTTTTACACTTTAGTCAAAGATAAACAAAATTTCCTAATTTAAAGGGGTGGGAAAATCATCAATTTCAAAATTTAAACCATGTGCTAACCTACTCAAGTTTAACAAAATTTCATAATTTAAAGGGGTGGGAAAATCATGAATTTGAAAATTAAACCATGTGCTAACCTACTAAAGTTTCTTCTATAAATACATACTAATGCACACCTATTTCACTTGTTAAAATACGTATGCATGGATACTGAATTCAAAAGTTGAAGCTTCTAATGTTGGTTATTTGTTAGTTTATGGTTTTCATTTGTCCCATTTTACTAATTATACCTTTTTATACATATTTTAATCATTTAAGTGTTAACTTCTTGGTTTACAGATTCATTTAGATGAAAAACATATGGAGATGAACACACCAATAGCCATACAAGCGTCTAAAGTAGCGTCTAAGGTTGTATTTATTAATGTTGCATTTGGGTCTGGGCAGCGACCGCCTCCTCCAACAATTGCTGGGCCGCCTCACACTCCTTGGCGGCCGCAGTACGAGCTTGCTCCGAAGAGTCAAGGTCTTGCACCAAATCCTCTTTGGTGTGAAGGATTTGGACCCTCTCCTGCTCTAGAAAGGATACGCGCTCAGTAGCCTTGATGAGCTCAGCATCTTTAGATTCAAGCTCTATGCGCTTCTCCACGTACTTAGCAGTCCTCTCGGAGAGGGCCTTGCTCTTCTCTTCCAACTTCCGGGTCGCCACCCGCCTTTCCTCCTGCGCTTCGGCCAGAGTCTCTCTCAAGCACATTGTCTCTGCATTGGTTTTCTTGCAAGACTCTGACCACCTGCGCCTCTCCGGCGCCGCGTCCTCTTCAAGTTTAAGGACCTTAGCTTCGGCCTCATGGGCGCGGCAACGGTACTTGGAGATTTCAGCCTTGAAGGCAGCCTCTTTTTCAGCAAGGCCTGCCTTCTCCGCCTCCAAGCGTTCAATGTCTCGCCACACCGCCGCATCTCGGCGGCGCAGCGAGTCCATCATAGATAGTTGAGTCGCTTGATTTACACATAAAGCATAAATAAGGTCAGAACGACTCAACATATCCTGGTGAGTGCGCTCGTAGGGAGGCACCACCTCGCTTACAAACTCCTCCGCAGCCAGGGAGTTGGAGAATAACGTATTCTCCCTGACCGCCCAGCGAGGGCGCCAGATGGCGTCACCACCAATCCAACTGGAACCATCATAAGTCCCTGATGGTTCCCTGCTGCCAATCCTAGAAGACTTGCGCCGTGTTTGGCGCGAGCCCTCCCCAGTACCAGCAGCGCCCGCCCCACGACCACCAGCACCACCGCGACCACCACCACGTCCACCATTGCGACCACCTCCACGTCCTCCTCGTACTCCAGACATGATTCTGGCAGAAAGAACGAGAAAATTTAGTTTCGCAGCTAATGATAACCACTAACGTTTACAAGATCAAAGCTAGATCCAATCCAGGACTATCCCTTCAAACCCAGAGCTCACTAGGGCTTCCATGCATTTCGGTTTATGATTTTGTGTGCACCCAAAATGATAAACCGCTCTACATGGTCCTCCAAGTGTTCTCCTAGTTCAAAGTTCAAATCACCGAACATAGACTCTTAGCTATACACCGTAATGCTACGGTAGTTTATGGCAAGTGTTTCTATTGGAGTATGAAAGGGAGATGTCCGAGCCTTGGACAAATCTCAAGAGTACACGACTTACTCCAATATACTACACTACCTAGAAAGCAAGTAACTCGACCTAGGATAGAACAGATGATGTAACATAGGAAGGTCAGATGATTTAGAGACACCCCGACAAGCCCATACGTAAACCGCCATAATGTTTTTAGTACCATGTGATCATCTAGTGTGTGCGACTCGGCTATAGACTGGACTCTACATGCAGTCCTAGTTCACTATAACCTGGCTCTGATACCAATCTGTCACACCCTCAAAATCCACTTGCGGAGTTTTACCGCGAGGCGCATGACAAACCAGGATCCAAACCAACGATCACAATAAACAAGTCTAAATGAACATATGCAATTTAAGAAAACATAGTTTAAAATCCCCAATTACAGTGGAAGCTTATTCAAAACATAATCCAAAATAAACCAAGTGTTCAACGTTCGAAAACCATGCAATCCTAACTAGACGTCGTGCAGACGCGTGCGCCCTAGTTCCATTGTGCTACCTTAGCGACCTGAGAAAACATGTAAAAGTTTACGTCAGCACAAAAATGCTGGTGAGTTTACAGGTTTTGTAATCCAAGTACCAAGTTCAACCTGTCCATACTATAACAAATCGAAAACCATAGTACGCTAGCTAGGCGCATGTTTTGTTACTATCACGATTGGAAAACCATTACTAACTCGCAAACCAGATGTTGTGCCCGATGTAGTAAACCTGTTGTTCCTGTTTGAGACAATATGCACCCGCCCGGCCCTCCAAGCCGACGAGTGGGGTTGGTCACTCCCAATAGCGCTATTCACATTTCCCCGTTGTGCAAACCCGCACATTCATGTTTCCCCCCGGGACTTCCAAAGATCGTATAGTAAACCATAGAAAACCCATAGTATGACAGTAGTTACCAAACATAAGTTTTAACACATGTTTTCTCCCCCGAAAAGTGAAACCAGTTAAAAGAGGGGCCGTAAACTCACATTAAGTTGCGTTACTCCGTAACACGAATAAACTCAGCAGCTATGCTAGTCCCGTAAAGCGGCGACCTAACATATGACAGTTACAAGTACTTAGACTAATAACCCGCAGGGTAGTTAGTCCCTAGATGTCCAGACCATAACCAAGTTCGTTTGAAAACACCGTAACTGTTTAACTGACCCAATGTACAAGACTCGACATCCCATTAGTGACCCGAGACTCCCCGTGTTATGTTTACGCTCCCAAACAAACAATCATGCAATCACACTTAACATACGTTAACGTCCAACAAGTTATAGCACGTAGTTCACGTATCACATAATTACATCCAAACATATGTTACCAAGTTATTAGATATGTTACGGGGTTCCTAGCATGTTCCTAGATGTCAAATCGGGTCTCGGAATGTTAATTTACACTTACAGCAGCAGTACACGCGATTAGGAAAAGTCAACTAGCATTTAGGTTGGTCAACAGGCATTTAGGAAGGCTAATCGCATGTAATATAGGCATTTAGGGTCATAAGACATGTAAATCTTGTGTTTATAGGCGATTAGGGTCATAAGACATGTATTTCAGGACTGAACTAGCATTTAGGATCACAATTGCATGTAACAGAGGCAATTAGCCCCCAATTGCATGGTATATAGGCGATTAGGGCCTCTTTATAGGCGATTGGCCTCCTAATCGCCTATAACATAGGCGATTAGGGTTGCTAATCGCCAATAACCCAGCTGTTTCGGTTTTTCGCGCGTTTAACACTCCAAATCGGATCCAGAACGCGTGTAATCATCCAATATCAATCCAACAACTATACCAAACATGTTTAAACCAAAATCCTTCGTTTTGCCTCGTATTATCAGCCCTGCATGCAACTATGTAATCCAAACACAATACACATAGCATGAAACATCATATTAACATGCATAACTATAACCCTAATGAACAATTTCTCAGATCCTATCATCATGCCATCATTATTAATCTGAAATTAACCTAATAACATGTAATCATCCATATTGAATCATAAAAACCCTAGCTTTTAATCATAAACACACATAACACATGTATGATAGATAGAATCCGATTAACAACACTTATTAACAATTTTCAGAAAGCTTATTTGTTTTAGAACAGGTCTGGACCATTAGGGATTTAATAAAAACGTTAATAAAGATTGTATGGATGGAAACCACACCTTAGATTTGTGAAAGATTGATGAAATAAGCTTGAAACCTTGTGTTTTGATCAAAAATCACGTTCCAGAGGTTGTGTGTGTGTTGGGCGGGTTATGGGACGACTAGGGTTGATATTATGAAGTTTAGGAGGTCAAGTATTGTATTTATAGTCGTTTTTAGTCGTCCAGCACGTAACACGCGATTGTGCAGCAGCTATACGCGATTAGCATTGCTAATCGCATGACATTCATGCATTTAGGGGCTAATCGCATGAAATGATCCCCAAATGCATACCCTATAGGCGATTAGCCTCCCCTAATCGCCTATAGGGGCTGGTTCTGTGTATTTTGCGCGTTAAACCCCGTTTTAACATATGTTAACACATTTTCACATACCGACAAGTCACATAATGATTGTAAACACATAACACTTGCAAACAAACATATTCACACTCGTTCACCAATTCCCGGGACTCGAGACTTGTATGTTCCGTATGACCTGACGATTCTACAAATCGTCACCATTTGTACACTTGGTTAAGGACTGACATCTAATGAACCTCTAGACTAACATCCGATGATCCTCTATACTAAAACTGATAGTTCCCGAACCATAACACGACTTAACTAACCCAGTTAAGTACAATATACGCGTGACTCGCTAAGGTAGACTTTCATCTAGACAACGTTGTTAACCAGAATTTGCCGGGTGTCACAAAAGGGTCACAAGACTCACCAGTAGTGTAATAAGGCTGCGGCGCGCTAACAAGGTCCGGGTAGTAGAAGCGGTCAACGAATTCCTCCAAGCAGGAAACTTGACCCTCCGCCACTGGCTTCCACTTGATGCCCTTCTCCTCGCGGGCAGCATAAAATTGGAACTTGCTCACACCTACAATAGCAAACAGTTAGAAAAATATTACACCAAAGTCTGAGGAAAAAAGAAATTACTTACCCTCTAGAGCAATGTAGGGCTCCTTGCCCGCGCGAATCTCGAGCCGGCTCATCCCCAGAAGGAAAAAGATACCCTCCGTCAAATTTTTGAACTCCAACTTAGTAGCGTTGGAGGTGAGGGTGATGAACCAGGGCTGCTGGTTGTAATCTTTGAGCACAGCCATATCTGCCACGCGCTGCCCATCCCCAATCACCTTCCAGGGCAGACGCACGGGGATAACACCCCTCTTCACGAAAAAGAACTTCTCCTTCGCCCAGTGCAAAGACTTGGGGTTATTGGTGGCCATCGGCGTCTGACGGGTGGTTCAAGGAACAACCCTTTATATTGGTAAAACGCCTATTTTATCCACGTTTGATCATGTTATTGCTTGGAATTGGGTAACTACGAGTGCTTTGGTTGCAGGTGTAATAAGGAGCTAAAAACGACGAAATACGGGCTTTGGGAATGGACCGGAACGCATCGGAACGAGGTGGAAGGCAAGAAGAAAAAAATGAAGATTTCTAACAGGTCCACCGTACCCTTACAGCCAAACCGTAGGGGTACGGTGGCTTCAGGCCACAAAAGTTCACCGTATTGCAGTTGAAAATGGCCGTCAACATTTTCAGCCCACCGTACCCTTACGGTGGGACCGTAGGGGTACGGTGGCCCCTGCACAAAATTGTAACTCCTTTCTTTAAAGAGCACTTTATGGTGTCTTTTCATTACAACTTCCATGGTGAACGTTTCTAAGAGTCTTGGGGGCGATTTTTGGCTGCGAGAAGCATTGGAGAACAATTCTAATCCTTTAGTTTTTGTCTTTGATCCATATGAACAATATTATGTTTGTGTTAATGATTCACCAAGTCATGCTTGGCTAAACAATTGGTGATCATTCACGGTGAAGGTTTCTCTACAACTTTTGTGTGTGTTTTTCTTACATTTCTAGGATGATAATTTGGTACTTTGCTTGATTATTATGATGTTTGAACAATTGATTGTAGTGTGTTGATTATTTCATCAATCTTTAGTCTTTATCGTTCGTTCTTGGTGTTGCTAACAACCGAGATATCACGGGAAGGATTGGGGTTGGTAATTGATTAATTGGTCATCGGGAAACAACCTCGCGTTAATATAACCCGAGTACTTTGTTCCCTTTTACCACAACAATTGTTTTCACATGAGTTATGTCTATGTAACTCTTCCTAGTTGAAATTCACACATGTGTTTAGAGAAACCGGATCCTTGAATGGTTATTATCTCATAATTTGAAGAAACACTTCTAAGTTTGAATTGATAATTAGTCGTTATTTTAGTTTAAACCAAAACAATCAACAATCATAATCATTTACTTTTTATTCAAGTAGTTTAATTGTAGTTAATCAACAAAGCTAGAAATAACACATTTTCCACAAACTCCCTGTGTTCGATACCTTCTTACTACTATACATTAGTTGTAATTGGGAAATTTAACGTGTACCACGACAAGCACGTCAGCGTCACCCTCGGGCGCGGCTTGAATGAGAACCACATCTCATCGCGCGCCAAAAAATAGAAGACGTTGAACCTCTCAACAGTAGGTTCAACGTCCAGGGCGCGGCAGGAGGCCTCAAAATGTACTAACCTCAGAAGCCCGAAGGCGGTTAGTTGTGTAGGCCCAACGCCATACGCCACCAGTGTATCAATCTGGAAGCGGGTGCATGGCAGGCGAAACCCACACTTAGTGAAGTGGGCTTCATACAGGGCAAGCCGACCACTCCCCGCGATGAGGACAGTGTCCGTCGGAGACGGCAAGGTAGGCTCCCACTCCGGCAAGATATCATACATCTTGCAAAACTGGTCAAAGGACTACTGACTCCAAGCACAATATGTGTTGGTCATCAGTTTCCTTTCCTTTATCTTCCCTTGTTCAACGGTGACCTCCTCCTCCACATGCTCCACCGCCGGTTCCTTCCTAAGACCCTCACCGGAAAGAGATTGACTCACAGACAAGTCAGACATTCTGAGTAAGAAAAAACGAAAGTAGAAAGGTTATCGGAATCTGGAAAAAGTGATCGGAAAACTTGAAGATCCACCGGAATCTTCAAGAGAAAGTTTGGAGATCAGAGAAACTTTGACAGAAAAAGGAGGAAAATGGGATAATCACAAGAACTGGGCAGGAAAGAAGTTAAAACTTTGAAGTTTCAACAATGAATCTTCAAGATCAGTAAGATCTTTGAAGATTAAACGGAAACTTCAAGTGGTACTCGCCGGAAAATAGAGAGAAAAAGGAGAGAATATGAAGGCAACAATGAACGTGTAACCGTTCAATGGTATCTGCATGACCCTTATATACCCGCTGCATTTATGGCAGTGGGACCCACATGGAAGAAACAACCGTCACACATTTTCAAAATGGAGAGCCAGGATGACGACACGTGTTACATGCGCCATCAAACGGCTAAGATTAACATGGGGAAATGATCAAGCCTATCACTCGTCGGATGATTGACACGTGTCACCAGATGTCATCATTTTAAAAGCTGTCAAGCGCGTGAACGCTCACGCGTCTGACAAAACACACGTGCTATACGACACGTGGCACAATCACATCCACTGAGACACCAAGTGGGGCGCGTGATGGCACACGCGCCTGACACCAGACGAAAGGTTGGTAGCTGCACCCCAACGATGTGACAACCAATAGTCAGCACAACAGACGAGGACCTGACACGTCAGCAACCCTTAAGCTTCCATCAGAAGGAACTGATCATTCGACTTCCAGGCGCATTAACTCCAATTTATGAGAGACAAATTGAATGCCAATGATTTCAAATTTATTACAACTTCAGGCTCGCATTAATCACCGGCAAGCATTCAGTTCCATGGCGCAAATTTGACGTAAAACTGAAAAAGACGTTCCCCGCCCAACTCCTTCACAGGTCATGGCGGAACACGTCTTCCTCAGCGCAAATTTGACGTAAAACTGAAAAAGACGTTCCCCGCCCAACTCCTTCACAGGTCACGGCGGAACACGTCTTCCTCAGCGCAAATTTGACGTAAAACTGAAAAAGACGTTCCCCGCCCAACTCCTTCACAGGTCATGGCGGAACACGTCTTCCTCAGCACAAATTTGACGTAAAACTGAAAAAGATGTTCGCCGCTCAACTCCTTCACAGGTCATGGCGGAACACGTATTCAGCGCAAATTTGACGTAAAAGCAATAAAGACGTTCCCCGCCCGGTCTTTACACAAGCCATGGCGGGACACGTCCACACCAGCAAATTCCCAGAGCAACCAGAAGCAGATGAGCTGTCATCCGCGACTCGATATTTTGAGTCTAGCGCTCCACCTTCTCTCCATCAGAGAGCAGGAGAAGCCCTAGACTAGGGGGACTTGAAGGGATAGGGAGCCTAATCCAAGGGGAGGAGGCGCCCCTATCCCCATAAACAGGATTCCTCGCGCCAGACTCCGGCGCCAGGACCCATCTGTGCGCTGCCAACATAACATGCAACGCAACGCGCAAGCTTACCAGCTGATAAACAACGAACAACACCTGATAAGCGCGTGCAACCACGCGCGGTATCTTCCCTTATCACTTTTGGTACGAGGTACAGAAGATAACAAAGGAAGATTCACAAGGATCTCTTACAAAGTACGCACTAATGAGAAGGTGACAGGTGGCAAGGGTGGTCCAACCACCATTGACAAGGACGGCGACATGACTGTCCCCATGCTTCCACCATCATCAACAGTGACAGCAGACATCCCCTGCCGATGTCAGAGGCATGGTCAACGACTGTAGCAGGGACAGGGGCGTCATCCACCAATCAGAGCTCGCCACGTGTCTGCCTCGAGCAACAACCATGCTGCAGAATGACGTCGTCCACAGTAACGTGGTTTTCCCGCCATTTTTATGGGAATCTTGGACTTGGGCTTTGACCAGGCCCAAGTAAGGATAACTCCTCATGGGCTTCCCTACTAAGCCCATGAGTTCTCCTATAAATAAAGGAAGACATCTCCTTGCAAAAGGATCCTAAAATATTCATTGTAATCTAGCATTACTCTCTTGTAACTCTCTCTCTCTCTATTTGTTAATAAGATCCCGGCTAGTTACAGTGGACGTAGGTCACTCTTCGACCGAACCACTTACATCTTGTGTCTTATTTATGTAACTCGCACACACATTCACACTTCTTATTCTCACCCGGGTTTAACCTAGAGGTTTGGGTAAATGATTACTCTTGGCGAACGTAAGTATTAACCACACGGTGATTAGTGATAACCACCGTGATACTTATTGTTTCTTCACTACCAATTCAAATTCAAATCTACCCAGTTTATAAAGGTTATTCAAGAAATAATCTTTGTTTATAAAATTTGTATCTATACAAATATTTTGCTAATTTTACATAGTGTATTTATTTTTTATTATTTTGATTATTTATTATTTTTATTTTTTTATGTCCAACACTTGTAGCCCAGTTGGTTGAAAGCCTAAGTTTCCTATGGGAGGCTTGAGTTCAATTCCCACTAGCTACATTTGGAGGACATTAAGAGAAATGAGGTTAGGAGTTCGAGTCCTGATCTCGCCCGGGTTTTACCGGTTCTCCACAGCGGGTCTTCGGACGGGTGGGGGATCGGGTTTTCCCCGGTTCGGAAACCTCGTGGGCAAGCCTGGCTACCCTGGCCAGCCCCTTGCATAGTCCTAGGGGTTCTTGGATTCGCCAGTTTAAGGGTCCCATGGGTAGTCGGGCAGAAACGTTTCGTTGGCCGTTCAAAAAAAATGTTATTTTTTATATTCATAAATGCATGCAAAATATTAATACTCAGAACCTTGCTCATGTGATTGTAGAATTTGTTGTCTAGATATAATCAATCCAAATTGCAAAGATAGTTTCTTCTCAATTAAGAGATCAAATCACAATGTGTTTCATTTTCTTTCTAGACATTATTATTATCATTATTCAATCTCCCACCCCACCACATTTTAACTTCTGATATCCAAACCTCTAAGCTTGTATCTGCCACATGTGCGCCACATCAGCAGGATACTATCTTGTTAAAGGATTTAAGACGATGAGTTAGACAGAACCCATTCCACCAAAGTAGGGATACCAAATCCAGTTGCGCCCTTTTTCTTGTCGCTCCAAACAGGCCCAGCCATGTCGATATGCATCCATTGCACTTTCTCATCAACAAACTGCAATGCAAGACAACGGTTTTCGTGAAATGTCTAAAACACCCTTTAGGATAATAATCACAATGGGTAAAAAAAAACATAATTTTCATTGACATAAAAAAGTTACCTGCTTCAAGAACAGAGCTGCAGTGATAGAACCACCTGGACGACCGCCAGTGTTGACCATATCCGCCACCCCAGATTTCATTGACTCCCAATAACTTTCCTCCATTGGCAGCCTCCAAAGTTTTTCTCCAGCGACTTCCGAGGCGGCAACCACCTCCTTAGAGAGTTCATCACTGGGTGTAAAGATGCCTGTTTTATTTTTGACAATATGACGAAAACGTTAATAAACATTAGATGTATACTCTATAGCGGCGTACAAAAATGTACTTAAGGATATATAGCATATCAACCCTCCTGATAATATAAACGTGTAAAATTGGATGCTTCGGGTTATATTGCTTTGAATTGGTGAAAGATAGATCTAAATATTGAATAAAATAAGTTTCGATTCCATTTCAAACGGTGTATGCCATTTGCACAAATACCATCTTTTCAAATAGTATAGAATCTTTGAAAAAAGTCATTCGTGTTGGTGGCAAATGGCGTTACATAAAGCGGAAATGGTTCCATATGTTTGCCATCGAAGAACATCAAAATCAAGAATAACTAAAGTTCTGTTGCAGTAATTTCTTTTATCAGAACATATCGTGTGTATTAAGCGCCATATACCTGCAATTGAGGGCCCAAGAGCAACTACACAAGCTCCGGTCAAGGTTGCCAAATCAACTATCTGCAGAAAATATAAAAAAAAAAAAATTACGCCATTCTTTAGTGTAAAAGAATATTAATGGAGAACCTAGCATGATATGAACAATAATTAAGGTTCTATTTGTTTTTACTAGGGGTGCAAACGAGCCGAGCAGCTTGCGAGCTACTCGAGCTCGGCTCGGCAAAAAGCTCGAAACGAGTCGAGCTCCGGCCAAGCTTGAGCCTAAAACAAAGCTCGTTTGTTTATCGAGCTCGAGCCTGGCATGTAAAGCTCGTTAGGCTCGTCGAGCCTTATCGAGCCTAGTGTAATATTAGTTTTTTTAATATTTAATAATATTTATCACTCATTTTAAGTTGTTTAGTAAACGAGCCCCGAGCTCGAGCTTCCCTTATCGAGCTCACGAGCCTAAACGAACCATTATTTATATTATTTTTATTTAATATATTAACTAATAAATAATAAAGGAGTCGAGCCCGAGCCGAGCTCGAGCTTGAGAAATTACAAACGAGCCGAGCTCGAGCTCTTATAAGTTAATCGAGTTCGAGCCTGATCAGGCTCAGCTCGGCTGGTTTGCATCCCTAGTTTTTACCAAGTTTTCGATTCTCTAATCTCTATTTTGTGGACCCACCAACCCACAAAATAAAGCTTAAAAATTTAGCTAAAAAATGTTTGTGTGCAACAAAAACTACCTTGTCTACACCTTGATTACAAGCATACACCAAAGCATCGGCAAGCGTAAGTCTACCTTCAGCATCAGTGTTGTTAACCTGAGATATAAAAATCATGAATTATTGTTTCATGTGAAAGATTTAATCAAGTTCTTGAATTATATGACCAAGATCGGCATTTATAACTTCATCGTCTCAGAGGAACGTTGACGATTGTATTAAGTAGAATGCCTTGTAAATACATTTGTTGATTTCTGTTTACCTTGGTTCGAGTTTTATTTTATTAAAAAGATCAGAAAGTAAGAAATTTTTATAAGTTGACTAGAGATATACCTCGATTGTCTTTCCATTGGAGGCTGTCAATATATCACCGGGCCTCATTCCGGTTCCACTAATCATATTCTCACAAGCTGCTACAATAAAATGAACCTGTGATAGCAAAAGTAAAAGCCAAGTCAATAAAAGGTGGCCACTTTAACCAATATACTTATGAATGGGTCAATCTGTTATGTTTAATCGCAAACAGGTCAAACCGGTAAAGTCAAATGATTAGCTAATAAAGACAAGAGCCATAAAGATCAAACTAATCGAAGGTTAACGCATACAAACTCCTATATCGGCGTACCAAAACATAAGATTATTATTAAAATAATGCAATATTTATAATCATGGTATCACACTGATTAGTGATAAATCATGAGATTAATGATGAGTAGCAAGTTTTGAATTTTTAAGTTGAAATACATAATTTGAGACTGAAACAAATCATTATCATCTCACCTCTACTCCAGAAGGTTTAATTTGACCTAGGGCTTTTGCAGCACCTAACACCGCTGCTGAACCACCCATGTCATATTTCATCAGCTCTATAGAGCAACCAGGACCAGTCTTAATGTTGTAGCCACCACTGCAAACATAGTGAGTTTCAAATGGCATGTTATACCCAAAAAAAGTAGCCGCAATACAAAAAGATAATTTTTACAATATGATCATTGTAAATTTTAATAATATTTGAAAATCTAAGTACTTATAAAAAATGAAAAAAAAAATATTCCGATTCAACACAACCCGGCCCATATAAAAAACCTATAAATGCGTCAAGAGCCGACAGAACCCGTGTTACCCAACACGTCCAAACCACACGTTTTGCCACATCTAATAAAAGGAAACAAATTATACTCTTGGTAAATGTTGATGATAATTAAATTATTATATTTATACAAAAGAAACAAGATTATTACCTATCGAATGTCAACCCCTTTCCCACTAAAGCCAGCTTAGTTTTAATGGATCCACTTGGAGGCTTATAACATAAATGAATAAATTTAGGAGGATTCGTAGAAGCGGCAGCAACACCAAGATAAGAACCCATTTTCAGTTCTTTGCATTGCTCGGTATCCAGAATCTTTGCTGTAAAAACATCACTATATGCAGCAGCAATCTTTTCAGCTTCTTCTGCTAGTACCTCTGAGGACATAAATATATAAACATAAATGATATGAACAGAGTAAGCAAAGAGTAGAAAAAACTAAAAAAAAAACAAAAAAAAACATAAGTTAGATAAATGTTACTAACCAGGAGTGAGGACATTAGCAGGTGCATTTACAAGCTCTTTTCCCAAAATTACCCCTGAACAAACATCTTCTGCGTACTTAAATTTCTTCGCTAGCTCAGGCCCGGATCCAAGACCAAAGAAATCAACCGACTTGAGAAACGGCTTCTTAGCCTCGGATTTGAATCTGTTATCTTCATGAGTACCCAACAATGTGCCTATAACATAGTCCCGAAAAAAGGTAACGACACGTTAGACAATAGAAACATATTCAGTACATCTTGGCGGCCATTTTTCAATTTGCTAATTAATAAAAACAAAATAAACCAACCTTTTGCTATTGCTGAAGCAGTGGCAAGCTTTAGTTCAGAAGTTAAGCCTTCTGCAGAAGCCAATGCAATGGCAACGTTGTTTGCTTGTGAGGCCTTTGCAACTGATGCAACAGACTCGCCGAAAACATGAAAACCAGAAGTGGACGTGCCTGCGGCCTTTCCAAGCCCAATCAAGCTGACCCGTTTCGGCCCAAGGTCTGCAACCCTGATAACCGTCGACTGTCCAGCCTTTCCAGTGAAATCTTCCTCAACAGCTACTTCAGACAATAATCCACCCAATTTAGAATCGAGTTTTTCTAAAATTGGATTTTGGAATTTTGAGTTTCCGCCTTTTGTCATGTCGTTTTCTGTGACACCTACTGCAAGTATATCTCCTTTCCATTGTAACAAATCGGTTTCTTTAGCAGCAAAAGAGATCTTTCATATTCAAAAAGAAAAAAAAACATAAGATTTAGTATTTTTTTTTTAAAAAACAATACACAACCACATTTCATTACATATCAGTTCATAACAATTACAACAAATACTAAAAATTTTTTATTAGATGTCACAAAATGAGCGGGGTCGATCAGGTGGGTAAAGTGTCAAAATGCATCGACTTAACTCGCAAACATTTTTGGCTATTTTGTCCATTTTCTACACATACCTAATGTGTTAAATATAAGTAGTTAATTGCAAAAACTATGCTACTACAAAACTATATAACTGAAAGTAACTATGTATAAAATCGTCAAGTGACGAAGCTTGAGCGAAAATCTCGGGGGGGTCGGAAGTCACCGGCTAGGGGGGGGGGGGGGGGGGGGGGGGGGGGGGGGGGGTTTCGAAACCGATATAACAAAAAAAATTCTATACGGATACTATATAATCGGAACTTCTGAGCGAAAATCTCGGGGGGGCCGGGCGCCCCTCCTGCCCCTATGATACTGCGCCAATGTCGTCAAATATACACTTTGAGCGACTTTCAACGCATTTACAACGTTTAATCCATTTGATCCGTTTCCCTTTAGCTAATAACTTTATTTTACTCCTTTGACACATATTCAATACAAGGATCAAGATGATCAAATACAAAACAACATCACACAAGTCAACACTACACAATTAACAGAATTCAAATATTAACTGATACAGAACTTATGCACACATATAAATAAATAAATAAATCCAATCACCAAGAAAAGATGCATAATTTCTGTTTTTAAATCATAAACACTAAAAGGGCAAAAAAGTCCAGATCAATAGATCTAAATCTTCAAACCAAAATCAAGAAAAGATACATATCACATAACAATCAAGAAAAGATTCACAACAAATTAATAAACTTTAGAAAAAAAGATTAAAACTTGGACCTTTGGGTGATCGATATTGGCAGGAAGAGTGAGGCCAAGAGTGGCCTTAGCAACAAGATGAGCCATACGTATGTTTCTTGGATAACAACAGGATAAAGACAACAAGGGTGGCTTTGTTATTGAGATTGAAGTGATACCCAGATGAGATATGGATCTAAAGTTAGTGAAAATGAAGGAAGAGTGTGTTGCAACTCTAATGGCTGCCATTTATTAATGGAGTGTGTGAGAGTATATATAGGGGAAGAGGTTGAGTTTAGATGATGGAAGCGTATGAGTTCACATTACTGAGTCAATGCTTTTCTTTGGCTTTTAATAAAAAGAAGTTATAAAAATTATCGGTTATCTAATTATTTATTTGTTTGTTTGTTTTTATCCTTTAAAAAATAATATCTCTCTCTAGGTAGGGTAATATTTACATTTGATCGGGTATGAGGTTGTGTGTAGTGGGCAAGTTATGGGGCGTTTTCAACCCCTATAGCGTCGGGGAACACCGCTCCCCGGGTGCTATAGGGCGTTTTGGATGTAAGGCGCCATGGATATAACGAGCGTTTACGTCTTGGTTGTTGTGCTAGTGACCGTTGAACGGTCATGTTGATTTAAAAAAAAAAATTGCAATCTATATATATATACAATTCACACACGTATACCTTCACACATACAATTCACACACATGCAACCTTCAACCCTCAAACAAATTCAACACACAAACAAATCACCAAAATGTCATCCCCTCCCTCCGATGACTCGTTTGTCGATCTATATAATCGGTTTTTTCACGATGACGGCGCGGAAGAGGACGAAGCCGTTACGAGTGCGGTTCAACTAGCGTCTAGCGCGATGCAACATATAAGTACTTCCGCCCCACGGCCGATATTGTCTAGGCAATATATAGAGCGAGACCGTGTAGCCGCCAATGAGCGTTTGATGAATGACTATTTCAATGCCAATCCGGTTTACGAGCCTGATTTGTTTAAACGAAGATTTCGGATGCGTAAAAACTTATTTTTACGTATCACCGAAGATTTAGAGTCCGCCTATGACTACTTTAAGCAAAAACCCGACGTTAGTGGGTGTTTAGGATTCACCGCAATTCAAAAGGTCACTTCCGCAATACGTGTACTCGCCTACGGGAACACATACGATATCAATGACGAGTATTTGAAGATGGTGGAGAAAACCACACGCGATACCTTGGAGTATTTCTGCTACGGTATTTACAAATATACATATATTTTTTTGATACATTCGTAGTTACATTTTATATATATATTTGATTTTTTTAGGTATATGCCAATTATACGGAAAACGATGCTTGAGAAACCCGACATGGAGCGACCTTCAACAACTATACGAAGCGCATTTAGAAAGACATGGATTACCCGGTATGATTGGTAGTATAGATTGTCGTCAATGGCGATGGTATGCTTGTCCAACCGCATGGTGTGGTCAACATACACGTGGTGACCAAAAGGGACCAACGTTGGTCTTACAAGCAGTTGCCTCACAAGACCTATGGGTTTGGTCGGTCTTCTTTGGTCTCGCCGGGTGTATGAACGACATAAATACTTTTCAGTTTTCGCCATTGCTGGCGTCTTACATTGGCGGAACAATACAGAAAGCTGGGTTTTATACAAATAATAATTACTACGAGCATGGATACTACTTGGCGGATGGTATATATCCGGAGTATTCAATGCTCGTCAAAACGTTTAGTCAGACACAAGATCAAAAAAGGCAATATTTTAAAAGAGTTCATGAGTCTGCAAGAAAGGATGTCGAGAGGTGTTTTGGCGTTCTTCAATCACGATGACATTTTGTTAGAAATCCTTGTCGTATGTGGGAAAAAGAAAGGATTAGAATGGTGATGTATGATTGTATCATAATGCATAATATGATACTTGAAGACGAAGGAAAGACAATATGCCCAAACTATGTAGCAGAAGAAGATGTTCAAGGGACGTAAGCGACACAGGAGGGAGAGATTCCAAAACAGTTCCATGTTGCGTTCCAAGGACATACATAACGCGTTGAAGGCGGATTTGGTTGAGGAAGCATGGGCGATTCGCCCGATTCATCACAACCAAGAAGAAGAAGAAGAAGAAGAAGACGACGACTAGTTTTTTTAAATATTTGTAGTTTTTATAAATATTTGTAACTTTTTTTAAGTATTTGTATTTTTTTTAATATTTGTAATTTTCTTAGTATTTGTAATATTTATATATTTAATGGAATATTTAAAGTATTTAATATTATTATTTAAATAAGAAAAAGAATAATTAAACAATGATTACTTTTTAATATTTTAATACCCATAACCCCCACCACTACACATACACTGAAACTAGACAGTGTTATACCTGATACCCATGTACCAATCTTTCACTCGTATGTCAAAGAAGATCGGTCTTCTTATGATGAATGATGATAATATATGGCACAAACTCGTTAAGTATGTAGATTTTGTGTAATGGAAAAAAAGTTATTCTAGGTTTTGTTGGCGTTTCACCGGTTCTACTTTCTTGAGGACTCTTATGAGATCGTTTCCAATTGTCATATTAAAACCTAAAGTGTTTTAAGCACACAAAGTTTTTTATAGGGTGTGTTACTATCTTACACAATCTTATCATGTTAGTATTTATTTTGTGTGTGTGGTGTGCGTGTAGAAGAGAGGGGGGTTATTATTAAATTCATGGATTAATATGGCTAGTTTGGTTTAGTAATTGGTTTAATGGGAAGTGAGCTAAAAAGGCGTGACATGTCCTAGAAAGTGGTAGAAGCGTAGGAGAAGCCCTAGCCAAGACTAACAGGGATAAGGTGATGTAAGTGGTGGGGAACGTAGAGGGTATCAGACAGTGACGGACTTAGACCAAAATTCTAGGGGTAACATTAATTTTTTTTACCGCACTTTCATACTTATGAAAACGAAACAATCGATAATCTCTTTCTATATTGATGGAGCTGTCAACTTATTATTGATTTTTGCACCCCTAATGTATACATTTGGGCTCAATACCCGTATTTGAAACCATACCCGATCTATACCCGAAAATACTCGAGACCGGTTATACCTTATGCCTGAACCCGGTCATACTCTGTACCCGATACCGGCTTTTTAATACCCCGAATATTTAAAGTATATTTTATGTTTACTATACAACTTTTATATTTAAGTTTTTTAAAAATGAATATTATAAAGCAAATAGTTTGTAGTTCGGTGAATTTATGTTATTGTAATTTATATTTATTATTTTTCCAAATTACAAAACAATAAAAAAGCTTACTTTTTAAAACCGAATATTAATACTCGGACCCTTACATGGTTATACCCGAATTTGATCATACTCTACCTGGGTACATATGGTATGATTTTTCTCCTCAATACTCATACCTAAACCCTACCCGGTTTCTCTCAATAGCCAATTTTCCTACACATGTTCTACCCGGAACCGGATATTAAAAAAAACCTCGATATGTGCACATCTACCCTTAACCAACTAATTGGGCTTAAGCCTTATGGACTTCTATCTTATAATTAACAAATGGAATGTTTAATGGGTTATGAACTTATAGGTTTTTACCTCTTTTTATGGCAGGCTAATGATGAACTTTGAGAGTGTTTTAGGATTTTAAAAAATTGAGGAGCAGAGTTAATATAATTTCAAGGGTAACATAATACAAAAAACATAAAAACTAAATAAAATTCCGCACTATGCCGGGAAAGTTGAGAGGTAGCGGGTGTTACCCCTCCTATAAAACTACATCCGCCACTGGTATCGGATCCGGGTGTTTCTAAGTAGACAAATATGGTGTACGTAGTAGACAGAGAAATGAGCGATTTTTTGTGTCATGGGGTAGAAAATATATTGGATGACTTACATTGTGTTAGTATCTTACTTGTACAATGTATTATATAATTTGGGTGATGTTAGTATCTTACTATCGTTACATCTTCTAGAACTAAGTTATTTAAAAGGTTGCATATTTGGGTTATGGGTTATATTGTAACATACATATTTAGGTCCAATGGCGTTACATCTTCTAGAACTAATTTTTTTAAAAGGTTGCATATTTGGGTTATGAACTTATGGGTTATATTGTAACATATTTAGGTCCAATGGCATCAACCATCATGTGTTCATCACCAACTTACTACTTTAAGTAGGATTTTAGAAGAAACTCTTTTTTGAGTTGGAAACAATAACCCACTAATCGGGAAGTATCTTTCTAACAATTTTTTTTTACTTTACTGATTTTAATAAATCATGCACTGTTACATTATTTTACTAATTTATTTTATCGAAACACAGGTTTGGAGGCAGCACTTCACTGATTTACTACACTGAAATGTTTGTTTTTATATTTTTTGTTAAAAAACATTAATTAAACATATTATTCAACTAATAAAATAAACTTACAATATTAAAACTAAATAAAACATCGAAATGCAAATACACATAAATTAAAAATAAAATAGATTAAGAAAAACTATTCGGAATCCACTTCGAGGTGCGGTAGATCAAGTGCGACTAGATGTTCCATGAGATCATTTTGAAGTCGGAAATGCGTATCGGAGTCTCTCAACTTCGCATTGGCACCACCATCGAACACCGGTTGGACTGGGGGATCTCTTATGTGGACCGGTGATATCGCACGATCCTCGTCTTTAATGATCATGTTGTGCAATATCATGCACATATAGACGATGACTCTACACTTATCAGCAGTCATCGGTCTCGAGGGTCGGTTGGTAATTCCTCATTTCCCTTTTTAATGCACCGAATGCTTTCTCCACATCCGCCCAAACGAATTTCTTTTCCTTGCCCCCTCATGCGCCCTAACGAATTTCTTTTCCTTCAGATCGGTTGGATATCGAAACGCTTTCACAAATGTTGACCAAGTAGGGTAGATGCCATTGGTAAGATAATATCCACGTTTATATAAGTGGCCATTTGAAGTAAATGGACACTTCGGTGTCGTTCCGTTTCATTAAGTAAGAAAAACTGGGGATTGTTGAAGAAACATTGATGTCGTTGAGTGAACCGGGGGGACTAAAAAAATGCCAAAACCACATATCTTGCGAAGCAACCACTTCTAGCATAATCGTAGGGTATTAGTGATCGCCTTTCATATATTATCCTCATAATTCCCTAGGACATGCTCGGCAAACTAAATGAGTGCGATCAATGCTACCGATCATGTCGGGAAGGTGATATCTTTCTTCGTGTGCTTCGTACAAATATGCAATGT
The DNA here is from genome assembly GCA_028751855.1 of Ambrosia trifida. NCBI lineage: Eukaryota > Viridiplantae > Streptophyta > Magnoliopsida > Asterales > Asteraceae > Ambrosia > Ambrosia trifida. The sequence continues at coordinate 75,695,130 of CM054123.1, read as the reverse complement.
CGTGACTTGTTGGTCTTCGTAAAAACTCAGCCCCGTATAACTTAATGATGGCATTGCAAACAAAATTATAAACATTCACGTGACGTCCTTTCAGACAAACATAAATACTCATTGTATTCATCGGGAGAATTACCGCTTGCGAGTTGTTTCAGCGCTAAAGATACTTTTTGTATGGGCGTAAAACTCTTTCTAAACCGACCGCCCACACCCTCTCTGAACCATTCGAAGTTTGCTTCAACATCTGCTACAATTTTTAAAAATAGACGTTTCGACATACGATACCTTAGTTTAAACATAGCCTCGGTGTATTTTGGTCTGTCAACAAAATAATCATCCATTAAACGAATATTGCCTCCATCGCGATCACATATTTTTTTTAGATGTTGCTGTCTTCTTCTTCGGCTTGTTTGGCAAGATCCTTGAAAAACTCAAAGCTACTATCGGTTAAGTTTAAAATCGGGTGCACGTCAAGTGGGGAATGCAAATTTGATCTTTTTCAACGTCACTCATTTTTTTTTTAAGTATGAAGGAAAAATAGAATGAAACATGATGTATTTTTAGTAATATATGAAGGTTGAAGGGAAGGTTATGGTATTTTTTTAAATGGTATTATAGGAAACTTTCCTTTTAACGGTAACAAAAAAAATGGTCAAAAAATAACAGTTGCATTTAAAACACACAAATTTTAACAACTTTATTCGACGGTTGCATTCAAAAAATCATATTCACACCCGTCAGTTACAACCAGCAATACGGTCCATGAGACTCCTACCAGCGGCACTGAAGAGCAAATGCCTCAACTCTTCATATGCTTTTGGCTACTCTTCAACATTTTTGTATGCAGAGGTTCAGAAGCACAAAATTCATATAATTTCCATGACACAAACATGGCCAACAAATTCAATCAACTCAGCACAAAAACTTCAGATTCAGAATGTTGATACAAAAATCATCAATAAACATAAAAATAAAATCCATAATAATCCTCTCAATCTCTACATACAAATTATGCAGGGAAAAGTAAAATTTTAACATTTTGTATAACTAAACATCAATAACATACCCTAATTCCCTATAAAACCATCCAAAAAGATTACATATTACTGATCATCCCTTCGTTAATCAATCAATCGATCTTCACTGAAGAGTAAATGAGCCTCGTAAACCAGAAGCACGCATAGAAACCAATCGTACCCGTGAGCACAAAGAAAGCATATGATGCAATCAGCATATACCCAAAGTACAGGATACCCGAAACCGGCTTTGTGATGTTAAGCTTTGTGAAGAAATAGAAAATGGTGTATAAAAAGAGATATAAGGCAGACGAACCGGATGTTAAATACGATCTCCACCACCAAAGATAGTCCTCGCTGCACAGCTGGAAGTAGCAGAGCACGATTGTGATTTCGGCACATGTCACAATTAAGATCACAAACACGATAAAAAGGAAACCGAAGATATAGTAGAACTGTTGTAGCCAGATGGATGTTAATATGAAAAAGAGCTCGATAAAGACTGCACCGAATGGAAGTATTCCACCAATCAGAATCGAGAAAGCTGAGCTCATGTACCAAGCTTGTTCAGGTATCTGTCGTGGGATCTTATTGGTTTTCACCGGATCTTCAAGCGCAGGCTTTTTAAACCCGATATAACTCCCGACAAAAACAAGTGGGACTGAGATCCCAAACCATAAAAACACCAAAGCAAACATGGTACCAAAAGGGACCGCCCCGGATGACTTTTCCCCCCAGATTAAAGCATTGAGTACAAAGAATATGGCAAACGCGATCCCTGGGAACATGAAGGCAGTTTTGATAGCGATTGATTTCCATTCAGTTCCTTTGAATGCTTTATAAAGACGAGCCGATGCGTACCCGCCAAAGATACCCATGAGAACCCAGAGTATGAGTAGAGCCGTCATGAGGCCGCCTCGGTTAGAAGGGGAAAGAAACCCGAGTACAGCAAATATCATGGCGATTAATATCATACCAAAGAATTGAACACCAGTTCCGACGTAAACACATAGTAAATCTGAGTTAACTGGAGGGCGGAAAACGTCTCCGTGAACCAATTTCCAGCCCGTTTCTTCCTGGGCTTCTTCTTGTGTTTCTAATTGGTTGTATTTGGAAATGTCACGGTAAAGTGTTCTTAACATGATCATGGCCACCATACCCGATAAGAAAAGAACAATCATAAGTGAGTTGACAATCGAAAACCAGTGAACCTGATCATCTGCCATTAGAAGATAAGTGTCCCATCTGGATGCCCATTTGATGTCACTCTCCTATATATCAAACACAATACTTATCGGAATTAGTGGAGACGGCAATTAGGGTAAAACAATACTGTTTTCGAGAAATAAAACATTGATTATGGTTACTAAAACGGTATTAATCTTAAATCTTTGGTTAAAATGTTTTAAAAGGTTGTATGTATGCATTAAAAATAGATTTTGAACGGCATTCAACCAGTTTGACCGGTTCCCTTTATACAAAATTTTTACATTTGAAATGTTTTTGAAATACCGATATGTTACAAACCAAAATCAACCCGTTCATAAATATGTGTTGAAACAGCGAACTCGAAATATAGTATTATAAAACTAATATTGATATCCTTAACCCTAAGACTTACCTCGAAATCAACATCATAGGTAAATATGACTTCCTTCTTATTTTCAACCTCTTGTGGAGGATCAGAGCTTGTGACCGTCCGTTTTGCATGTGCATCACATGTCGTTAGGCGGTTCTTGCCAGTCCAATCTCCATCGTATTGATGCTTCACGCTGAATCCAACCAATCACAATCGAATTAAATTTACAAGCAGGATCCGACCCATTTCAAGTTAGGTTTAACGGGTAAAAGAAAAATAGCTTTAAAGAAGAACTAAAAGTGCTTCCAGGTCATGTTATACTAGAAACTTTTAAAACATTTAACCATCATTACCTGAAAGCGTTAACCTCAAATCCTACAATTCTTGCAGAGTCTGTTTGAAGGTCCTTGTGATACTTGACTGTGAATGTCAAATGATTGTTGATGAAATACTTTTCTTCCTTCGTCTGCAAATAAATACAAGTTACAGTAAAGCTGATAAATTACAGATTAAGAAACAGTTAGATTTAGTTTAGTTGCTTACTCCTGCATATTGTATTTTGCGCCCAACAAAAAATCCATGCTGATATATAATAGGTGAATCTTTTTCCAACCTTGTCATGGGAACAACCAAAGGTAGATTGTCTAATATCCTGTCAATAAATAAGATAGGCATATATGAGACATCGCGTCAAATGAGAATAAAGGTTCTCCTATAATAGGTTGATAATGAGCGTTAAATTTAAATTAGTATATCTAACGCTAAACGAAGTGACTTACATGTTAACTCTATACTCGTCATCAATCTTCTCCTTAAATTCTTTGGTTTTTTTGTCATCCAGTACTATGCGACATACAACATTGCACATCTCCGGAACTCGCATTTGAAACTGCAATACAGTTATACAAATGTAATTAAAGACATAGCATAACAATAAACATAATCACAAAGATATACCCAAGAACTATAATATTTTACCTCATACGGAGAATTTTCTATACGATCACCACGAAGAACCTCACCAAGATTCTCAGCACTGTCAACTATTTTATTAGGGCGACAATAAGGAATGGAGTAGTAAGAATACGGGAGCTGGGTCTTTGTAGAAGCCAATTTGTTTACTTTAACCCTCAGCTTATCTCCCTACAACATAACAAGTAAATATTTAGACATCTTACAACAAGATTCTCATAACAAGTAAAACATAGAATACACATCGTAAACAGCAAAACATACAAGAAAGATGACACATAAATGATAAATCCCTAGTGGCATGCAAAATGCAAACATCGTTTGACCATTTTACATAATATTTTCTATCTAACCGTTACAGACTAGGACTGGTCATGGTTTAAAAAAACGGCTGAGGCGTGCGCCTCAAGGCGAATCGGGAGGAAAACGAGTCTGAGGCTGCGCCTCAGGGTGCTATTTTGTAGATGCGCCTCACAGGGCTGAGGCAGTAATAAAAACTGCGCCTCAGGTGCGCCTCAGGGGTTTTTTAAGTTTATTTTTGATGTTTTAGACTTTTTATTTCAATTTCAAGCATGTCATGCCCTTTTAACGTGTGTTTTTGATGTTTTTGATGAATTTGATGCTGAAATTAGTTAGTATTTCATTTTCTATAAGATATATAACATTTATATATATATATTTTCATTCCACCTCGCGCTTACGCCTCGGTACGCCTGCCTCGAGGCGTACGCCTTGTGAGGCGAAAGGAAAACGCCTCGAGGCACGTTTCCGTACTTTTAAACCTTGGGATTGGTCTTCCATATAGTGCCTGAATTTATTGTCACGCACACACTCAGTCACCGTTCAATAAATATGTGTTAAATCAGGAACATTATACATGAGATGCTGCGTTTATCAACTTCAAATCTACATAAACTCTAATCTCTATTTAACTAAAGTGAAAGCACATATGCAATAAAAACCAAACCAAAATTATAAATATAAAAAAAAAATCCTGCTCGCATATTCAGTTTGGAATTCGCAAACACTTTCTGTGAATGCGAATGCATACACACTATTACAAATCGGGTCTAGTCCTTAACATGTATTAGTATTAAAAGACGGTTAGTTTTAAGCGAAAAAATAGAAAATCCATAAAGCATGTAGAACTAGAACCCACTTGATGGACATACAAGATCTAATCTTTAAGCATTATTATCAGTTTGTGGGGCCCCAAACCTAACAAACATAACCTTTTATCTTCTCTTCTTTACAAATCAGATCAATTCCATAAACATAAACTAATTCCAATAAACTTATAAACCTATACTCATCAAACATACATAATCCAAATTTAAATTGTCAGTAATTAGTACTAACTACTCTAAACACATTAACATTATAATTTCAATGTCCACACAATAATGACAGATCAAAAGTTTCTGGTTTAATAATAAAAAACAACACAAGCTAATGAATAAAAGATTACTACTACCAACAGATCTAGTTATAATATCAATGTTCACACAATAACGCATCAGATTCTTGAACAGTATATTAAATAATCCGAAATTATAAAAAACTGAAAGAACCCAATAAAATTTATATAAAAGAGTGTTTCTTGCCTTAAAGAAATCCTGTGGAGCGACACCAGGAAGGTAGAAAGAGAATCCATGAATGGATAATAGAAGAAATACACAGATCCATAAGTGAAACCCTAGATGCGATCGGTTAGCCATCATATCATGTAACAGAGAAATGAAAGATTTTTAGATCTGGGTTTCAGATCCCTATTTCAGTCTCTCTCTCTCTCTCTATATATATATATATGTGTGTGTGTGTGTGTGTTTGTGTGTGTGTGTGTGTTGTGAGTTTGGTTTTAATGGTAGAAACCTGCACCTAATTGGGATCAAGAAGATGAGTAGGGAGTGGAGAAGATGAAACTAATATCAGCCGTTTGATCATTAGTCCACCCACGGTTTTCACCTTTTTATAGTTTCTACCGTCCAAAGCACATTATATTCGTGTTCGGTGTAAGCAATAACTGAACCGTTAACTTAAAATCAACGGAATCAAATCGAAATTAGCCAAAAACTGAAAACGTGTTATCGGTTTTTCTTACCCTTGGTTATTCGGCTTTAACCGAATTGAACTTTCGTAATTTCGTATATTTCTAGCTTTAATACTTTCATTTTTTTTTTTTTATGAATATATGTATTTCATGGTTTATATCTTCATTTCATATATTTCTAGCAATATTGAACAAACCTTATGGACGAATTTGGTCATCTACGTTGGAAAATGATCAATATGCCCTTGATTTAACGTTGGCATTTAATAGAGTTTGCAATTTGGAATTTTGTATGGATTTAGCACTACATTTCTAACCTTAGTGGTCCAGGTGTCAAAAATTCTTATTTTGAATGAATCTAGCAATATTGAACAAACCTCGGGGACAAATTTGCCCATTTACTCTTTCATATATTTATACATTTATTTCATGTTTTTAAGCAGAAAAATTAATCCACTTTTGATTTTGGTTATTAACTGAAATTAACCGAATCGAAAACCAACAAACTAACCGAATGAATAACGAAAACGATTGGATAACAAAGTTTTATTAGATTAACTGATGACACCGGTTTCAGTTAAAGCTAAATTGCTAATAACTGAACCAAATTGAACCGTACACACCCCTATTATATCTTTTTAATAATTATATACTATAATAGTATATATCAAACAAAATAAAAATAGATACCATCAAATATGGTTCGTTTATTAGATTGCTTAAATGGAGAGATTGTGGTTGCCTCATATAGAATTTTTGTAGCCCAATTGCCCAAAGAAGCTCACACGACACTCTTTATGGTAGTGTGTAACCATCAGTATTTGTTTATTTAGAAAACTCAGTATTCACATTTATTAAGTTTTAATTTTTGTTGTATCCAATCTGTTGTATGATTTCACATTGATTTCTTACTTAAATAATGTCAAAAGAAAAATTAAGAAAAAAAGGAATTTATATTGATTTATTTTGTAACCTTCGCTAAAGGGCAAAATGATAAATCCAATCTACAACTTTGTTGTAACAAAAGATTTGAATTGGTATTTAATTTAGTATTTGCTAAAATGGATTTGGTTTTATTTGTTGAAACAAAAGATTTGTTGTAGTAGTGTTCTAATGCTTGAAGGTTTGGTTTCCGAAATGCAACACTAAAGCCTATACTTTAAGTCTTTAACTCTCCTCAACTTCACTAGGCGTTACTTCACCCACTTTTCCCTATTTCATTCCACATTTCCACCTCACTAATAAGGACATCGTTTATTCACGTTACCTACAGCTAATCCTATTTTTTAGTGGTTTTGGTTTAAAAAAATAATTCAATCTCTTAGCATCTTGTTAACATGTTAACAAATAACTTATTTAAAAGTCACTTAACATAAGGAGGAAGTGGTATACAACGCGACTTAACAAATTATGTCACCATTAACGCCCAGGTGTTTAAAGTACACCCCAAAGCCTAACCAACATCATTAGCCTTGTCATGTGACCCTACGCAGAATTGTCATTCTTCGTCATGAGGGTGTTAAGGGTGTTAAAATATAAACAACTTCAACATTGAATGTTAACGCAATTATAATGCATACCTTTGTTGTTACAGGAGTATTTATAAGTTTAGATATTTTACGCATTATACAAGATTGGGCCATCGCATGGTTAACCAAATAATACCAAAAATACCATCTACCTTGATTATCTTAATTATGTTGTTTCTTTTAGGTCTAGACAAGTATTGTTTTTTTTTTCAAATGGGCTAAAGTAAACGTTGTACGCATAGACGCATAGTTGACATTCCAAAGTTGATTATCCAAGAGTTGATAGTTTGGAACCATTCCGCAATTTGTATTTTAGTATTGATTCACTAGGTTAGAGACCGGTGAACTCACGATTAAACAAAAGATACAATGAAAATTTTTAATCCATATTGTACTTTGCCATTAGGATTATGTACATATGATATTAATACATCCAAGTGATGTGGATTTCCGTTGGAAGCAACTCATAAGCAGGGTAATCGAGATGGCGAGTGTAAACTCCATGAAAATTCAAATGACAACATCTTATCAAGTGCAACGTTGCGTGGAATTTAGGTGTAAAAAATAACTTATCCTGTAAATACCAAATTTAAGGATTATAAAATAGGTCAACCAAATAGAAACAGACAAGTCCAAATTCATCCAACGTACCATAATTCATCCAAAAAAACCACCGTACTTCATGCAATATGATAAATAAAAATTAACAAAAGTCTCTAAACAAAACCAACATAATTCAAGCAAAGTCTAACTAAACCCATAAAAACATCAACTTAAAAAACAATCCTAAAACAAGTCCAAACAACCATAAACATGGTGGAAACACCAAGGACCCCAACATTTGATGCGAATGAACTAGCGTTTGGAGATTATGCCGGTGGCGGAGACATTATTGGAGAACTTTTAGGAGGTAGAGACGGTGGAGGTGAGTTATGTTTACGAGACAAAACCTTAACTTCAAGTTTTTCACCCTTCTCAATGTCCATTAGCACCACTAATGAAGAATAATGCTCCCGATTCAACGATGTTAATCCTAGTGTTGCCATCGTTGTATTGATGGATTAGCTTCGCTTTGTTACATTTGTTGTAGTCTCCTTCTTCCACTTCTAACACTGAATCCGTCTTTGGATCATATTTAAACACTACATTTTAAAAATACATAATCATGAACCACTCCTTTTCAGCTCATCCATTAAAATCAATCGATCGATAAAGTTACACACATATATAACAAAAGATAAAAATAAATTTACCTAGCACATCTCCAACCTTAAACCGCTCCTTTTCAGCCTGACCATGAGTTTTCTTTTCCACTAACCAGAAACTCTCATGCTTCAAGCGCGTCAAAATTCATCGAAAACAAAACCAAACCCGTTATAAAACACAACATAAAAAATCTGGTTGAACCCATTTTCTCAAAATGATCGAAAACACTTGATAGAACGAAAGTAAAAGATTCTATATTTTTGTATATGCTTTGAAGAGATACATGTGTTTACTTGTGTGGTATGACTCCAATTTAAAAATGCTAGGCTCGGAACTAGGGTTGGGAAAATAACCAAGCTGTTAATGTTGCCACGTCAGAGTCGTGGCCTCATGAAATGTAGTAACCGTTTTAAATTTGAGAATATATCGTACTTGATAATAACTATCATCTAATTCGAAGTTAAACTAATTGAATTTGAAATGGGATTAAGCCGTTTCATTTTCTAACGTATTTGGTTATATAATAATTAATTAATGATAAATTATGGGGATAAATCTGGTTAATTTAGAAATAAATTGATGGAATACAATACGATAAAGATGACATTTTCTTTTTCATAAACTTTATTGGAAAGTTTTTGTTTTGTATTTATTGGAATTAAAGCTTGACCATTAGATAACAGGCCCGGTGACCATGTGTAACGTGTCACACCCCGACAGCGCACAGCGGAAGGCAAGTCATGAGGTAACGAAAGTTGTTACCATAAAGTTTAGCAACACACATGAAGATACGTATGGAAATCTTGCAACCACCCTCTAGTCTAACACATTTACATTTCTGGTCTTAAGAAAGTTAATAAAAATATGTTATTACCAAGGTGAAGCGAAGTTACATAGTTATTGTTTTACAATTTATTTAAAAAAAACAAAGACATTGTTCTTAGTTTTATGGCCCCAACATCATGTCCATAGTAGTGCCCTGCCAAACCCACTCTCAAACCCCCTAAGCATCAGTACCTGAAAAACATGCTTAAAAACATCAACAAAATGTTGGCGAGTTCACAAGTTTTATGGTAATAAACAAAAGTTATTAGTATTAAGCATAAATATGTATTCGTATGATCAAGTACAACTCGAAGAGAACCAAGTAGACTAGCGAAAATCTAGCAAGGATGATATAACCTAAGGCTCTTAATCAAACCACGACAATTTGCATCTCAAGCTCCTACCCCAAGTTCATGAGGAATATTTTAAGGTTATGTTTTACCAAAAATTTACCGGTCCAGTAAGGGTCGTCAACCCGATAGATTCAAGCCTTTAAAATTAATGTTTTAGTGATCAAAAGAGGAGAATATGAGAGAGAGGGAGGGATACTGTCACACCACGTCAATGGCGGAAACACGTGGCGCGACGCTCGAAAGCATATCAAAGTCAAGATTAACACAAACTATATTTAATTAGAAAAGATCATTATATTAAGATGTCGGGAAGGAGTACCTGGTTTCAAACATTACTTAAAACCACAAACATTAAGTTTTAAAGTGGGGTGTTTCCGTTTATGTCCCAACCCGATGGTAACAATAGATGAAACCCCCAACCAGCGTCCGACATCCCAAATTCCACCGTACTAGCCGCATACCTGTTCAGCACTTAGTTACCTGAAAGATATGTTTAGAAAGACGTCAATATATAAAATATTGGTGAGTTCACAGGTTTTAGTTTCGTAATAACGACATTTTACATCCTGTGCAATTCCAGCACATTTTTACATCCTGTGCAAATCCAGCACATTTTTACATCCTGTGCAAATCCAGCACATTTTGTGGCCTTTGTATGGAGTAGCTAGCTCCTACAAACTATGATGATAAGCAATCCCCTGAGTCCCATAACCAAACCAAGACTAATAAATATGCCCCGCTCCAAGTCGTTTCTCGGAGCCCAACGACTTAAGTTCAGAATATGTGCACCTCTTGTCTTTACCGGGTTGACGCTATCAACCAGAGGTGGGCCTCGTCAGGCACCAATAGTACTATCCAAATATTCCTTCAGTTTCATTTACCTGAATTAATGGTTACAGTAGCGAGGACCCAACCCCGAGTGGCGAACAAGAACTCAAGTACTCATCATGCCACTTATCACATTTTAACCTTTGAAAACCATTTCAACATGTGATAACTTTTGACAAACATATCTTTCCCCCAGTTAAAACAGTAAAATGAGGCCGTGAAACTCACCTTAATTTCCATGCTTAGCTAGCAAATAAAACCCAAAGCTTTGACCGACTTCCTCGTGCCCTAATTACCAATAAAGGACACCTTAAAGTCTATCATATATAAATCTAGCTTATTTTTCCGGTTAAAAGATAGTTTACTCAACTATCTTGACTCGTGTGTACTAACCCGAGCCTTGAGGTGTTTTAACTCAACGAACTGATCGTGACTTGTCATAATTCATGTGTTTACATACGACATAGTACCCAAGTTGTGCACTTGTTACTATTCGTGTGCAAACTATGTTGGACTAATATCACGAAACGTATAACTCATCCCGAGCCATAGCTTGTCTCGTAAACCAGATAATGTAATCGTCTTGTATAGTTATTTTCGGAAAATATACCTTGCTGAAATATAATATAGTTATTAAAATCCTTTTAATAACATTTGTTATTTCTTTTCCCGAATCCGAGTATCTTACAAATCTCAAGACTTTGCTTTTTATAAAAAAGTTTTCCAAATAAAACCGAACGTTTATACATCTTTTAATCCGAACAACAAACATATTTTAGTTACCAAGTAACCTTTAAAAACTCGTCATACTTGACGCTTGGTAACAAAAGACTATATATTTGTTTGAAATATTTCCCGGAATAGACTATTATTGTTACAAATAATCTTTGTCAAAAACGTCGTGATTTTGTATATGACTACATTTGTCAAACACTTGGAAAGTTATTTATAAGAACGCACAATAATGTCACACTTGTCGCGCTTCGGATTTTATAAAAATTTCGGCAGAGTTTCCTTTGTTTTCGTATAAACCAGACGACACAAATCGTCTACCATTTTTCCCAAAACCAATTACAAACACAAGACGACATATTTATCCGCATTTCTAATCCACAAGGCTTTATACGTTTCGACAATTTTATAAATTATACCATTTATACAAATATATATGTATAGTCCAACAATTTAGTACAACAACAACGCAAGTCACGACTAATATACAAATATTATCTCATAATACTTTTCGTTAATATTTTTATCGGTTCGTTCTCGCGAGTTAAAACTTCTTTTATGTTATATTTATAATATGCTTTATAAATGTAACGAAAAATAAACACGATTAAATTATACCGAAATGCGCGTGCGTGACTAGACACGTCTCGAACGACGCGTTGACCGAGCCAAAGTTTGACCGGAGTTGACTCGTGTTTAACCGAGCTCGAAACCTGATCCGTAAGCAAATCTTACCAGATCTGACCCGTTTGACTGGGGTTGACTAGATCTGACGAGACCCGAACAAAACCCGGACCATTAACGTGAACCCGCACCAGATCTGACCCGAAAACACAACCTTGACCCGAGCCCCGAGCCCCGAACCACTATAACTGGCCGGACCCGCAACCGCCGGACACCACCACCATCCAACGCCACCAAGAACCACCGTTATGATCACCTGTGCGCCACCGGAACCCAACCAAACCCACCCCGGCCCCTCCTAAACCTGCAAACAGCCGGAAACGGCTCACCGGAATGTGGCCGGTGAACGAAATCCCGTGAATTCTTGTGAGGAGTCCCCCAAAGACCCGATCTAAACGTTCGTACAAAGAAAACTCAAAAACGAGCTTACCGGACTAGTCGCCGGAATGGTACCAACGCTCAAACCGCTTCGTTTCAGGGAAAACGGCCTTCACCATCGTGTTCGGGGCATCGAAATTAGTGGGGGTGGGGGTGTCACGCGCCGGAAAAGGCCGCCGGAAGGCCGCCGAAAGCCGCCGGAACGCCGCCGGACAGCCGCCGGACGACGCCGGTGACGGCGGCGCCGCCGCTGCTCCGCCGGCCGGCCGGCCTCCGGTCACCGGAATCCCAATTCTAGAGAGAGAGAGTGGAGAGAGTTTGGGAGGTTAGAGAGAGAGAGTGAAGTGGGAAATGAGGAAGATTTGGGGTGTTATAGGCTTATATAGGTGGGATTTTGGGTTGGACTTCAAGCCCGACGTCGCGTACCAACTGCTCTGTTTTAGCCCGTTATCGCTTCTGAACTCGGTTTTTGTTCGTAGTCATAAACAATACCAGACCGAGCAATTTAATAATTATTTTCGTCACCCGACGCGTGAAAACGGCACACGCGTTAAAATCGCGTTAATCGGTTCGGTTGTGTTATCCTTCATTTAAATGATCCGATAACTTTCGAAATTCAATAAGAAACATTATTTATAATAAATAATTATTCCGAAAGTTCGATAACGGTTAAAACCACACGTTTTGACGTTCGAATCCCACGCCAGTTCCTCTCCGCGTTCTCCAAAACGCTGCGTTTTTGACCGTTTACCGCGCCGATTTCACATTCGATCGCATCAATAGTAAATACGTGTCGTATTTACATAGAATAAGCTTATGTTATTCCAGTTTGACAAATTTTCGCCGATGTCAGTTCGTTACGTTAAATACGCGAAGTCTTTCTTTAAAGGCATCGAGACTTCAACGAACTTTCAAAGGACATCGTAGGACTCATATCAGCTCAACTAACCATAATTAACCTTAAACCACGTTAATTACTTCTAAAACATGATTAGAATCACGTTAATCGTTGTACGAAATTTGCCGGTTGTCACAGATACGGTTGGGAGGAAGAAAGGAAATGGAGTGTTTGTGTGAAAATGTGAAAAATAAATGGTATATTGGTGTATTTATATACCCTAGGCTTAGGTGATTGGATAATATGAGAGGTGGACATGCAATTGCAGATTTTTGTCTTTAAATTTCGAAATGGGGAGGGTGGGTATAAGGGTTGGGTGTAATATTATTAAAACATCGGTATTTTAGGTGATTTAGGGGTATAAAAATTATAAAAATTCACCCTAAACTAATTTGTTATTACCTAATAAATCATGAATCATTATTACCCACTAAACCTTATAATCTTTAGTGCCTAACCAATATATTAGGTGTTCCTAGCTTCATCAGTTCGAAATTGCCGGCTAAAAGCATACATACGCGCTGTACCGATCATTGCTTGATAAAAACCTCAAATCAACATTTTTATATGTTTGAACTAACTTTTCACCTATAGAATGTTATTTTATGCTATTTTAATTAGTTCATGGGTTTCCCTAGTGTATCGGGTCTCACATACACGTTAAAACGACAAAACACGCAAGTATTCGCCAAATGCGACACGAAAACTATCAACTATAGCTTTTATTATTTTAAACTAATATTTCACCCTTAAAGTATTATTCCATGTTAAATCAAACATTACGGGTCAAAACTAGACTTTTTAAAGTTATCCGGGTCGTCACGAACGTCCGGTACGGGTATTTTATCGCCTAGTGATACGATAACTCCTAGAATTACTAATAAAAACCCATACAACACTTTGGACTTTGCTAATATTTCTAATGACTCTAATTACCACAAATTAAGTCTAATATGCATTTAGATATTAATATTCCATGTTTAATAGCTTAACACGGACAATGTCCTAAAAAGCCGGATGTCACATATTGGGCATTGTAGGGGCATGAATAAGCATGATGATGTCTCCAAAACCATCCCCTTTGGTATTATATGGGCATTAAGAGGGTGGAACATTTCTAGTATAATGCCCAAATAAGATAAAAAATATGGAAAGTAATAACTAAAAAGAGCATTAAGTGGTTTTAACCATTACACATTTTTTGATGGGCCTTATGATAATGATATGGCGGAAAGTGCCCCCTAAGGGTCATCTACCATTACTTATGGTCTTACACATTTAGCCATTTAGGTGTACATGCCAACTTAATTATAATTATTATCAATTTACAATCTATACGTGTATAATGGTTTTTTTTTTTTTAAATCAACCTTCATTAAACACCAAGCACACTCTATCTTCAAGGCGGAAATAGAGGCCTCAAAAACCAAAAAAAACGGATTACATAAACTCGAACATACACCAGTTCTCCCAATATCAGGTGTATCCGCTTTAAACCTACACACATAAAAAAAGTGTAGAAAGGTTTAAACTTTAAACCTACACCCAGTGTTGCAAAACTCGGTTAGGGCTTGTACTCGGCGACCTACCCTGGAGCGAGTACTCGGCCTAATCGGGAGAGTACTCGGGGGTCAAATCGGCCTAGGCGGGGAGTACTCGGAGTACACGGCCAACTCGGTTATACTCGGCGACCTACCCTGTAGTGAGTACTCGGGGAGTAATCGGTCAACTCGGCCTTGTTTTGCAACACTGCCTACACCATACCCCCCAAAAAAAGAAGCGTAGAATGGTTTTGTACTTGGTACTTCATGGTGTCTTAAGGGGTGTTTGAGATTGATTATTCAAAACAGATTATGCGTTTTGGAAAAGCAGGGGTGGAGCTGCTTATAGATTATTGCGTTTTGGTAGCCTAAAAATTGATTATCTGCGTTTTCAAAACGCAATCCCAAACAATAAAAACTGATTATATGCGTTTTAAAAACGCAATAATCTAAAAATCAGATTCAAAACGCAATCCCAAGTTTAATTACTTTTTCTTCTATTTATTTTCACAAGTAGGAAACCCGCACGATGCAGCGGGAGTGACACTTTATATTGCGGTACTTATTTCATATTTGTATAGTATTTTTTGTAGCATCATTGTGGTGGATATACGTCAGAAGCGTTACACATGTCTAGTAACTAAAAAGATTTAACATTTAAATTATAATATACTTCAAGAAACATTTGATAAAATAAAGTAACATACAAAAAGAAAAAATAAATATTAATAAACATAAAAGTTGAAAATTAAAAGCTCAAGTGTGAACTACTTGAATCATGAGATCAATTCAGTCATACTCTTTCCAAATCTGCATAATCTCATATGTGTTGTTTGCCCACCATTCGTCATCAAGTGTGACCCTTATAATTTCTTTGTATATCTTCATGTTTGATCATTACATCTTTTGGTGAGGATGAGTTTCCTCTATCTTCTCCTATCTGCAGTATCATCAAATATGTCTTCTTTATCATTTTTATCAGAACTGTCTAGATCAATACCTTGACTCCATTTCCATTCAAAGAGCCTCTTGGATCTCTTTCTATTAGTTTCATGCATCTTATCATTAAAATAAGTTAAAAATATTTAATATACAAGTTAATAAAAGATGAAATAAATATTGATATTACCTCTTAACTAAATTCACGTTGAAGATCGGATTTGTAAGGACTAAACATTCCACCATAGCAAATAATCTCAACACTATTATCACAATTATCCTGCAATAAAACACTTAAAATATACCACGTAAAATAACAACCATGTTAATATTAAAAAGTAAACATTAATAAATACACACTTTAGACGATTATATGGTTATTGGTTTGTTCATATCCGTGTGTTTTTCATCTAAATGAATCTGTAAAACAAAAAAGTTAACATTACATGACTAAAATCTGTATACAAAGGCATAATTAGTAAAATGGGACGAATTAAAACCATAAACTAACAATGAACCAACCTTAGAAGCTTCAACCTTTAAATTCAAATTTAGAGAGAATTACTATTTGCGTCCCTATGTTATAGTGGTTTTAACTACCTGAATTCAAAGTTGAAAACTTTAACTACTTGCGTCCCTGGTTGGAAATTAACTAGCATCTTGAGTCCAAATTTCTAACTCCGTTAAAAAGTCTGTTAACTTGAAGGGCATTTCTGTCATTTACACAAAATGTACAAGCATACAATGCACAATGAATTTACAGTTTATTTTTTAAATATTTTATAATAATTATTATATATCCATTTTTTAAATATTTTATAATAATTATTATATATCTTGTCTAACATACACACTAACACACATAGAAACACCCCCCTCTCTCTCCTTGACTTCAACCCTACCTCACCGCCGTCGCCGCACTACACCACCACCACCAGGGGCGGATTTACAGCCATCTCGGCGGGTTCCCGGGAACCCACTCGGTTTCTAATTTTTAGTGTAAATGCATATATAAAAAAAAGGAACCCATAAGAATATTATCAAAGGAACCCATTACAAATTATTGTAGGTGGCTTAGTGGAAACACCCACCTTCTACATACCTGAGAATCCAGGTTCGAATCCCGTCCCAGACTCCCAGATGTCTATTTTTTTTTATTTCCAGTTTTTTTTTTTTTCAATATCAAACAAATAAACCCTAAGTTCGTTCACCTCCTTTCTTTCAAACAAACTGAAAGTCTGAAACAAACAGCAGCAACCCCACAAACCTTAGACAAACAACAGATCTGACCTCAAATCTTAATCCCTATTCCCTCCTCGGTTCGTTCACCTCCTTGGCCCTCCGCTGCAGACTCCGGCCCTCCGCTGCAGACTGCAGCCTGCAGCCTGCAGCCTGCTGACCACCGAAACCGAAGTTCGCCGCCCCTCCTCCCCCTCCTGACTCCTCTCACGTCTGCCGCCCCTCGCCCCCTCCTCCTCGGCTCTTTGAACTCTGCAGCCTGCTGCCTTCGGCTCCTCTCCTTGGCTTTGTAAGTTTATTGATTAGTTAGGCGATTAATTTCATGTTTCTTACAGAAATTAAGTGATGATATTTGATGTTATTGAAATTAATTAGGCGATAATTTGATGTTTGTTACAGATTTGATGTTTGTTACAGATTTGATGTTTCTTACATAAACATTGATGTTATTAGGCGATAGTTTATTGATGTTAATAGGCGATTAATTAGGTGATGAAATTTGATGTTATTGAAATTAATTAGGCGATTAATTTGATGTACATTGATGTTTCTTACAGAAAATTGATGTTATTAGGCGGTTAATTTGATGTTATTGATGTTATATGGCGTATTAACACTTATTGTATATCGCCCTGTTTATAGGTACTATGCAGACGAATATTTCAAGTTTTTTTCAAAGACGACCATCGTCAAACATTGAATCATCATCTTCAACTAGTAAACCCTTGAAAATAGATTTGGAAAATCTTCCATGGGATCCCGCCGAAAGAAAACCAATTTCATCTTATCACCCTAGTCAAAAAGATGAGATTAGGCGAGCGTATTTACTTAGAGGTCCATGTTAATCAACCAAAGAAGAATTACAAAGGTATCGACTTCAAGGCTTTGACTCACTTTTGAAAGATGTCGCAGCCTTTTGTGAAAAATATTATATCGAGATGATTAACATGGAAGACGACTATGTTGACCCGAAAAATAAAAGAAGAAAGACCAACATCACCAATCGTCACCATTATATGGTCAACAATTTCAACACGGTTCTAGACATGCAAATTCAAGAGTTTGGAGATCGTTTTAATGAGGTAACCACTGAATTGCTAACGTGTATGAGTTCTTTGAGCCCGTGTCATAATTTTAGTGCCTTCAATAAACTGAACTTGCTAAAGTTGGCTGAGATGTATCCGTCTGATTTTACTTTGGATGAAAAAGACAAGCTTATGTATGAACTTGGCCACTACATTACTAATGTGAAAGAAGATAGTCGGTTTGACAACCTGGACGGGGTAAGTGATCTTGCCAAAAGGATGGTGGAAACAAGAAAACATATTGATTATCAGTTGGTTTATCGTTTAATAAAATTGTCACTAGTTTTACCGGTTGCAACGGCTAGTGTTGAAAGATGTTTTTCTTCAATGAAGTATGTGAAGACGGATTTACGTAATAAGATGGGTGATGGATACTTGAACGACACTTGCATTTGTTACATTGAAAGGGAGTTACTACAACAAGTTACGATCGAGAATGTAATGCAACGCTTTCAAAAGATGAAAACTCGTAGGGAACAACTATAGGTATGTTTTTTATCCTTAAAGATAATCGTATTTATATTATGTGCTTTAAATTTTTAATGGCAATGTTTTTTTCATTATTACATCGCATTTTTTTATGTGATGAACCTTATCCGAACCGAACCGGAAAACCGACCCGAACCGAACCGGAAAACCGACCCGAACCGAACCGGAAAACCGACCCGAACCCTTGAACCGAGCCTAAATTTTTATGTTTAGTCATATGAAATTGAAACACCTAAAAAAAAGGAACCCAGGGAAAAAAATTCCTGGATCCGCCACTGACAACAGTTATGTGGTTCTATGTGATCTTTATAGAATTATCGTATTAGCTATAGTGTTGGTTATTATCGTATTAGTTATTTTAGGGATGTTAAATTTTAACCTGTTGAAACCTAAACCGACCCGAACCCCAACCCGAACCGAACCTATGTACCGACCCGAATTTTTTTATGTTGGGTCATATGCAATTAGAGCATCTAAAAAAGGAACCCAGTGAAAAAAATTCCTGGATCCGCCACTGACCACCACCACCTGACTTCAACCCTACCACCTCGCCTCACCTAACCTCACCATACTTGAACCACGACTAGAACTCGAAAACAACACGCGAACCAATATTCTTGAATAGTATGAATTTCATGTGATATGAATTCGCGCTGTTTAATATTTCACAAGTCAAATTCAAAAAATATATAAAAACATTAAATGTATAAAAAAAAAGAAGCATACCAATATTCTTGAAACAAATCCCCCATAATCCACGCAAAGTCTAACAAACTACAAAAGCTTCTAGAACTTAAAAACAAAACTCATAAAACAAATGAACCCGATAACCATAACCATCATGGGAACACCAAGCACCATGGCATTTGTTCCTACCGTACCAGAGTCTTGATGTCCTTCATTATCGTCGTCGTCCGAAATCAGTGGTTGAGTACTAATATACCACGGCCAAAAACTTATTTTAGAATTAGCTAGAGACGCTGCTGGTGAAACCTTAACTTCAAGTTTTTTACCCTTGTCACAATGTCCATTCGCGCCACTGATGAAAAAGAAATCTCCTGATTGAACCATATTAATCGTGGTGTTGCCGTCGTGATGCTCTTTGATGGGCTTGGTTGTGTTACATGTATTGTATTCTCCTTCATCCACTTCTAACACTGAATCCGTCTTCGAATCATATTTAAACACTGAATGTAACATATACAAAATCATAAATATTTGTGAATTTATGAACTTTTCATAAGTAAATTGAGAAATAAATATGTTACTTTCCTATGTACAATAAGTTTTAATATATTAAGCATTATAAACAAACCTAGCATCCTTGAGCATAGTAAAACATATATAATATTAATGTGTATCTTAATCATAATTCTTAAGTCATATATATATAAACAAAATAAAGAACATTACCTAGTTCATCTCCAACCATAAACCGCTCCTTTTTAGCCCATTCATTCAACATGTTTGGAGATGTAGGAACACGCCATGAGTTCTCTTTTCCGCCGACCAAAAATTGTGTTGCTTCAGGTGTATTAAATTTCATTGAAAATAAAACCAAACACGTTATAAAACGCAATAGAAACAATCTGGACAAACCCATTTTATAAAAGAATTATGAGTAAACGTTTTTTTTTTTTTTTTTTTTTAATTCGAAGAATTGCAGGGTTTACTTGTGTGGTTAGAGTCCAATTTATAGATGAAGGGTTAGTACTAATTGTGGTTGAAGTGGGTTTAAGATAACTTAAAAGGGTTGAAGATAAGTATAATTTATTTGTTATTATTTTGTTTATCGGGTTGTAATTATCAAGTTTGGGTTTAATATATATTTAAAATAGAGTTTGAGGTGAGGTGAGGTGAGCAAATCGTTTTTTTTTGCCGAACCGGTTTCGGTTCCAAACCGGTTCGCTACAGTATCGGTTCCTGGCCGAACCGGTTTCGGTTTCAAACCGGTTCGGTTTTGGACCGATTTTGTCGATTCGTAAGACCGGTTTCGGAGACCGGTTTCGGTTTTGGTTTGTTTCGGTTTCGGTTCTTAATCGGTTTTTTCGCGCACTTTTTAAAATCGTATAAACTACATAAAACTTAACTTTTAATAACTTTTAGAGTTTTTTAAAGAAGGAATTTGAATATTAATACAAAAAAAAACAAAGTTTTATTTGTGTTTATGGCCAAAAAATGTATTTTTCTTTAATCGGTTTCGGTTTTTTACCGGTTTCGGCCTGTTTTTAGCGATACCGGTTTCGGTTCGGTTCCGGTTTGTGTACCGGTTTCGGTTCGGTTTCGATTTCTTTTGACCGGTTTTTTCGTCGGTTTTAGGCCGGTTTTCGGTTCGGTTCGGTTTGAGATTTTTTTAGTACCGGTTTCATGTGGAACCGGTTTTGACCGGTTTCGGTTCGGGTCGGTTTTACCGGTTTCGGTTCCCGAACCGGTTTTTTTGCTCACCTCTAGTTTGAGGCTTATCAAGGTTGTTTGTTTATGCCCGAATTTGATGCTTACATCAAATCAAAAGCATAATATGGGTAATGGGTATAGCCCAATTTGTATGTTGCTCTTATCCGATGGGCTTTACCTAGACTATACAAATGGGCCTTGTAGGCACTTCTTTTCTAGCCAACCTACAAAATAGCAATGCTAAAAACGCGTAGTGAAATCTATTTGCTAATTTGGTTCGATTAAGTGAGTATTGTTGCTAATTTGGTTCGATCAAAGATAAAGAAAAACTACATCCGAATGTGTCATGAAAATCTCCTAATTTGGACACCCTTGCACATATTTTACATATTCATTGAGGAAAAAGCATAAACAATAGAAGTGAAGGGGCGCTAAAGGCCTCTCTGCTAATGCATTAATGGGCGCTAAAGCCTAATTTGGTGGTGGGCCCACTCTTTTTCGACCAATCAATTTTTTTTTCTTTTTTTGTTTTTTCAAAGTGCTAAACACCACCTCATTGACTTTAAAGGGGCATCATTGTTGCTCTAAAACCTGCATGATGCTTACGTGACACAATAAAACCTGTAGGGGTTTATTCCACACCCCACTACCCTAATACTTTCAGATTCTATCTCGCCTCAAACAGTTCAACTGGTTTACAAACTTGCTGACGCCTTTGTCAGGTAAGTGTCAAGTGTCGAATATGATGGGTAAACCAAGATAAGCAAACATAAATAAGATAGGAAATTACCAAAATACCATCTAGGTTGCTTGGAGGTAATTGTTCTCTCTTGGTGGGCAAAAAAAAAGATTTTTTTGTTACTTTTGGATGGACCTTCCCCCACTACTAATTAGTGTTTGGTAAAAGAATTGTACATACAGAGTGATTCCCAACAAGAAAGTTAATGAATTGACATGGATCTTCCATGACTGTGGGACAATTACACTTTTACCCTTTGGATGACTAGGAAAAAAGATGTAGTGGGCACATACCAAGATCATGATCAGAAGACTTTCATGACTCCTTGTCAATTGGGTCTTCTGCGATATAATATAAGGCTATATGGTATAGATGGGGACTCTAAGGGTTCTATTACATGCTACATCAGCATTACGTAGACACTGGCTTCATTCAATAACAACCATGCAATGTAATAACGCTTTTTAATTACAAAAGGAGAAAAAAAATTGATTGGCTGTGACAAAGGGGACAGGGGCACATCTTTTCAAGGGCGGGGAGGGGCGGCCGACCCCCCCGAATTTTCGCTCAGAAGTTCCGATTATATAGTATTAGTATAGAATTTTTTTGGTTTATACGGTTTTGACCCCCCGAAACTGGTTTTCGATCCCCCGAAACTAGTGACTTCCGACCCCCCCCCCCCGGTGACTTTCGACCCCTCAAAGTTTTGGGTCAAGCTTCGCTACTGAAAGGGGACCCACCCCGTTGCCATCTTTATTATGCTCACGAGCGTTCAATGGCGTCACCCTAATGACACCCTAATGACGCTCAAAAAATTGGAGGGAGAGTGCTATCGGTGGGATTTTTGTTGAGGTGAAGGGAGGCAATATTTGGTACCATACAACTAAAAGTCCAAAATCCAAATATGGGAATCTTTATATAGAAAATAACAAGAGGATAAAATTGTAATTTTATCAAAGATTACCATCACAATCAAATTTAAAAAAAAAATAGCAAGGAAACCAGGCAAAAAACAAGGTACTAGTACTACCAACTGCAACACATCAGCATTTTCTCTCTCTAGACTCTTTTGTTTATTGATTTCATTTACATACAGACAATGTCACAATACCCACCACCAAGAAGAGGTAAAAAATGAAAACTTTAACATACCCATCATCAAAAAACAAACAAAGAATCCATCCCTTCAATGGCCCATTTGGACCGACCAAAACTTATGTTAAAAAGAAAAGTCTTTGAAAATACAGAGATAAACAAACAAACAAACAAAGAAAGAACATGTCTTCCAACTCCAACCAAACCCAAAAACATGTTTCACATACAGACCCATTAATTATGCAACATTTTCCACAAATACCCTTCTGCAACCCTCAAATATCTCCATCTTCATCACTCCATTGTCTACCAAACCAACCGATATATATGGGCTTTTTTGGACTTTATCTTTGGTCAGAGTTTCATCACCATCAACATAGAAAAGCAAGAACCTTCCCCCCCCCCCCCCCCCCCCCCCCCCCCCCCCCTCTCTCTCTCTCTCTCTCATCATTCTTTAACTCTTTCTCTCTCTTCTTTCAATCTGTTATCCATTTTTTCAACATCTGATGAGTAAGAAGATGAAAAGGGTTGCTTTTGATTCATCTCCTCATGTGTCTTATGATGATATTAAGACAAGATTTAAGCATCAAACCCTTTTCCAAGATTATCTTGACTTGCAACAGGTATACTTTTTTCTCTCTGTTTGATCTGATCATTTATGTTTCAAGCTTCAATTTTTATTTTTTTTTAACTTTTAATCGTATGTTGTGATATATCATATGGGAATTCTTGATATTTCTTGTTATGCCTTTTATATAGATTTATTATTGTTGTCTTTTAAGATTCTTTGGTGCTTATACATCTACACAAGGGTATTTATGTCATAAGTGTTTTGTGTTTTGACTCTTGGTGTTATAAGAATCGCTAGGCGCTAGTCGGCCGGTGGAGTACTGAGTTTACATGTAAATTTTTTTCGGTTTTTACGTAGTTTTCAGTTTTTTATATTTATACACACATTATTATATGTAAAATTTTTAAGTAGGCATGTTTTAACGCCCTCCTTGACCCGTATTTTGAAGTAGATAGGATTAATTGCCGGAGTTTACATGTTTTGGCCAGAATCTGGCCGGAGTATTATAGGTTTTGGCCGAATCGCTAGACTGCCACCGATTTTTGGCCGATTAGGACCGGATTTGACCATGTGGACCACCAAGTGAATAATGGGCGGATTAGATGAAAATTACTCAGTGAACCTTAGACTAGTGATTAATCGGTGACCATTCGGAGGCTGGGCGCAAGTTTTACAACCATGATTTTAAGCAGTGTTGCAAAACAAGGCCGAGTTGACCGATTACTCCCCGAGTACTCGCTCCATGGTAGGTCACCAAGTATAGCCGAGTACTCCGAGTACTCCCCGCCTAGGCCGATTTGACCCCCGAGTACTCCCCCGATTAGGCCGAGTACTCGCTCCAGGGCAGGTCGCCGAGTACAAGCCCAAACCAAGTTTTCAACACTGATTTTAAGTCCCAATAGACTGCACCTTTATAAGTTTAGTAAATTTGATATTATTTAGCGCCAAAATACTTAATATTTTACTGAATTTACAGGAAACAGAGGCTGCAAGGAACAGATTGGAGGTCATGAAGCAAAGGAAACATACTTTAGAAGCTGAAGTTAGGTATGGTATCATTTTGCTGGTTATTTACAACATACTTGCTCCAATTTGAGTATTTGACAATAGTTGCAAAAGTCGTCCGAGTTGACCGATTACTCACCGAGTACTCGCTACAGGATGGGTCACCGAGTATAGCCGAGTTGGCCGAATATTCCGAGTACACCCCGCATAGGCCGATTCGACCCCCGAGTACTCGCCCGACTAGGCCGAGTACTCGCAACTCCCCAGTCGGCCGAGTTGGTAGCGCCTAGCGAGTTATGCAACAATTATAGAACATCTTTTTATTAAGATTTTGATTGTAATTTAAGTAATCAAGAAATTCAATTTTCCTTCAAGATTTTAATTCTTGTTCTTGGCTTTTACAGATTCTTGAGACGGCGATACAAATTTTTAACGAAAACCAAATCATCAGCTCCACAACAAGTGAAATCACATATTGTTGAAACAACCCAATACAGAAAAAGCAAGAAGGAGAAGGTTAACCCGAAAAAGGTGGCAACTTTGCCCAACTTGCCCCTGATTCACGACGATTTCCGTAGGGGAAAACCGTATACGAAGAAGAAAAACATTATTCCGAGTCAACCACTTCCTTTGTTTGACTTGGACAGGAAAGTGAGTTTGCATGGAAACAACTCATCTCCGGTGACCGAAATACACGACAAGTCATCTGTGGTTCAAGCCAGAGCGCCTATATTCGACTTGAACCAGATATCAGTAAGTTAACTAACTTTGATGAACCGTAAAACTCGTTTTGAAATGTTTGTTGAAGTGTTTCTAACGGCTTATTGTTGATTTATCGTCAGATAGAAGCAGCCGAATTACAAGAGAGTTTTGAGGATCAGAGGAAAGAGCAACAAAACGATTTAAAGCTGTCGATTTGTAGAAATGTTGGTGATGGTTCAACGAATCGACCGGGAAAGAGGAAAATCTCATGGCAAGATCCTGTGGCCTTGAGGGTATGATCTAATGGTTAACTAGATAAATTAGGTTGAATCTATATGCTACAAGACCAAGACTTTAAATTAGGACATGGTAACTGGTTGTGTCATGTTGATGTTTTGATGCTAATGTTATGGCTTATAAGAAATATGTAAAGAAAGGTTTGTGGAACTAGCAAGGTTTTTTTTTTTTTTTTTTTTTAATGGACACAATTAGGGCTGCAAACGAACTGAACTTTCAACGAACAGTTCATGAACTATTCGGTGGGAAGTTCGTTTGTGTTCGTTCGTTTAGTAAATGAACGAACGAACATGAACAGAGGTTGCGTTCGTTCGTTTATGTTCGTGAACGTTCGGTAATGTGTTCGTTTGTGTTCGATAGTTTATTAATGTTTTAAATTTTTATACTTTTTTATATTATTTTATTTATTTTACCTAATAAATAATATATGTGAGGTAAATATATGACTATATGAGATCAATAAACCTAGTTTTTGCATCCAAGCTCATTATATGTTTCCACGTTCTAGCATTGATGCCATCCACCTCCAACACCCTCTGCCATCCACCCTAAAAGCCCTTCTCCAATACTAAGTATGTTCGAACAATTAGGTTATTATATTTTGGGGGATCTAGCTAATGTCTTAATGTATGTGAATTCGATGTTATTCAAAAGTTAATATATGTCCGTTTGTTTTTGTTTCCGTTCATGAACACTTCTTTGTGTTCATGAACACTTGTTTGTGTTCATTAATGTCCGTTTGTGTTCGTGTGCGTTCATGAACAAAATTAACAAACGGACACAAACGAACACAAACATGAGTGTTTTCTTAACAAACGTACACGAACAAAAAATCCCGTTCGGTAAGTGTTCATGAACTGTTCGTGAACACATAATTTTCTTAACAAACGAACACGAACAAGGCCTTGTTCGTATTCGTTCGGTTCGTTTGCAGCCCTTGACACAATGAAAGGGTTTAAAATTTATATGATACATTTAATAGTAAACAGTCCAGTCTGAAACTTAAACATGCTGTTATAATCATGTAAACTTATAAGCTTGAAAAGAAAGATGATTTGGGCTGGCTAACCCACTCAACGCTACCAGTTTAGTTCGTCATTTTCTAAAACTATAGTTAGTGGCTCGGCCCAAGATTTCAGTGTCTAAGCTAGACTGAATATCATTACAGTAAATCACTATTTAGATTATTTCTAAACCCCCCCCCCCCCCCCTAAAAAAAAAAAAAAAAAACCAGACTGATATCTGTTGGTCCAGACAATTAGATCAAACACGAACACGAGATATTGGGGCGGGGGGGGGGGGGGGGCGACAAACTCGCGACTATTTAACCAAACAAACTTACAAACAGGGGACAAATAAAACTATTAACCTAGACCCCTATTTATACTAAATTAAACATACTAATCCTACTCAAATACTACTAACAATCATAATCCAATACTAACCAAACGTCATTATCTCTTAAATAAGATAATTCTAAACATTCAAACTAATCTAAACCAATCTTTCACTTTGGTCCTTCAACTTTCAATTCATATGTATTTTATGATTAACTTTCAACAATATCAAACGTATTATCTTCATTTTCCTCTGACTCTCATTCTACTCTACTCGATGACGACGCTTGGGATCCAAAAGTACAACATTCGAAAACTTATTCTCTGTTTGATCTTGCTTCTGCTGCTAACTGGTCTTCGGCTTTTTATCAAGGTATTATGCTTTTGTTTTGTTTTGTTTTGTGTATATTGCTATATTCCGATGATTATATGCTTCTGTTTCGTTTTGTGATTAATGATACACAGAAGATGGTGATAGTATGCTTTTGTTCTGTATATGCTTCCAGGGCCGGCACTACCGGGTTAGCAACCTAGGCTAAAGCCTAGGGCCTCCAAAAATTAAGGGCCCCGAAAGTTTTAAGTTTTTTTTTTTTTTTTTTCGTGTATTACATTTGTCTTAGCCCATTTAATTTTCTATTGCTGATTGTCATTGATAATTTTTTTGGTTATCATGGATTTAAATCAAGCTCAAAAGAAATACATAGTAAATTGCAGATCCACAAAATGGATTAAAATTTAAATGGGAAAATGTCTTTAATTTGCAATAATACCTAATGTGAGTAACTAGATAAAATGAAACGGAATACTTTAATTGATTAATAGTTACCAGAAAGGAGATTGTAATGTTCATCTAATATAAGGTGTTTTTTTGTGAGTTATACAAATTTAAAGGACCCCTGATTTGTAGTATGCTTAGGGCCTTTAAAAACGTTGGATCGGCTCTGACGCTTCTGTTTCGTTTTCAGATACTATATAGTGATGTATGAAAAGAGTTGGGGTTTATAAAACATTAAAAAATGTCAATAAAACATAAAAAAAGTTTTTTTAAAGTTGATAACAAAATATTAAAAATTAGCAATATAAAAATAAAAAAAAGTTTGAATTGTATTAATGTGAAACTTAAGGGAATGTGTATGTTCAGTAAAAATAAATTGAGAGAGGGGTACGTTTAGCAACCCCATAGTTATTAGTTTGGGTGTGAGCACATTTTAAAGTTATTTTCTTATCCTGTCTCGTTTTTTCGTATTTTGTCTTTTAAACACATTTTAAAACTTTCCATAGTTTTTTAAGATAAAAAAAAAGTAAAAATAAATTGGAAAAACATAAACTAGAAACATTGAGAAAGTTTCAACGACTAAACAACGCTTGAAGTTTGCAACCAATTTCCTCTTTTCACTGACTAATTATTCATGAACAAGCTATAGATTGATTCAACAATTTAAAAGAAAATTGATTTTCCCATGCATAGATGAAGTGAAGGCTTTCACCAGGATTTATCCGTTGACCATCATTGACGATACACACGTCACCTTGTTTTAAGATGACTTTAGGATCAATTTCTTTATGGGATTGGAAGCCTTTACAATTTAAGTATGCTTCTAGTATGACACAAGGGGTTGCATTTTCAAGAGTCACGGCCCACTCTCCTGGTGTTGCTGTTTGCTCTTGACGAATGGTGAGGTTGAAATCTTGGCCATAAACATCTATAGATT
Organism: Ambrosia trifida; assembly: GCA_028751855.1. Taxonomy (NCBI): domain Eukaryota; kingdom Viridiplantae; phylum Streptophyta; class Magnoliopsida; order Asterales; family Asteraceae; genus Ambrosia; species Ambrosia trifida. The sequence goes on along the minus strand of CM054123.1, from coordinate 75,666,938 downwards.
ACACACGTCATAACATTATATCAATGAACATAATCGATCAAAACAAGAGAAATTAAAACAATGTTAGTATTAATTATAAGTATACCTCTGCACATAAGGCAAATGAAGATAAGTACACAAATATGTTTCATAATGGTTTCCATAGGGTTGTGGTATGGTCTTTGACACTTAATAATTTGATGATGAAAACATCTAACAAACTCATCTATATATACACTCACACTAATAGAATCAACTTACTGTTTTGGAAAATGAATTAAATGTTTTAAAGGTTTCAAATAAATCAGTCGTCTGTTTTAAATTATGAAATAAATGGTTTATAATAAAGGCGGGTCTTTAATTGTGTTCGATAATAATGTAAACCTCAATCTTCAGCAAGCAAATTGATGAATTAACATAGAACCATTCTGATATTCATAATAAGTTGTTTGAATTGACAAAAACTTCCCAACGTTACGAGCCTTTTTTTTTAACGGCAAAGAACTTTTATTAAAACCAAATGGTCTCTAATAATAAGCTGGACACACCATACACCAAACTGCCTACATACGCAACGCAAAACACCTAAGGACACTAAGTTAAATACAACACCTAGCCTATCTTCGAAGGAACACCACTATCCACCATAAATACAACACCCAACGTTACTAGCCTCGAGCTGTTGAAGCAGCCTTTTCTTCATCGTCATATATGTTGAGGCTGAAGGGTGCATATTAGGTTCCAACTACCATACACATTATCTACATGGCCAGTCACAAACAATAGGGCCGGCCCTGAGCATGGGCCCGAACGTTTTTTAAAAATACACACACACACACACACACACACATATATATATATATATATATTAAAATCTATATTTAGGATATATATTTGTGATTTATACGGAGTACAATAAAGTCTTGTTAGTAGAGTTGGAAAAACCATGCTAATTTAACGTAGAGGTCTCAAGTTCAATTTTTTTCAGTCATTCCTCTTTACAAAATTTTGGGCCCAATTTTTTCGCCCGAGGCCCAAATTTTTTTTAGCGTTCTCGGAGACAGACTTGACAAACAACCCATTGGAAATTTGACTTACAAGCTAAGATAGGACCCGTTTTAAGTCGGGTTGGATCTTCAAAAGAAAACTTGTCTGAACTTGCAAAAAGTAGTTTCAAATGGTATGAACCAGCTAAAACCCAGTCTAAAACGGTCGGAAACCGGTCTAAAGCATCTAAAAATTGTCTGTAATGGATGTGCATCTTGCTTATATTGGGCATGCGCTTTTTAAGCGCACCTTTAGCCTTTGACTATGTCATAATATCTTTCCTCAAGCAGTGAGTCAGTGCACCGAGCTTGAGTTGACCGCCCCAAGCAGCCGTAGACTCGACTTCATTACAGTAACTTTCAAACCTCTTATCTACAATAGAATCAGCTACCAATTTTCTAAGTTCTTGAAATGTTTTAAATGTTGAGCCTTTCACTTTTAGTTGGTCTTCAAGACCGCGGCAGAGACAATGCCTATTAAGTTTGATTTCATTTATTATCAACCCATGGGTTCAAGTTTTTTCTCTGATACTCATTTTCAACCATTCGATCGCTTACGATGTTGCTTTGTTCTTCTTGTATTCTCTGTTCGCGGGCTGCTTTGTTCTTCTTGTATTCGATCGCTTACAATGCCTATTAAATTCATAGCAACTGGTGTCATACAAAATGGTAAATAGTTCAAATACAGTCTCTTTAATCGCATATCACATAGCCATACAATAACACAAAGCCGTTTTACTACATTAATCAGAAGCACTAGTTCGTTTGCGATCAATACCACACAGTCACACAGAGGTTTAAAGATCATGTATTAGTCAAGTTCCACTATCTCAGGATACCCAGGGATATGCTTTGACTTTGTAAGATCACATCCCAGTTTCTAAATTATTATTATTATAATTTTAAAACCTTACGTTACCAAGGAATTAAACCCACAATATCACATTTGTAAGGTGGGACGCCATAACACTAGATAAATGATCAGTTTGCAATTACGATCGATACATAACAAGACACCTTAAAACATTATACATCCCTAGATAAAAACCTGCCAAACCATATTCATTATATATCCTTAATAGCTATTGATTGTATCAACAAAGATACATCAAAACCAGGTAGCAGGTGACCAACACAAGTCATATACCTTTTCTGTCAAAAGATTTCTTTTGCGCACGAGCCTTCATCATCATTCGACGGTTTCATCATTCGACGGTTTTTCATATGTTTTTTTCCTCTCTTATGATCCTTCATAACAATCTCATCGTAAGCACCGGTCTTGCAAATCTTGCACCAGAACTTAAACTTTTTTCTCATCCTTCCACCATCACTACTCATCTTCATTTTCTTTGAATCAGATGTTTGATTCTTCACAGAACTCTTGATTATACCAAGCCCGATGTCCCCAACGTTATTATTCTCGGGTGTTTGTTTCTTCACTCCGAGGCCAATGTCAGCACCAGTGTTGTTTCCTTTCAAAGCTTCCACTTTAGCCATATGTTTTTTCCCAGCTAAATGATCTTTCAGACCGCGCTCACATGTGGCGCTAATGTCACACACTGCACATCTCCATTCCTCAATGATTTTCTCTGAACACAACCCGCTTGAGCCTGCAGCAGTCGGTGATGATGGTGTCGGTGTTTTCCGTTTCGATCCAGACACACCTGCATCACTTGGCTTTCCATGCAAAAAAGAGGATATTAGTGAATAATATTTAGTGTATCCAATGAAAACCAGATTTCTTTATATATAAGATTACAATAAATAGAATAATTAATAAGAAGAAGATAATAAAACTAAGAACTTTTTGCTGTTTAGTAAAAAAACCAAACTTATTTGTGCAATTGGTAGATCATAGATGTTAGAAACATGTTTTGGATTTTGGTAGAACCGCAATCTAAGATTGCGGTTGTGGTCAAAATGGCAGTTGAGTCGACTGGTGGTGCATCGTTGGCATGGACATGTAGGATATACCCGCAATCTGAGATTGCGGGTTTCATTATAAAATTCCAATGCTGCAATATGAGATTGCGGTAATGTTCCAGTCAGCATCAATAGAACCGATTCTGACATCTAGCATAGACACAAAAAAGGTTGGATTTTCTACTAAAACAACAAAAAAAATCATAAAACTAACCAGTAATTATAACACGCCAATAAATACTAGACTTACAAACAAACTTAAAAGAGAAATAATAAATCAATATATAATGAACGTTCGAAGCAACGTATAGGTTGAAATGAAGTGTAGCAAATCTAATGATAATAGTTATTTAGATATCTTGAGATTGATCAAATACTAAATGGAGTTGGTTACCATTTATCATGATCATCTTAACCGATATTGACTATATAAATCGGGTCTTGAAACCACAATTCAAACAATATTAAATATCCATATTTACCTTTGGTTCTTAATTAAATTCCTTCAGTACATATAGATCAAACTAGATTTCAATAATGTGACAAGTCAAGAACAATAAATATGAACCATAAAGTGTTCCTTAAAATCTAAAAAAAGGTCGGTCATGGTAATGGTACACCCTTAAAATTATTTACACATCTACCTATACGTCGCGTATAGGGCTATATGCGGCGTATAGGGCTATACGCGGCGTATAGGTGGGTGCACAAACTCCCACGCGTCATTTATGTCCATCAGTCACGCGTCTTTTCAAACCTATATGGCGCGTATAGAGTCATATGCGGTGTACAGGTCTGACAAGTGAAGTACATGGCCCCAACATTTGTCATTGTCAGACCCCTATACGCCGCGTATGATCCCCTATACGTGGCGTACAGGGGAGGAGGGTGTGTGACCCAAAAAGATTTGAGTATAAGATTACATTGAAAGCAAATCTTATATATGACATCATCTAGACATACAAGATTGCATTGATATGAGGTTGGTGGGTGTTGTGGAGCCCCATCCTTTAGGGATGGTCCTACACATCATCCATCACGTCATTGTGGGGCATGCTAAATAAGATAGGGATGGAGCAAGAGTATGGATAATGAACCTCCCTCCCTTTTTTGAAAAATAAAAAAATTGAATATAGGCATGTGCAGCCCGATCTATTTTGTCTAAGGCCGGGCCAACGTTTTGAACACCACGTCCCACCCGGCGGCGGTGTGGACACGCCACGGCGTGGCTAGATGACGCGGGGACGAGCCCCACATACACACCAAACCAAAACAAGTAAACACTTTCCAGAAAACATCTTGTTGAGTATACTAGGACCACTAGACAAGACACGTGTCACATGGTGGTTTGGGCTGGTCATATACTCAAATTTATGATTCAAATTCAAGAGTTTTACTCAAATTTACGAAATACCCGGCGTTGTTCAGTTGGCCGTTCAAAAAAAATTCAAGAGTTGTACTCTTTTAGGTTAACAAGTTTTAATTACCATTTGAGCTAGCAAAACTTTCAGGTTGGCTAATGATCTGTACTACATTTTTAATTTTAACAATTTAGCATACATTAATGAGAGAAACCCACGAACACATTAATGAAGATTTCTCTCTCTACTTTAACAACTAAAAAGCAAGAAATTCACAATGACATTAATGAAGATTTCTCTCTCTACTTTAAAAAGATCCTCATAAACACAAGAAAACGCCAAAGACAATAAAGCGTTGAAAAATTACAATAAAGACGTTTTACTATGGGAAAATGACGAAAATGGCCTTTGACTGAGTGCTTTTACGAAACTAGCCACCTCAGACGTCTTTGGAGAGAAGGTTCCGCGGTTCCCGAGGCTCTCAGACGACTTCTGATTCTTTCTTCCTACGGACCAACGAAACCCCGCCACGTGTCCAACAACCTGCGAGCCAACTCCGAGACGTCTGCGCGAGACGACTTTGAGACTTCCCTCATCTCGGGAAATGGGGGAAGTCTCAAAGTCGCCTCGCGCAGACGTCTCGGAGTCGTCTCGCCGGTTGTCGGACACGTGGCGGGTTTTCATTGGTCCGTAGGAAGAAATAATCAGAAGTCGCCTGAGAGCCTCGGGAACCGCAGAACCGTCTCTCCGAAGACGTCTGAGGTGGCCATTTTCGTAAAAGGTCTCGGTCTATGGCCATTTTCGCCATTTTTCCTTCTACTAATCAAAATTATCAAACTAGACATTTGTTGGCTACTACGCCGACGTTTTTCGCACAAAATTGCCAGCTTAACCTCCAAATTTGATGTCTTAGCTGACAAATGTGTAGTTTGGTGTTTATTTCTGTAATTTTTCCATAGTGCTTTCTTTCTCTACTTAGAAAAATCCTCAAAGAAAATCTAACAAAGTTTGTAAGCCAAAATCTAAATCAAGAAACCCTAATTCATAATTTCTTTCATATCACTTAACAAAGAGTTAATTGCCAATTTAGTCCCTGAGGTTTGTCAAAAATTGTCACTTTCATCCAAATCTTTTTATTTGGTCAATTTAGTCCCTGTGGTTTGTTAAAAATTGCCACTTTCATTCAAATCTTGTTAGTCCACAGGGACTAAAATGACAAAAAAATGAAACCACAGGGACTAAATTGACCAAATAAGAAGATTTAGATGAAAGTAGCAATTTTTGACAAACGTCAGGGACTAAATTGGCAATTAACTCCTTAACAAATCTCAACTAAGGGATATTAGGAATTTAAAATCAAGAAAGAAGAATTATATAATACCAACCAACACAATAATATCCTTTGCATGGCCTTGTGGTTGATAAACATCGATGATCTCTTCAATCTTAGGCAATGTCGGTAGCCGGCGCCGGAACATGTGACGGTGGTGATCATGTCCTCCGCCACCGTATCTCTCCTCACTCATCATCGGAACCGTTACACTATACTGTGAAAACTGTTCACCATGCAGCGGCAACGGTTGCCCTAACATCAACGACGATGGAACCACGCTTCTTCCGACGTACATTCCGTCTGTAAAACCATAAACAAATCAGAATTAGGGTTTTTATTTAAAAAAAAACGCACACACCCCTCGGAAACTTTAACTACGTTCGTTAAAATATATAAGTTAATGAAGAGAAAAACGCGTACGGAACATGGGCTGATCGGAGAAGTACGTGTAGCTTGAAGAAGACGTGGGGAAGACGTAACTGTATTGCTTATTCTGTGTATGATCAGTTGATAGAAACTTGAAGTCCATTGTTATTATAGTGAAGGGGTAGATTAGGGTTTGAGTTTCCGATGTGTCAAGGGACCGGAAAAGATTCAGGTGGCAGATCTCATGTCTTCTTCTGTAAGTATATATAGCAGTTTCATATGAAAAAAGTGGGGTGATATGTTTGGTAGATGATGTATAGTCTAAATAATAAATAATTGGCCAATCTAATTACACATAAGATTTTTTTTTTTTTTTTTAAAGGATGTTACCTAGATTCGAGCCATTGATCCCAACTCGTAACTCTAATAAGGGGTGTTTGAGATTGATTATTCAAAACGGATTATGCGTTTCGGAAAAGCAGGGGTGGAGCTGCTTATAGATTATTGTGTTTTGTTAGCCTAAAAAACTGATTATCTGCGTTTTCAAAACGCAATCCAAACACTAAAAACTGATTATCTGCGTTTTCAAAACACAATAATCTAAAAATCAGATTCAAAACGCAATCCCAAACATAGCTTGCCATTAGGCCTAAAGTATCCACCAAAAATATGTAACCAAATATAAATTAATTACTTCAATTGTGAAAATGGTAAGTATATTATACGATCGACAATCTCTAAGACATGTAATATCGCCTAGGGCGTTTAGGATTAAGTTTGAAAATGGCTTATTGACGAATTTTTTTTTCAATAATAGGCGATTTGGAAGAGTGAAGAATGTTTTTGGGTGTTGAATGAGAATTTTTGTGAAAATGGGTAGGTCGCTGGTCCGATCAGCGATCTTTATACAAGGTCGTTGAACCGGTCTGCAATCTTCTCCAAATTCGCTGAACAAGTCTGCAAATGATTATTCATTTGTTTTCAAGCTCCAAGGTTACGAAATCATGATCGAAGATCAATAAAATCGAAAAACAGGAAACAAAATTTTCATGCCCTGTTTTTCAATAAAAAAATGCATAAACAAATTGAGTCAACAATCATTGATAAAGAACATATTTTTTGATTCCGAAGACAGAAACATATATAACCCAACGCAAGGAAACAATTGTTAAAGACCCATAACTGTTTTATAAGAACTTGATCGGAAATTGAAGAAATTCTGACCATACCCCGGCGACCTCATAAATGAATCGTTAAACGCGAGTCTTCGAATGAACTATGTCCCCATCTACCTTCAATAACCTTCAACAACGACGACATCGGAATTACACCTCCAAACAAACACAATAAGTGATCCTTTGTTTTTTTTTTTTTTGGTATAAAAAAATTTCCCACCAAAATTTTTTAACTTCAAAATCCGTTTTCTGTGTTCACAGCAAATGATCAGAATCATAGCACCTTTATTCGGGGACGTGAAACGAGTAAAATGATGTAAAACTTACCTCGAACTGTTGCTTGTTCAATGGTCGTGCTCAGCGAGAAGGGAGAAACCAGATGAAGGTCGCTGATCCGTTTGGCGATCTACCTATTTTCACAAAAAAAAAATCCCATACAACACCCAAAAACCTTTTTCCATTTGAAAAAAATCATTTGTTAATGCAAATTATTCCTCACTGACTTATTTTATTGGCTTTATGAAAAAAAAAAAGTTAATAAGCCATTAAAAGCTAGGTTTTAGTGGCTTTTGGAAGTAACTTATTGGGTTACAATTGATACCTTATATACTAGTGAGTCTAGTAACCACAATAGAGATGGAAGACACCATCATCTTAATCAGGTTCCTTTTACGGTGTATAGTTCTCATTGTTTTAGGTGTTCTTGAATTATGAACACGGCAGAGAAATAATAAGGGGGCGAACAATTTTGTGATAGGTTATGGTGTTATCATTATGCCAACCACTTAACCTCACAATAAACTCTCTATATACACACCATGTGGACACCCTAATAATGTTAGTAAGGGAAATTCCGTCCATCAAAGAAATACGAGTTATAAACTTGATTTTTTTTATTTTATTTTATTTTTTTTGCTTTTTTTGTGGGGAATCCAAAATGTTTTGTGCTTGTGGTGTGTGTGAGGGAAGAGTTTAGATTTTAGGTGTTTGCGAAAATGGGTGATGCGATTCGGGGGTTGCTTACATTGGATGATGAGTAGGGAACATATGCTTAGTTGGACAGCTTAGGTGGCATTTCCGCAAGGTGAGGTTGCGGACTCCTGGTGACAAAAAGTTACACCCGCTAACTGAGGTTGCAAAAGTCTGCAATACGTTTTTTAAGGTTGGTGTTGAACTAGCTTGATGTAGAAGAACACCGGCCGTTGTTTGTGTATGTAGGCAAATCGGGACACTGCCACTGTGTCACCATAATCAGGTTTAATCATTGATATGATGCTCAACAAACATAAGTGGTTTAAGGTAGATTAATTCATGTAATTTTTGTAGCAAAACTGCAACTGAACCAAATGTGATGACGTTAATGTGATACATGTTTTGGTGTTTGTAAGTAATTCATCAGTCTATTTTTTTTTTTTTTTTTGTACAATTGTAGAAATTTATGACATGATATTGTGGGATAATGAATAGATGAAATTACTTCTGGGTTTACAAGGTTGTAAACTTGTCGAGCCATGGTGGGCTCGAGCTCAATTTTGAAGTTAAACCAGTCAAGACGAGCTTGGCTCAACCTCAGATTAGTTACAAAAAGCTCAGCTTCGGTCATTTCAAATTGTGTTTTTTTAGCTAGACGAGCTTGGCTCAACCTCAGATTAATAGCCAGGCATTTTCGCCGCAACGCATGAGGAATGAGGATCAACCTAGTTAATTATTATTATTATTATTATTATTATTATTATTATTATTATTATTATTATTATTATTATTATTATTATTTCAACAATAATACATCACGTTAAAGGAAGTAAGTGGGTATATGGAACTATGGATGATGAAAATGTTTTATAAGGATGAATAGAAGTCATAAATTAATTATTATAAGCCATGCTTTTTATTAACAAACTTTTTCTGTAATTTTTTTCCTTATTAATATTATAAGTATCTTATTAAATATAAAGTTCAAAGTTTTAGTTTTTTTTTAACGGCTAATATTCTACTCATTTTTTTACACCCTTTCTTTCATCCTTTTATTACACCCCTTTTCCAATTTCCATCCTCTTTTAAATACATTTTTTATTGTCGACTTGAACTCCCAATCCTACTTAAAAACCCCAACACCTCACAAAAGTGGGGCTTCAAAGTTTTAGTTAATATTATTTTTGTTTGAAAGATAGTAAAGTTTACTGAATTAAAATCAAAGTATTTCACATGCTAACTGATTTATGAAGAATATTGAATGTAGTGCCATACAGGAAAAAGCACGGGGAGAAAACAGGTCCCTAGTTAGTCCCCGTTAGGGAGGCTGGAAACGTATACACATCCTCTTAAAAAGCTTTTGAAAATGCAAAAAGCTGTCAAAAAAGCTCTCACCCATCCCATCTTGTTGCACTTTATAAAGGATTCACCCCTTTGCTTTTCATTTTTTTTTAACTTGCTTTTTATTTTTATTTTTTTGAACGTAAATGTTATGGAACGATAAGGAAGTTTAATTTTAATCTATATCTATCTATCTATACTTTCTATAAGGGGAGACGTAGGGGTGTGAATTTCTGACACGACCTAAAAACACGACTCGAACCTAACATGAAATTAGCGTGTTAGGGTTTAGCCTAAATGAGTTCGGCTCAGGTTCGGGTTGAACCCGCGATTTATAATAATAATAATAATAATAAAAGGTTTAATGAAATTATAAACAATCACATTATTTTTTATTACCTCATATATAAGGGTTCATTCTATTTCTTCATAATGGTTCATTCCATTCTTACTTTTATTTCATCATATCAAACGCTACACAATATGTATCCAATAATTTCGATAGCTAGAATTTATTTATTTATTTATTTTGTTGAAACTTGGCACAGATGCCTCAAATAAACTATTTTAAAGATAATACCAGTATATGATTAATTTCCTAATAATAATATAGTGTGGGCCATAGAAGTTTTTTTTTTTTTGATCGGCGAACAACTGTGTGGCAACCACCCTTGCGGGGCGCCGTGCCCAAGAATCGACTACTCGACCTCCAGCAGCCCCCGCCTTCTCCCGATGCGCGGAAACCTGAGCCCCACCCGCCCGAAGGCACGACAGTGTTATAGAACTCGGTAAAACCTCGCCGCCCGTCAGATTCGAACCGGCGCCACCCGTATTCGATCTTCACCCGGATACCAAACCATAAATGTTGAAAGTGGGAATTGAACCCATGATCACCTAAGTGAACATAAGGCCTCTCCACCACTCCACCACTATGGATGGATGTGGGCCATAGAAGTTACAGTATATAGGGGTAGATTATGTTTCATATGCTTTATTGTATGTATACTTGGGTGGGCCATACCAGATGTCTCAATCAATATCAGTTTAGAAAGATAAGGTGGGCCATAGGTGTAGGAATCATGCCCTGACGTCATGATGACGTCAGATGGTGTATCAAAACCAGGTCCCTAGTTAAAAATTAGCATTGATATTAATTTCATGGGAAATAACGATAGTAAAGTAAAGCATTAACCATTTAGAGGTGATGTGACACAACCAAAATTGCTCATGAGTATCTTACTACCAGCACAGCAGAGACGGATATAAAGCAATCAACTTTTTAGGCGTAGTGCAATTTTTATTTATATTTTTATTTTTTTTGTATTACGTTACCCACGAATTTATATAACGTTACCCCTACATTTCTTTTAAAAGACCCAAAACACCCTTAAAGTTTTATTATTGGTCCATCAGAAAAAAAAAATAGAAGCCTATAAATTTATAAGTCATTGACTCATTTCATTTATTATATTTAAGATTGAAGCCCATAAAGCTTAACTAGTTTAGTTAAAGTTTAAATGGGAAAAAAACCAATGGTGCAAACGAGCCAAGCCTGAAATCGACCAGGCTCGAGCTTACGCTCGTTTAACTTATGAAAGCTTGAGCTCTGCCTCGTATGTAGCCTTTTCAAGATCGAGTTTGGCTCGAGCTCGACTTGTTTATTATTTAAAATGTATTAATTATAATTATCATTTATATAATTTTAGTTATTTTTCATAATTGTATAAATACTAATTATTATAATTTAAATATATATTTAATATATTAATTAAAATTTATAGAGACAGTGGGCTTGTTTAGGCTCGCAAGCCGGCTCGAGCTCATTAAGCAAAGCTCGGGCGTGAGCTCTTTCAAGCTCGGCTCATTTTGAAAGTGTTTGTAATCAAGGTGGAACAAATACTTTTGCACAATGCACTAATTTGTGCGGTCGAGTGAGAACTTTTGACAAAGTAAAAGAAGATGATGTAATGACTCGATTTCAAGCTTTCATAAATCGAATGTGTTTAACTATATATTATTTTCGTGTTTTTATTTTTGTTTAGTTTACATTATATGAAAATACGGTAATTTTTTTTATAATGTTACCCCTAAACTTTTGGTCTAGATCCGCCACTGCAGCACGGTAACATCGTCGCCGGTGGTGCTGTTAGCGAATCCGTGAAAGATTGTTCACGATATGCTTCACTGAAATTCCACAAAAGAATCATGACATTCTATACCACCACCGTCGTCCATTATTGATACCCTGACCCTCCCTTCGATTATCTCTCGTGTTAGAAAGAAAAGTAGATGCGAGATCATAATGCGACCATAATCTACTTCTCCGACCATGGCAATTCAGGTCTACTTGGTGTTTTTAGGTTTGTATGATGAAGACGAAACAAAGAAATAGAGATTGTATACGGTGCTCTATTCTTTTTTTGTTACTGGGCCTTTTTATAGTTTAGTTTCTGGAACACTTCAAACTTTAAAAGAAACCATTATGCATGAAAAATTATTGTTTGGGCTTTTACTAATTCTTGAAAACAGTTGGATAAAAAATTTCTATTACTTGAGTTATAGACTTTTGTTTATTTAAATGAAAATTAAATAAACGAATCAGTGTTGCCTTCAAAAAAATAGTTTTAATGAAATGATGTGGCAGTGTAGAGTTGATAGAAATCAGTGAAGTTAAAAAAAAAAAAAAACCTCAGTGAAGTGCCCCTCCTCCCCTCCCCTTATTTATTGTCTCAAAATTTTAAATTTTTAAGAGGAAGGATGTTACTTCAGCGTCATACCATAACTCCTTTTTTTTTTTATTATTTTAACTAAAGGCTAATTTCATTAGAAAATCAGTATCAAAACATTAGGATACACAGTGTGGGGACGTGGAAGGTGACGTGAAACTTTTTCACCACATTGTATGTGGTGTCTGGTAGGTTGGGGGAGATTTTCACAGACGTGGGGCAAAATATGAGGGTGATGTGGGTGATTGTGATTTGTTCTTTGGTCATGGATCATTTTTTATTGGTTTGACTTTTTTCTATTTTTTATTGGTTGTTTGAGTTTTTCTTATTTGTTTTTTAAAAACCTATCCACATCACCACCACGTTGTGGTTTTTTGGGGTTGGAGGGAAGTTAACGTGACTACTAAATGTCGTTTCATACTCCCTTCACTCCATGATCACACCGTATAGTATTAGAAACAATACACAAAAACAGAAATTACATAAAAACGAAACTTTTGCATTGCTCTTTATATCGTGCTTGGCTCGTTTACAAACCGAACCAAGCGGAAAATCGAATGAGCATTTTTCAAGCAAATTTCAAGCGAGCGGCGAGCGATCGACAAGCAATTTGAATAGCCCTTGCGCAGGTGCCTCGCCTAGTCCCTAAACAGTAAATAGTTAACCTATGTTATGGTAATCCTTCGCCCATTTTATATTTTCTAACATTAAATAGACAAATGAAGTGTGATGATCAAGAACATGGTCATGATCTCCATATAAAAACCTAAATCTTTTTTTAAATCACATGAAAAAACGTATTTATAATGGTTAAAGGTTCATAAAATCGAACACGTACTCCTTAACACGGCTAACCAATTACGTTTATTAGAACACACTTAACCAATTTACAACACCTTGGTTCAATAAACTAGCTGCTAGATGTAATGACATGAATATCCCTTTCAAAATCACATGAAAAAACCTACTGAGCAGATATGAAATTGCCCCTTAGTTTAATAAGGATATTGAGTGTTTTCAAAATTGGACCACGTTATTAGGGGGCGGAGCACAACCAGTGAATGATACTGGTACCTCACTACCAGCACGGGTTTATCGCCGACGTGGAGAGTTTCCGTGGTCTTTCTCATGGATACAGAGGAGAGAGAGATGCAAAGGAGAGAGGGAAACCAAGTGCTCTACGAATGTTTCATTGATGGTGGTGCCAGTGAAAAGGGTTCACGAGTGGTGGTCAAGTTGGCGGGCTGCGATTGGTTTATTACAGGTGCTCCATAAACCTTAGGTTAAATTGAGAACCACATTATGTTCCTTGGGGTATGCCGATGTTCTAATGACATATCAAGTGGCTTAGTTCCAATCTTAACATTTACCTCGGCTTTACCCCAACAAATTTAACCTATTATGGTTTATACAACCCTATCACATTAGTAATTCGGTTGTAGTTATGCAAAATGAGTTGGTTTGGACACACTACATTTATATCGTAGCAAAACACATGAGTTAACGAGGCCAAGTGTAGGGGTATGAATTTTTGGTACGACACGAAAACATGGCAAATAACTTGCAAAAAAATGCCGGTTTGTGTTTAGTATAAAACTTTAAACAAGTTCGGTTTAGTTTTGGGTAAGGGTGTGCACGAGGCAGTTTGGTTCGGTTCAGCTTTGAGCCCCGGCCGAATGAAAACTGTAAACTACCATTGGTGACAGTCAATAATCGATTGGTTTCGATTAATCAATTTGGTTATATAGGTTTTTGTTCGATGGATACTATATTCATAAAATTACAAAATAATTCATTACTAATAGATACCTACACGCTACGTGAACACAGATTGAAGTTTTAAATAGCATAATAATAGCTAGTTGATTTGGTTGACTTTTATTCCTATAAGATAAAAAATAGAGATAAATATCATGAAAATCACGTAATTCTAATAGCTATCTAATCTAAATATCTAATGTAGATAAATTACGTTTAATAGCTAGTTGATTTGGTTTCCTTTTATTCTATTAAACGGTTATGGCTTAACCAAATTATCAGTCACTTGTTTTGTTCATTATTCGGTTATGTTAAGTCGGCTAAGGGGCTTTTTGGTAAGATCTGTCTGATTATGTGCGGAATCATTAAGAGGGTCTGAATGGTTCGACACCCCTTATTAGCTGAATCATTAAGAGCTTAATAAAACCATTCATATGCTATTTTTTAGTTGAAACAAACACTCTTAATGCTAACAAACAACCCCTAATTTGTTTATTTGCTAACCCCTAGTTTTTGGTCGAAACTAAAACACGTTTAGCTTAATAGGTCGTGTACCGCTAACCGATAAATTCAGGGGTTGTACTAGTATTGTGTTTTGGTCATGTGTTTTGGTTGTTTCATGCTAGGTTAGACCCACCAATCTTAGAAACAAGACCCTTAATGCTAGCTATATGCAATCATAATCATACAAAATGTACAAAACTCACTCTTCATGGGCTACATTATTACAACTTATTATTACAAGAGAAAAAAGAACAATGAAATTGAACAAAAAAGCACATGAACAAATCCAAAACCTTACAGTTCATATAAGTACTTCTCAAAAAGTGGTTGTTCACTTGCATCTAAGCACACAGCCAAAGACACACTTCTATCATTGTTTGGACTAGGTAGAACATACACGGTTCCCTCGTACAATATGATCGCGGGTCCCATGAAAATGGGCCGACCCCACCCAAAATCCGCATCATATACGGGCAGTCTGGACCACGCGTTTATGTTGAGGTTCGGGCTAGCAAAGTAACTAGGACCACGGATTAGAGCGGATAGATCAGGCTGTGTCTCGAGGTAATCAATAGCTGATCTCAAATAGTCATTGTCCATTTTGGTCAATGTGGAGTGAATCAATTTTGCACCATTTAGCAATGAATCGGATGTAAGAGCACCCGATTTGGCAACCGGAGTGGCCGTAAAGACAACGTTCCCAAGGTAGCCTCGCGGGAGGTGAGGACTCAATCTTGACCGTCCATCTGTGGCTACATATAGTTTAGTCAGTTGGTCATCTGGCAGCCCTCTAGCCTTGCACGCGCATCGCCATATGTGAGCCGCGAGGATCTCATACGTGCTATAACTAGGCCCGCCTTCGCTCTTGGCTTTAGCTTTGAGGGTGTTGAGTTGTTCTAGTGTGAGTTTCAGCATAGCGGTAGAGGATTTAGAAAGGGAACCCGATTTTCGGTCCATGGTAGGAGGTGGGTGGTATTCAACATGGTCATGTGTTGGGGTGGGTGGGTCGCGTGCACGTAGTAGAGTGCGGTCGATGAACGGTGGGATGGCTACCGAGAGCCCACGAGCCATATCGGACCATGTGTTTATGAAATGCAGAGATGATAAACCATCAGATAATGTATGGAACACACCACAACCAAGAGAGACTCCTCCACATTTGAAATGAGTAACCTATTAAACATAACAAAACAACACAAAACAAGATCAATCAATTTGTTGACCAAAAAGAAAGTCAAAATCAGAAAAGCATAAAAAAAATTGGTAGTTAAATTAGCTTACCTACACTATCTAACTAATATTATGATTTATGACATGTACAATATGCAATGTTTATTTTCTTGAAAAAAAAAAGAAGTTTTGAATTATGTGACTTGTAGCATACGCATTACATGTGTTTGAATACTTTTATGAGCATTCAGACTAGCCTAGTTAAGTTTATTGGCCCACATAGAGTATTGAATGGGCATAGCAGCCTCACATATCCATGTTACGTAACACCCAGGCAAATGGCATTAGTGGATAATAAACAAACACAACTTGTGTTTGAAAAATAACATTTTTCTTATAAACTTTAGAAAAAAAAATATTTTTTTTACTCCCACATATTTTCTGATTATTAAAACTATAAGAACTTTGGTTATATTTAATAGTTTTCTTTTAATTCCATATAAGTCGGTTAAATTAAACATAAGCAGTGATCTAGCGGTATCTAAATTAATTTTTTTTAGAAGAGATTGCTGGTTGGAATCTCGTCATACACGGGCCAGAGGTTTTACCAAAGTTAGGGGTTGTTTGGTAGCCTCTTAATGAGGCTCTTAACCATTAAGCGCTGAATGATTCAGCATTCAGTGTGTTTGTTTCAGCTTCTGAATGGAATGGTTAAGTCTGA
Organism: Ambrosia trifida; assembly: GCA_028751855.1. Taxonomy (NCBI): domain Eukaryota; kingdom Viridiplantae; phylum Streptophyta; class Magnoliopsida; order Asterales; family Asteraceae; genus Ambrosia; species Ambrosia trifida. Next base: position 75,650,563 of record CM054123.1, on the reverse strand, counting down.
ATCATTAAGATTTGGGATGTTGCTGAACCATTAAGCACTGAACTATTAAGCACTGAACTAGGCTGAACCTTAATGAGGCTCCCCTACCAACGTGGGACAAGAAAACTAACCAATAAGAGGTCCAACTTAATGATTCAGCGCTTAACCATTTAGACCTCTTAACCATTCAGACCTTTTAATAATTCAGCACTTAATCAACCAAACAGCACCTTAGCCTTCAGACAATAGGTTTCCTCTTGAATTAGTGACTGGCGTGTGGGGCTGGGCACAGTGGCGGATCTAGAAACATTTTTCAGTAGTAACGTTTTTCATTTTTTTCATTTTAGTAGCAACGTTTTCCAAATTTCGTAAAAAAAAACAAATTTTTCACTAATTTTCCACTACGTGCGCTAAGTTAAACCGCAACGCCCGCAACCCCTGCTTGTGTTGTATGTCCGCCCCTGGCTGGGCAGGCTTTGTTGGACGTTAAAAAAAAATGTAAACTAAAATTCTTACAAAATTTCACCAACAATAAATGAGATCAATGCAAACTTGGACAAATCTATCACTTCAACCATAGATCTAGCAATTATTATTCCTATTCCTATCCAATATCAATATCCTATCACCACCCACCCTTTTGGTGGAGTGGTATCAGGTGATGAGAGAGAGACACTTGACCCTTGTGGTCATGCGTTTGACTCCTCAGCCAGCCAGGTTTTACCGGTTTGCTACCGCCGTGCCTTCGGGCAGGTATGCGGGCCGGGTTTTCCCTGGAACTGGCACACGGGTGGGCTAGGGGCTCTCGTGCGTGCGGGTTGGGCCGCCGCGAGGCTCGTGAGTTCGGCTCCGAGTCTGTGGGCTTCCCTTTGCCAATGGGAGCCGCGTACGAGAGTACCCGTCGATTCTTTAGTTGGCCGTTCAAAAAAAAATATCAATATCCTATCCTTGTTTACTCATGTATGATTTAGAAGCTAGATCTTACAAATTTAGTAATAACTATTTGTAGTTTTGATTTAATTTTATCAATGTCTTCATAAATGTTAATTTGTAACCAAAACTATATGATTATATCCATAGCAAAGCCTCTAATAACATACCTGAGCGAAAAACAGAGGATATTCAGAAATATCACCGGAATAGTCAACGGTCGGAGTCAGACTACGAAACTCAGGCGACGGAGTAAACTCACCAAAATCATCCAAACAATAATCCGACTCTGCTTCAACAAACAAAGCACCCTCACCATTACAATTAATTACAATCCTGCCACTCTCGTCTCTACCCAACCGTCCAGCCATAGGATAGAACGAAACAAGCACATCAGCAAGCGCCTTCTTCATAGCACTTGCATCAAAGAAGTTAGACGACCCATTAGGTCTGTAGAAGTACACAGTTAAGATATGGATCCTACCCACAACTAGATCCAGATTAGAAGTCCAGAGCTGGGTCGGGGATCCGGGTATGGTTTCTGATGGTGGGATGATTGAGGATTTGGTTATTGTTATGTTCATCTTTTTAGTTTGGTCAGATTTCATGATGAATATTAATATTAATAATATTAATATTATTATTATTATTAGGGATCTGGAAACAGAGGATGGGTTTTGAGGAGAAGAGAGAGTAATATTAATATGGGTTTTGGAGCACACATTTTGTGATTGGTGTGTGGGGGTTTATATAGAGATTGGAGGTGGTAAGTGTGGAAGCCTTTTGGAAGCTTTTTGATTAATTTATTATTTTAATTATTTTTTTAAGTTTAAAAGTCTAAGGTATGAATGATCGAGGTAGTTGTCAATAGGTTTTTTTTTAATAGTTTATGAGAAAAATAAGAGTAAAGAAAGAAATTAAAAGTAATTGCAAAATAATATTGGATCATGTGATTATTTTTATGAAACAACCACCTAATCCACTGTTTGGTTGTTATTTGCTTCTTTTCGGCTGCTGCCGCCACCCTGAATCTTACATTTGCTTTTGTTTCTGACCGTTTAGAAATCCTAAGGTGACTAGTGCTTATATATTTTTATTTTTTTTCATTTATTTTAACTAATTATGCACTGTTAAATCACTTCACTTATTTACTTTATTGAAACACTATTTTTGAGGCAGTACTCCAAAGATTGTTTTTTTTATTTAAATACAAATCTAAACATTTTTTTTTAAATTCACACGGTTTTTATAATTTACCACCTAACGGTCAGCACATAATTAATTTTCATAAACCGTTCCACCCAACACGATCAAAAATATTTAATTGCATTAAAATCAGTCTCGTCTAACCGTCAGAAACTTCAATTTTATATGCAATACGGTTGGATTTTTTAGTATATAAACCACCATGCGATAGTGGAGAAAACACACTTCAACATTAACACAATATCAACAACACCCACACCCTTCAAAATGACACGTTGGACCGAAAATGAAGAAATGGCTCTGGTTGTGTGCGTCAAAGATGCACAAAACGGCTCATCCTTGCAACGCCAACAAGGCTCAGGTGACAGGGACACACGGTCCTAGGATCGTGTTTTGGCCGACTTCAACCAACAAGTCAGCCAAAGCGCTCACACAATCGAGAGTCTGCAAAGAAAATGGACCAATCTAAACAAGTGTGATCGGTGGACGACATGCTACGACCGCACCATGAGCCGCCACCCGGGCATTGCGCCGGAGTTGGCTGTGGAGATGACCCAAGTGACCTATGTGGGTCGTTACCGCGGCACATTTGACCATGTCCAGGCATGGCAACTCATGCGCAAAGTTTAAGCTTTATTTTTCTATGTTTTGATGTATTTTTATTAATGTTTAATATTAATGAATTATGTTTATGTTTTTTATTTAATTTTGTTTTAAATATTTTTAGCATTATAGTTTATCTCCTTCACTTACAACCACTTTCAACAAATATTAAAAAGTAAATACAGGAAAATTGTTTTCCCTAAAAATATTTCCAAATATACTGATAAACAGTATGTTCCTCCTTTTTTTCACTTACAACCATTCAAAACCGTATAAAAAATATGAGGTTATTTCTCGAGAGACCAAATGTGGGTGCTATAACGATACTCCCCACACACTAATATCTACACTACTGCAGTAAGTTTGGAGATGATACTTGTAAAAAGCTACACAATACTAGGGATGAGCATTCAAGCCCGAAAACCGATCCCGTCCCGTCCCGATCCCGATACCGTACCGAACCGATACCGAACCGAGGGATTTCGGGATCGGTATCGGTATCCATATTTATGGATTTTCGGTTTCGGTATTATCGGTATCGGTACGGGATCGGTACGGTATCGGTATTTTAAGGCAAAATACCGATACCATACCGGTACCGTACCGATACCGAACCGATACCGTACCGTACCGTGTGTGTTCGGTATCGGGATCGGCATTGGGTTTTTGGACTTTTCGGTATCGGTATTGTCGGGATCGGTATCGGTTCGGTACCGATCCCGTCCCGAGCTCATCCCTACACAATACTATATAAAGCTTCTAGAACAGATACTTTAAAAAAATCTTATAAAGCTAAATAGTTGAAGGCAAGTCCCCACTTAAAGGCGTTTCCCACATTCATTCCACTATATTCCAAAGTACGTAAATTATTATGTGAAAACAAAAGGAAAGAACAACCAAGTTAGCTGAATAAGGTGACGATCAAGAACCGCTATTCTCTTTCACGCATTGACGATTTGTTCGACTAGCTTAAGGGTTCTAGCTTAGTGGCGGATCTAGAAATATTTTTCAGTAGCAACGTTCAATTTTTTTTTTCGCCATAGTTTCATACAATGTAAAAGAAATAAAGATAACAACATGATAATAGATAAATTTAGACACATACCTAATAGATTTCACCCCTTCGATTCTTGAAAGCTTGAAATCGAGTCATTACGTCATCTTCTTTAACATGTGAAAGTATCTCTTCCACCTTGATTACCAACACTATTACTAAACAAGTAACAATGTAAGCAATGTGCTTTATCTTTTGTAGGGCTATACTCTAACCAATCATACTGTTCAAACCATTTTATGCTGAACCGTCTCCATTCCTTACCATATTGTGTCCATTTAAATTGATGACCTCGTGGTTGAAAAGCCTTCTTCACAAGATATGCTCTTCTTATGTCATTATTTGATTAGGGTGATAGCTAAAAATGGGTGGTCTATCAGCGGGATCTAAAAGAAGATCATTCAAATCTATATATGACCTCGTGGATGAAGCCGAATGATTAGGAACAACTGGAATTGAAGTTGTGTATTTTGGAGCAGCAAACAAGGAGTATCATCATCATTCATCTCTACAGTCGGTTTGTATCATCATGTTCGGTTTTGCTATTAAAACTTTTGCTTCGTTTATTGTAACCATGAGCGGCTAAACACTATTGTAACCACCTCTGGGTGTATGGTTCGGTTGTGAAACCCTTAAAACTTGTTTGATTTGGTTTATGGATTGTTTTTCATTTAGTTGAAGAATATTTGTGATTTTCATCATTTAAATAATTCACTTGTTTTCAATTGCTTATCTTTATATCATTCACATTCGGTTTTCTTGCATCGTGAGTAGTTTGATAATTGGGAGGTTAATTAATACTTGTGGGTTGGTAATTGAATTGTACATGTTAGTATCAAAAACTTGTGTTCGGTTATCACTTGATTTGAATCGTTCAACAAAACCATGTCTATATGGTATCCTATCATTTAACCAAGTTTGGGTAAATCATAGAACCAAAAGCTCGGAGGGGGTTACTTCTTTATTATTATTGTCAACAACTTTTCCGGTTCATTTTCCAAAATTCAATTAAACAACAAAGTAATTAGGTTTTAATTTACTAGTTAACTTACAAAACTACTCTTTCCACCAATTCCTCATGAAGACGACTCACTTTCACTATACTATATTTTTACTTATTTTTGACCGACCCAACGACATCGATCAAGTCACACCCTAGACAGTAAGTTATTGAAGTGATTATATATTTTTTTAAACGGCGAATTTCTTGCTACTCATCAAACTTGAACTCAATACCTCCCTAACAAGAATATATACTAGTGTGATAAGTATGGGGATGCTATTTTTAAAAAGTTGCACAATACTATATAAAGCTTCTAGAACCATTACTTTAAAAAAAATCTTATAAAGCTAAATAGTTGATGGCGAGTCCCCACTTAAAGGCGTTTCCCACATTCATTCCACTACATTCTAAAGTACGTAAATTATTATATATGAAAACAAAAGGAAAGAATAACTAAGTTAGATGTTATATTAGATTTTCGTGTGACGGATTATTTAAACAGATTTTTTTTTTCGAAAACCAAATCCGAAATTCAATTTGGATGCTAACCCAATACAAAATAGTAAAAACAAAATCCGAATCTATATCTCTATAAGTGTTTATTTATTATTATTTTTTTTATTTAGAAAGGGATGATAATACAACTTCTTATTCGTCTAAAATAGAAACCTTTTATAACAATAATGCAATGTGGGATTAAGTAGCAAGAACGAAGATTAAACGATTAGCACCCTTAAATCTATAATCTTTGTCGTATTTTCGACATTCTTCTCAATTAGTATTTTTAAAGATAGTATTTTAAGTTATGAGCAACAAAAAGTTTATATAAATATATATTAGTTAAGTTATTTCTTTTGTATGGTTTGATTAAATATAAATGAACGATTCAGAACAAGAGTATTTCTTGATATATATACAAAAAATGAAAAATATAACTAATAAATTTGCCAACATTATTTATAGGTCAACATCATAGTGTGGAAAATGAGCGTGGAGACGTGATGATCATTTATAATTATTGTGATTTCGATTTGTCCTTGTTATCAAAAAATAATAAAAATAATAATATGAGAAGTTCCTACCTAACCACTCTTTATTAAATCCATTCCTTCTAGAAGTTCCATGTTATATTAATAAAACTAGTGGACTTTCTATGTGTGGACGAGAACTCAGACGGTATCAGTTCCATTTATTTAGTTTTTTTTTTTTGGAAGGCGAATTTTCTATGATATCAACACTTGATATAACAACCTAATATGAATCGTTTTGGAACAAACTATATTTAAGATATCAGATAAAATCGTAACATATCATTTGTTCTTTGTATAAAAATTATATAAAGTAACAAAGTTTAAAAACCAGCGATCTCCCAATCGAGTTAAACATCAGCCAAATTCGTGCTTAGTTCCCGCTTTAGACTAAAGTTTAGGTGACCATTATAAGCTCGAGACTAGTTTGACACTTTATCACTTTGACACTAACATGATTCATTAACCATATAGTGTACTATGAGAAAATGAAATATTTCACATTCCTAATAAGATTTTTAAAAAATGCATCTTTTACCTGGAACAAACACCCAAATTTTGAATACTGTAGTGGAAATTTAAATTGTTTTTATGTTCACTAGAATTTTTGTGTTCATTGTGCAGATCATAATGTCATGTGTACAATCCAGTGATTACATGCCTCCTTCCTTTTGTTGGTCATATTGGGATATGAATAGTGGATGGACTTATCCACGTTTTTGAAGATCCTAAATTCTTATGTGCAGATAGAACAATACAATTATAAGACCAAGGGGTGTGGAGTCGGGGAGGTGGTTGGGGAGCTGAGGTGGAAGCCTCCACTCACATGGACCACCACCCCCCCCCCCCCCCTTCGGGGAAACCGGGGAATTTTCCCCGTTCTCTCCCTCCCTCCCTCTCTCCATCTCGCTCCCTCTCTCCCCCTCGCTCTCTAATTCCCGCTCTCCCCCCCCCCTCTCTCTCTCTCTCTCTCCTTCTCCAACTCTCTCTCCCTATCTCTCCCCATCTCCCTTTTCTCCCTTCTATTTCTCACTACCTCTCAACCCCCCACCCGGCCACCCCCCCCCCCCCCCCTCTCAGATGTTATTGCAGGGGGAACAGCGGACAAGGGGGAATCACAACCTTATTTGGGGGAAGGGGAATGAGAGAATGACTTGATACTGAGGTGGAGAAGTGAAAAGGGGAATCACACCCCTCAGCATAATAGAAACTTAAATTAAATTATGAAAACAATATAATTGCCCATTTAGTCTTTGCTACCCATATGAAACTATTAGAAGTTGTTAACATCTTTAAGGGTGGGCGGGGTGGTCTATGATGGCCGTGATCATCATGAACACCGCCTGACCAATGTAATCACGGCCGCGAACGAATTAAATCGTGATGCTTATCACACTCGCTAGCTATCAGCAAGCCGTTGGCTAACTGTCAAAAAAAAAACAAAAAAAAAAACAAAAATTAATTACCCCTACTATAAATACACATATTTACCCCATTTTTTTACACACATTCAAAATATTCTTCTCATCTTCATAAAAAACCATACAATTCTTCTCATCTTTACAAAACAAATCACAAAAATCACATACAATGGTTACGTGGAGAAAAGAGGAGGAAATTGCGCTCGTGATTGCGTACAACACCGTACACACCAACGATGTCGCATCAACGAACAATGGTTGCGGTCGTAGCTGTGGCCGGAGCGCTCCATGCTGGAAAAAAGTGTTAGCCTAGTTTGGTGCACTTGTCGGGGGATCACAACGTACGTGTGATTCAATCTATCACCAGTACGCGGACCTCAAATCCAAGCGTCAAAAGTTCAAAAAAAATTTAAGGAAGCGAGGTTAAACTACCCCAACGACACAGAAGATATGCATGAGGACTTCGCTAAAATCGACTATGCTACCGAGGTCGGCGTGGATTTTTCGCACGTTTCGGCGTTGTGAATGCTATGACAAATTTTAGGTTTTATATTTTCTAGTAATGTTTTATTTAATTTCTAGTAGTTTTTTATTTAATGTAACTTTTTTTATTTAATGGAAGTTTTTTTATTTTATTTATGTAATTTGTTTTATTTTTTTATTTAACGTAAGCTTTTTTTTATTTAAAAAATGAGTGTAATGGTATCAATCCACTACATGGGTTTAGTGATGGAATGAGGTGGCACAATATTATTGGGTATGATAATGTGATGGTGTGATTGTATCACCAATCTAATTTTTAACCTATTATACACATAAATATTTGTTGGAATTTGTAGAAATATTTTTTTCTATACATATCATATGATGTTTTGGAATAATCTAACCTAGAATATAAATTTTCAGCTTCAACAGCTAATAAAGGATATTAGCAGCCGAAGATTCAATTTTCACATGGCTCAACATTATTGGTAGGGTTGCAATTTGTCGAATGAGTCAAATGATATTAAATCAGATGTCACATTATTGTCGTTCTACAAATCATGGGTCATGCTAATTAAGTGTTCCATAGGGCTGCTGGTAAAAAGTTGTCCATTCCTGCTGAATTGGACCCTATGGTTGCTGTGGAATAAAGTCTCGAATTTAAATTGATCGGTTTTTTGTTGCTTTGCTACTGGATTACTAGTGTATATGTCGTCAAAGCATCATCATATGGGTTGATTGGCAAGGTAATATATGGTATGGTAACTTATCTATATCTATACATATAATAAACCAAAGTCATTTTAATGGCATGACACTTAAAGAGGCATTTTCTTCCTTGAGTGTGTCATGTGTCATCCCATGTGGCATTGAGATATTTTAGGAAAAAAAGAATTTAAAAACAAAATTGGATTTTTCACTCTCATGTTTCCTCTCATAATTTTTAAACGTTAATATCTTTTATATACGAGATTTTTTAAAGAAAAAAATTACACCAAATTAACGATCGTTTTATTATCTTTCCAACGAGTACCATAGTGCTATATAAAAACGGAGAAAAAAATGACTATTTTTTGTGGGGTTTTGTTCATACAGAAAAAAAAAAACACAAAGTGTTCAGGTAAATCATTAATTATGTATAGGCAAGTCACTAATTATGTTCAAATCAGTAACTATGATTTTTTTTTTCAACCAGAGCCGAATAGATTAATAGAGTTATACGTTGTTTTAAGTTAGGTATCAATATTAGTATGTTAGAGTTGTACATTTGTTTAGGCTTTAGGATAGGTGTTAATATTAGAGTTACATTGAAATTCAACATTCTTTTAGATTAGGTGTTAGCATTGGAGTTGTACATTGTTTTAGGTTAGATATTAATATTAGAGTTATATATCAGTCTATTTCACATGTAAAATTGATGTATCATATTAAATTTTCTCAACTCGGGACACTCCCAGGGTATAATCTAGTGGTTTATATATGGTTTTCCCAAAGCATGTTTTGGGTAACCAAGTAGGTTTTACATAGTGACAAATAACAATATTTCAAATTAGTATTAGGGCCTATTTGGTAGCAGTGGCGGATCCAAAATTTTTTTCAGTAGGTTCAATAATTTAAATTCTCCAATTTCATGGATGTTTTATATTCAGACTGGTTTGATAATTCGGGTCAGATAAGGTTAATCTAAAGCTAATAGAACTTAGCAGCTAATTCTTTAATTAATACGAAGCTATATGCAAAATAAAAAGGCTTATACTAAAATTATTGTAACAAATTAACAGCTAATCAAATCCAATATAAAACCTAACATATTATAATTTTGAAGAAATCTTTAGTGTATTTTAGTTCACAAGTTTTAACATTTAATGCATTAGCTTATCGGACCCTTAAAACTAGTGCCTATAAAACCACTACATCAATTCCTTTATTATTTTCTCAAACATCTTAGTGAAAAACACCGAACACTAAAAAAATCGAAAGCTATAAACTCGAACCCACGACCAAAGGTATCAAAGACAAGGGTTTTATCCGCTTGAACCAAGGCTTAGTTTGTTTATGGGTTCACGCACTTGTTATCTATAGGTTCACTTAGTATTTTTATATATACATTCAATTAAAAATCCGAAACTCAATGGGTTCGCGTGAACCCGCTCTGATATACGTAGATCCGCCCATGTTTGGTAGCCTTTTAATGAGGCTCTGAACTATTCAGCTCTGAATAGTTTAACATTCAGACTGTTTGTTTCAACCTAAAAAAGACTCTAAATGGAATGGTTAAGTGCTAAATCATTCAGACTTGGTGCATAGCTGAACAATTCAACACTTAATCATTCAGAGCCTATTAACTATTCAGTTATCTTAATAATTCAGCACTTAATCAACCAAACAGCCTCTTAACATATATATATATATATATATATATATATATATATATATATATATAGGTTTAGGATCCTGTACAAAGTACATTTTTCGTGAGAAGTGTGAGAAGGACTAAGAATTGACATGTAGACATCATGTTTTGGATTTAGGAATGATGTTTTAGGTTGTTTTAACTTGAAAAACACCAAACACAACAATCTAAAACACAATACAATGTATTATAGTCATTAAATTTAAAAAAACAGCTAAAACACACTACTTAACGATTAAAACACACTGCTAATGTTCTTAGCATGGTGTTTTAAGTTTTAAGCCTAAATCACATTGTTTTAGGTTTTTAATTGTTATGTTTGGTGTTTTTATAGGCAAAACAATCCAAAACATCACGACTAAGTTCAAAAAATGATGCCTAAGTATCAATTTTAAATACTTCTCACACTTCTCACAAAAAAAGCACTTTGTACACGATCCTGACCCTATATATATATATAGGGCAATTATAATTTGCAAACCAACTTGAGTTGAGCAAACTCAAGACACCCCATCTCATGGCCCTTGTTTATCCACGTATACCTTGGTCAAGACATGAAGAAGGGCACTTTGGTACATTATAAAAATCTGATTCTCTCTGCTCCACCTACATCTTTTGTCCTTTCCCCTCTTTCTCTCTCATATTTTAGATTTCATTATCATATCCTCTCTCCATTTTATCTATTCACACCTTCTATATTTTCTTTCAAAAAAAAAACCTTCAAAGAAACTTCAAATTAATTGAGATGAATGATGGTGACTGTGACCACCGTCAAACTCAATATAGCAGCCATAACTCAATACTCCTTTCACCCGTCGGATCTGTAACTCCCTCAACAGTCGGACTCGGCAAGTATGTAAAGCAACAACTACAAGACTCCTCACCCGTCGGATCTGTAACTCCGTCACCTATCAGATCTGTAACTCCTTTAACATCAGACATGTTGCTAGTGATGGTTATTTCAGGAGGATGGTGGTGGTTTAAGAGGTTGAACGATGGTTACAAGGTGTTTTCAAAGTTTGTTTGTTCATGTATTTTATTTGTTAGTGGTTGTGGTTAAAGATTGTTCTTATTTTTTTTGTGTATGTATTTTTATTTTGTTAGTGGTGGTGGTTCAAGATTGTTTATATCTTTTTTTATGTATTTTTTTTTGTTAGGGATTTTCTTTGATTTGGATACATTTGATCTGTTGATAAATTTCAAAGTTTGTTTGTTTTATTATTATTTTTTCTATTGAAGTTTGTTTCATCTAAAAAATATATGTTTTATTGTTTAGGTTATAATTTATCACATATTTTTGTGTTTGGGTTATAAATCATCACATGTTTCTGTTGTTTGGGTTTATAACTTATTACATTTTTTTAGTGAGATGAGTCGTGAAAACATATGTTTTTGTTGTTGGTTTATAATTTATTACATGTTTTTAGTGAGATAAGTAGTGAAAACCGGTGTTTTTGTTGTTTTGTGTTATAATTCTACATGTTTTTGTTGTTGGGTTATAATTTATCATATGTTTTTAGTGAGATAAGTCGTAAAAACATATGTTTTTGTTGCTGGTTTATAATTTTTACATGTTTTTAGTGAGATAAGTCGTAAAAACACATGTTTTTGTTGTTGGTTTATATTTTTTACATATTTTTAGTGAAATAAGTCATGAAAAATATGTTTTTGTTATTGGTATATAATTTTTACAAGTTTTTAGTAAGATAAGTCATGAAAAAGTGAAATCAAACCTTGAATGCTTTTATTATTTTAGTCTCTCTCTTCAATTGTTTGAAGCTTTTTGAACATTGTAACATGAAACTGGAGTTTTAGTTCTCGAAAAAAATAATTTAGGTTTTATCTTTTCTCTCTCCTTTTTCTTTTGTATGCAGAAGTTGTGTAAGGGAAAAGATGACTAGATGTTTCTGAATAAATGTCAGCACATTATTTGAGGAGAGAAGTTATATTTTGTGTTGGACGATTTTACCCCAACGTCCTTTTTGTTAACATCTTTATACATTTAAATATTCAAATAATTTCACAACCATTGATCTCATAGAATGAATGGATATGATGGGGGTTTAATGGGTTTTCTCAACTGGGAGAGGTTTTCATTTTATCCTTCCCCTATATATATATATATATATATTACTGTAACATTTAACATATATATTAGTGTAACATTTAGAGTGGTAAAAAGATAAGCCCTCATTTAAGACGGAATTACTAAAATGCCAACCCTTTATATTTTGCATCTCCTCTTTGGCTCTTTGCGAATCGGAATGGTGCTGTAGTGAGTTTTTTTCCTTGTAGTTATCAATTTGGTTTTTTTATTGTGATTTGCATTATTAGTCCCGCTGGTTTTTATATTTTATTTTTTTGCTCTGCATGCTTTGTCTTTTAATTAAAACTTTCTATCTCGAAATAAAATTAAAATTTATCTTACGTTTTATGCTAGCTCGTGGCATAAGTTCACGCTTGTCTTTGACTATTTAGCACGATTTCACAGTATGTCCATGTCCCTGCAACGCGGGGGTTAAAAACTAATTTTTATACATTTTCATTTTCTTATCTTTTACACTAACATAATTTCATGGATGTGATTTGATAGAACCCATTTTATTACATTCAATCACAATTTATATGGGGTGACACCAATCACTAAACTTTTTTTTTCAAATAATAAACTACCAACATTTTTTTAACTTAAATTACAAATAAAATAAAATAAATAAAAATTACAATAAAATACCACTTAAAAGAAAAATTAAATAATAAAATTAAGTGATGGTGGATTTGGCTCGTCGAATTGGATATCCAAACCACCAACGCGTTCCGTTAGATCAAATCGAATTCAATGTCTTCGACACTCTTCAAAAATAATTCCTTCGATAAATATAATCAATTTTTAAACATCATGACATTGTATTTTGTGTTTTCAACAAAGTAATCATTCATCAACTTCATTTGCCCTCCACCGATCACGCTACATAATTTTTTTTCTTTAAGCGTCCCGTATCTTCAAGGTCCGCGGCTTCGCAAACCTTTGAAAAAAATTCCATAGTAGAACCCGCCGAGTCGGACACACTAAATGAGTCAAGTGGAAACGAAGGGCCTACCATTTGATAAAAAAAATTTTGGATTCAAATGTGTGTGTAATGCAGGTGTTTTGTTTGTGTTTGGAGTATTTTTTATTGTTGTTGGAGTATTTTTATTGTTGTTGGTAGTATATTGGAAATAGATATTTTATAATTCTCCAACAGTCAAATGACCGTTGCCAATGCCATCACCAGCGCTATGGGCATCACGCCAATATTGATTTTGGCTTATCACATTTTAAGCGGGATGGTGGTCGCGATGATCACGGCCATCATGGACCGGCCGGTGTAGCTTAACAAAGACCAAAATGTAAATGTTCTTAATACACAACTCCTGATTTTTGATTTTATGTTATTCCTGCTATTAGAGCATCCACAATGCTAACACCCGTCCAAAATTTTAAACTGCCACATCATTTCAAACCACAACCTTCATCTCATCACTTACGTTTTCTTTTATTTAACTCATAGGGTATGTTTGGCAAGGAGCTTTTAGGAGCTTTTAGGAGCTTCAAGCTACAAGCTTTTAAGAAAAAACTCCTACTCAATAAAAAGCCTTGTTTAGTTGAAGAGCTGCAAGCTTTTAGATTAGGAGAAAAAGCTCTATAGTGAAAAGCTACTACTACAAGCTTTTAAGAAAAAGCTCTACTAGCTACAAGCTTTTAACTAGTAAATGACACAAATACCCATTCTATTTTAAAAATAAAATAAAAACCTTCCTTACAAGTTTTTATTTATGCCCATTTTAGTCATTTTATACATTTTATTAAAAGCTCTAGCTACTTTGCCAAACACCAAAATATATTTAAAAAGCTTCCAGCTTCAAGCTACCAGCTTGCAGCTTTCAGCTTCCAGCTACCAGCTTACAGCTAACAGCCTCCAGCTAGTTTTGCCAAACATACCCATAATCTCACACACACACAAAAGCCTTATTTTTTAATTTATGCAAAAAGCCAGAAATGGGCCACCATATTCAAAAGACACATCTAGTACTCCAAACCGAACCCAAGCGGACCAACACCTCCAATACTACTCTGTCTGTGGGGATTTACAGTAATAACAAACAAAACAACCGGATTGAAATTTCCGAAGGCACGTAATCGCTTTCAGATTGAATCAATTCGACGGTTCAATCAGATACAATTAAAGATTGAGAATTTTCCGTATGATTTGATTGAGAGAAGAACCAGAGAGATTTTTGACCAAAATTATGAAATTCGTAATGAATTCTGACCCATTAACTGCCTTTTAGGCAGTTATTTTCAAAGTTTTCAAATTGCCAAATTTAGTGTCTCTAATTTCGAAAATTAATTTTCTGAGACATTTTTACCATAGCAATTTTAATGAAAATTAAAATTTTCAAATTGCCAAATTTAGTCCCTCTAATTTCGAAAATTAATTTTCTAAAACAATTTTACCATAACAATTTTAATGAAAATAAAATGACCCCATCCAGAGGCTCTGCCCCTTGGACCTTGCCAGGGGCTGCCGCCCTTTGACCCTGCTCCCAGGGGCGCTGCCCTCGGAACACTGTCCCTTAGGGGCTTCGCCCTTAAGTTTATAATAAATTCATATAGGTGTGCACTTCGCACCTCCATACCTATATGATGTCTTATTATAAAAATATTGGTTAAACAGTCAATCCAATTATGCTAAAATATCCAACACTGTCCGGTATGCCTCCGTCAATTAGAGCAGATCCGTCCAACCCACATGCATTATGGGTGCTCTTAGGGTGAAAACCTTCGATGTCCTCCACCCTCACAGTTATGGATGACCGCATCCACCGAGTGTCGTAGACGACGTCCACATCTCTCACATATTTAAAATACCTATAAAATCTGCCAGTAAGTTCTAATCAAAATAAAAACAAAGTTTAATGTGCAAGTATCGCCGACCACCATGCTACATTAATAAATAAATAATTCTTTTACTTAAGTTTAAATTCATGTAACCTCACAAATCACTTTCATGGTAATAACAAGATTATATTCATTATCAAGCTATCAATTGTCTGGATATGTGTAAAAAAGTAATGGTCAAGGGACCACTTTTTTTGTAGTTTTAGACATTTTAGGTGATAACGAATCCCTTGTATACCAGTCAAAAACTATTTAACGTCACGTCACTATCAATTGTTTAGCTTATCGAACTCAAAGTCCTTTTTGCTCTAGAAGCTTTCGATTTAAAATTTAGGCTAACATATATTTTAATTTTAGTTATTTATTTAAATTGCGTAATATACACGTTCAATAAACTAAATTAAGTAATATCATCAAACTAAATCATTTTATCTCTATCCTAAATTGAACTGTTGGTTGGGTATCTCCACCGATAAATCCAGCCCTCAAGTTTGTCATTCGTGGTATTTAGCAATTTCACTAGTAAAAAGCTATTTTGTTTGTAATCCAACCCCTTAATTTTGTCATTTGTCATTTTTAGCCCCATTACTTGAAAAAAAAACTATTTGTTTACGTGTGAAATTTTATATACGTATCGATATAAATACGAGTTCGTCTACGTTTCGACTTAAATAATTTTTTTCCTTTTGCAAAATTTCAAGTTTACCAAATTTCATACCTTTACTTGGAAAAAAAAAAACTACTCTTTCTGTCCTAATTTAAATGTCATTCGTCTAAAAACACACATTTTAAGAAATCTTTTGTTTGTATGTGGTAAAATGACAATAATATCTTCAAAAGTGGTGATTGTGTTTTGTCTTTTATGAGCAAAACTAGAAATTGCATTTCTATTTTTGGAAAGGGCCATTTAATTGGGGACAAATAAAAAAAAGGAAAGAATGACATTTAAATTGAGACGAAGGAAGTATTTTTTACACGCAAATTTTATTTATCTGTCGTTATAAACACGAGTTTGACTTAAACATTTTTTTGTTCCTTTTGGAAAATTTCGAATTTACACCTTTTCATACCTTTACATGAAAAAAAACTATTTTTACATGCGAATTCTTATATGTGTATCTGTATAAATACGAGTTGGTCTACGTTTCAACTTAAACTGTTTTTTTCTTTTGAAAAACGAGAAATGTCAGATACAATACGTATTCATACTAATTTAATGTGCGCTTCGAGTTGTTCCAAGTTTCGACATAGAAAACAATTTTTTCACATCTGAATTTTTATATATGCTCGGTATAATTACGAGTTGCTCAGTGTTTGAACTTAAACTTTTTTTTTCTTTTTGAAAATTTCAAGTTTACCCTTTTCCGTACATTTGGTTGAAAAAAAAAACATTTTTTTAATACGAATTTTACATATGTGTCGGTATAAACACGAGTTGGTCTATGTTCCGACTTAACTTTATTTTCCTTTTGAAAAAATTAGAGTTTACCCACTTTCGTACTTTTGCTTGAAAAAAAAAAAACAATGTTCACATTTTTATATATGTATCCGTATAAATACGAGTTGATCTACGTTATAATTAATACATTTTCGTACTTATTGTATGCGTGCTTTCAATTGGTCCACATTTCGATGTAGATTTTGTTCCGAACCGAGTTAAAAGCAATGTGTTCTACATTTTTTATTAATTGTATTTTACGCATTGTGTCTTACGCATTATGTTTTTCCTATTTGGAAATGTCGGTGGGAAACCCCACCGACAATTCCTAATCCCCAACTTTGCCGTTTGTCATTTTAGCCCCTTTACTTGACAAAAAAAAACTATTTTTTAAGTGTGAATTTTTATATATGTATCGTTATACATGTGGGTTCGTATACGTTTCAATTTAGACTTTTTTTTTTTCTTCTGGAAAATTTGGAGTTTACCCTTTTTAGTACCTTTGCCTTGAAAAAAAAAACTGTTTTTTATGTGAGAATTTTTATATATACATCGGTAAATACACGAGTTGGTGTACGTTTCAACTTAAACTTTTTATTTTCTTTTGAAAAATTTGGAGTTTACCCCTTTTCGTACATTTACTTGAAAAAAACTATTTTTATGTGCGTATTTTTATATATGTTACGGTATAAATACGAGTTGGTCTATATTTCGACTTAAACCGTTTTTTCTTTCGAAAAATGAGTAATGCCAAATATAATACGTTTTCGTACTTATTTTATTTTATGTGTGCTTCCTATTGTTTCACGGTTTCACGTTTTGACGTAGATTTTGTTCCGAACCGAGTTAAAAGCATTGTGTTTTACACCTTTTAGTTATTGTCTTTTACGCGTTATGTTTTACGAATTATGTGTAACGCATTGTGTCTTGCGCGTTGAGTTTTACACTTCGTGTGTTACTGCATGGTTTAACCCGTCACGCGCCGCTGCAACACGCGACGGACAAAATACTAGTTTCTCCGGTTTATTTCTTACAATTAGTTGAACCGTATAAGATATTATTCGAATTGAAATATAAATATAATAATATAACTAGCTATATAAATAAATAGCTTACATTTTTTTGAATAGGATTTATGTTGTTTAAAAAGGCTCTATCAACTTTCAGCATGGATTGTTTACCTTTTATTCATTTACTAAATAGTTTTTGAAAAAACAAATGTATTTTATATGTAATTCGAACTTGTAATCTAAATAATATGTAATCAATTAAAAAGATACCTTTTTGTAATTTGAATATGTTTTTTGAAAAAAATAATTACAAATTTTCTGTAATAATTTCTAAATATTAAATTTGCATTTTTGGTAATTTAGTTAATGTTAAAAAATCCAATATGCATCATATTCCCCATTATAATTTCTATCGGTTCATATGAAAGAGACTTATACATATCAAGTAGCTATAATGCTGATACGCATGAGGGTCTTCACCTACGACATAAACACACTTCAAGAGGTTCATATGGAAGAGGCTTATGCATATCAAGTAGCTATAAGGCTGATATGCATAAGGCTCTTCCGTACGACATCAACAAACTCCAATACGCTCCATGAGTGTATTGGACCCATCGTCAGACCAAGATTGACAGTGATATTTCTGGTTGTTTAAGGTTGTACCTATACGCTCCATATAGGCTAATATGGAACATAGTAGGGTCCCTACAATTCAACTCAACCTTCAATTTTGTCTTATAGCATTATTAAAAAAAGTTATATTTTAGCCAATATAGAGCATATTGTGTGTGTGGGGGTTGGGGAGGGGGGAGGTCAAAATAGGAAATTTGGGTGTCCCAATATCAAGACCATGTCATAAACATACTTCAAACATTTAAACTTTATATTGTCTTGTAAATTTAAAAGTCTTTGTGAATCAATTATTTCTAGGCCGTATTAGACGTTAAGTAGGTCTTATGGTTGATTTTGAAACTACACTTGTGCTTGTCCAGTTATTGCAAGACCCCACGATATGGTTTTGATAATAACGTAGACAAATTAAATAAAAGGATATTGCCAATCTATATGACATTTGAAAAGAAAGCAAAAAAAATAGAGGGGGGGGGGGGTCAAAATAGGAAATTAGGTGTCCAAAATCAAAACTATGCCATAACTTAATTCCGACAATATAACTTTAGATTGACTTGTAAAATTAAAAGTCTTCTTCAATCAACTATTTCTAGGCCGTATTAGACGTTAAGTAGGTCTTTAGATGGTTGATTTTGCAACTATACTTGTGCTAGTCCGATTATTACAAGACCCCACGATATGGTTTTGATAATAACATAGACAAATTAAAAAAAAGGATGTTGTCAATCTTTATATGACATTTGAAAAGAAAGCAATAAAATAAAATAAAAAAATAATGGGTCAAAATAGGAAATTGGGGTGTCCAAATATTAAGACCATGTCATAAACGTACTTCCAGCGTTATAACTTTAGATTGCCTTGCAAATTTAAAAGTCTTTGTCAATCAACTATTTCTAGGCCGTATTAGACGTTACGTAGGTCTTAAATTGTTGGTTGATTTTGCGACTATACTTGTGATAGTTCGATTATTGCAAGACACCACCATATGGTTTTGATAATAACGTAGACAAATTAAATGAAAGGATGTTGTATTGTTGTCAATCTATATGACATTTGAAAAGAAAGCAAAATAATAATAATAATAATAATAATAATAATAATAATAATAATAATAATAATAATAATAATAGGGGGTCAAAATAGGAAATTGGGGTGTCCCAATATCAAGACCATGCCATAAGCATACTTCCAACACTATAACTTTAGATATTGTCAATCAACTATTTCTAGGCCGTATTAGACGTTAAGTAGGTCTCAAATTGTTGATTTTGCAACTATACTTGTGCTACTCTGATTATTGCAAGACCCCACGATATGGTTTTGATAATAATGTTGTGACAACAGTCAACGTAACAGGTCAACATCCGTACATGTTTCATTTATTACGTCATTATATGTGCATATTTAGACAATTTGCATACACTATACCCCCCCAGTCTAGTAAAGCATGAGTTAATCAGAAAACTCAACACAGTACACTTGTTTAGTCATACAACACCCGGACATGCTATCAAACAAGCATTACAAGAGGTTATTGCCCTCTAACACATGGTAATGCACCTCTAACACACGTTTGTGAATACAAAGATCATCATGGGATAACATCTAACAAACCCATGACACACAGGGAACAAAATACATGTTAATGTCGTCATCAAGAGGCATGGAACATAACTAAGTCTTACCCTTGTGAAAGCGGATGATATTCCTATATCGAAGGCATACTAGAGACTATTTAATGGACACAATGTGCAACTATAATAGCACTAACATATGTGCATGCCAATTTATTCGCAAGACTCCACACAAATGATAAGTTTTGGACCCATCCTAGCTCTTGAGATGTCATACTAGCCATGTCCTTACTCCCTCCTCTTTGGCCGATTTATATATACATGTCTCATCAAAGGAATGTCCAAAGTTTACACCAATTTAGCTTAAGACACTAAGATCACTCTCCTTTCTTTCATGCTTCCATTCCCTAAATAGAAACCTCCTTTTCTTGCTTGTACTCGACCGAAAAGTGAGTGCCAACACACCCTATATCTTTTAACTAGCTACTAAAAACAAGGAACTACTCTTGGAGGATGAGCACCAATCGCACACCAAGACACATGGCCACCCTTTCACATATATAGGCCTTAACCACATCCATGACTCCTCCCTAGACTATAGAACTTACCTAAAACACATTGATAAACCTATCTAGTGGCCGATTATTTTAAGTATGACACACACACACACCTTCTTACACCAAAGAGGATATAAGACAAAGATCCTAAAACACATGATCATGCATGACAATCCCTCCACTTATGGCTAAGAAAACAATCGGCTAACACCTCATCATAGTGTGATCATCACTTACACTCACAAGTCACTATCTAGAACAAACTTCAAGGCATGATCCAACATCTTACACCCCTCAATCTCTTGTCCTCACTCTAGCCGAATTACAACAAAAGGAGCCAAGACTTGTCACTTTCATACAAAGGTTCTAGAACACATCCTTGGAAATGAGGCACCAATCAAATGCTAGGAAGAATGTGGCATGAACCATCACTATCACCCAAGATCATGCTCCTTTTTCTTACTCTAGCATCGGCCGAAGATATACAAGAGCACAAGCTCATGCTTTGTTGGCAACATTCACCAAAAAGCACATCAAAACAAGATAAGAAATCCTACTAAACCAAGTCAACCCATCCCTTAATTGTCTAGTCCAATCAATCGGCTATACAAGAGCAAGCATGCCATCCTTTTTGTTTGTTTATAGCCTACACAAGTCTTACACACAATAGGAGTTAAAGCCTTAAACATTGCATCATTCTAGGCTAACTCATTTGCCATTTTGAACCTCCTTTGTCCACACTCATCGCCTATATAAGGAGCTTCAAGATCACCAAGTTTTCCTTGAACCAACACCTCATAACACTCCCACCTCTCCCTCTTTTCCTTCGGCCAAAGCAAATCCACAACCGAAGAACAAGGAAGCTCGAAGGAAGGATCAAGATCCAAGCATTCGGCCAACCCCTTGCATCCACTAGGTATGTTATCGAGCCACCATAGTCTCTAGCTACCCTCGGCTATGCAATGTTCACCCAACATACCTTTGATCCCTTATAATCGGTTATATATACATGTATATCACCACACATTGCACCACTAGTACATGATCGGCCTAACACATCAATATGGCGATATTATCACTAAATATACCTTTGTTTTTCATAATCAATCACATGGATAGCATGTTTACATAAACAAAGCTTTATAGACATGGTTTAGTAGTAATTGTCGAGGTTCATCGCCTCCTTATGTTAACAATCGGCTAGATCGATGCATCCATAGCTCGAGCAAGCTTTAACATCAAACATGATTTGATTAACAACACTATGAACCGATTTTTGTTTAACAAACTTATAGTTTATAACACTTGAAAACTAAAGTGTTTATAAAGGAAACTATAAATTGGATTTCGACTAAACATACACTTTGAAACATTGAAAGGCTTCGGCCATGTTTAATCAAACTAAGATTAGTCGTTTTCAATCCATTAAACGGGTAACTTTGGAAGCTATGGTACAAATTAGCTTCGGCCATCATAAGATAACACATGTTAGAGTCAAAACAAACACATGTTAACAAACTCTAGTGTGCTATGATGGTTAAAACATATATTTAAGCACTTATTATCTCACAAGTTGATCACACATGATCCATTGGGAGCAACTTGGACCCGTGACAACGCAAGGGGCCCATTTTGGCAACAATCGGTGCTAATCTGGTGAATATGAACTTATCCAACACAAAACACTAAGAATCATCGCATACACAAAGTCCCAGCCCACACACAATGGCCTACAAGTTTCGGGTGAACAATTTGTATGATAAACAACTTCCGGGTGACTTACCATGTCCATAATAATCATAGGGTATCATTTGTCAGGACGGTGACCATCTACTAGCTCACTAGACCACGTACAACTCAAACATGTGTGTTTTCTATGGCCCCATTTTACTATTTTACATTTTGGGGGAAATACATGCATCAATACTTGTGTCAATTTCAAGTGTGTGTACATTCTACCATTACTACCATGTGAAACATGAGACATTTTGGTTCATGAGCTCACTAGTCCTCGTACAACGTTTACAGTAACCATTAGCTAGACATTTAGCCATGGAACACTTTAATAGATCTATTGGGTTGACACCCCCACTCTTGGTTAGTCGCTCTAACCGGCCACATGCAAAAGAGTGTTAGTATTCTACTATACATACATTGTCTTTGGTGTACAATGCGCGAGGCACAACAGTCAAGAGGTTTGGTTACGAGACTCATGGTTCTCACAGTAATCATTTGCTTAGCTAGCTTATGATTGGTCAAACACGAATGACACGCTCATTTTACAGTACATTCAAAACCCATAGACTCACCAACATTATTGTTGACAAAACTCCTTATGCATGTGTTTCAGGTAACTAATGGAAGGCCACCGAGGATTGAGGGAAGGGTTCGAGCATGCACCCCATGGTATCACTTTGATGGTTGTTGTCGGCTACAAGATGTTATGTTTTCAATTTCCATAAAACAATATCTCTTATGATAACACTATGTGTTGATTTTCAATAAATTCATGACAATTACCATCACTCATGGTGGTACTATTTCAATAAATGTGTATTGCTTGAATCTTGTGCTTGAAAACCTTTCGGTCGTTGCATTCTCGTGTTTCTGCCTTGGCGGGGTGTGACAAATGTAGACAAATTAAATAAAAAGATGTTGCCAATCTATATTACATTTGAAAGGAATGCAAAAAAATGCTAATATAAAGAATAATAATTCATTACAACGTCTAAATGCAAACTTTATATTAGTCTCAATAAAATTTTATAGATTTACGAACAACTTATTTAGAACCATACAAGTACTATTGGAAGAGAGTCATATGAGAAGGGTCTAACTGTCTAAGCGCACCACTAACAACACACTTCCATTCTCGCCTCTCGGTAGGGTTTAATATAACATAAAACATTCCTTCATAATGTATGCTTGCGGGTCCCACAAAAATGGGACGACCGATCCAAAGTTCGCATCATATAATGGAAGGCGTGCCCAACTGTTATGAGGTTAGGACATGCAAAATTGCTCGACCCTCGAATGAGTGCCTGGTAACAGGTCTGGTTGTGACTACAAGTAGTCTAGGTCCCACCTAAGGCACCCATTCATTTTTTCCACCTTTGGGTGAATTCTTCTAGTGATGTTAGCTAATGATTCACTTTTGAGCTTGCTTGGTTTGGCAACTAATGTAGTAATGTGGCTGTGAAAACCGCATTGCCTAGCAACCTTAGTGGGAGAGGTGTGCTCAATCTAGGCTGTCCATGTGTGGTTATGAACAATTTAGTCATCTAGTCGTTTAGCAGCCCACATGCATTACGTGTGCATCACCATAGATAAGGCTGGCAATTCAGACACAAACACGATAATCTGACACGAACCTATACGATTTTAACATGTTTCGTGTCTATAGCAGGTCGACACGTTAAGACATGTTTATTTTCATGTTGTGTTTGTGTTTACCTGTTTCATGTTCGTGTCCTATCGTGTTCGTGTCTTAACAGGTCGTATCGTGTTTCTTATCATATCTTGTCATGTCTTCTCGTGTCTTGTCGTGTTAACCTGTTTTACTATGTGTTTCTTATTGTGTTAACCTGTTATTCACATTTTCATGTTCGTGTTTGAAAAAAAATGACACGATTAGATTTCGTGTTTACAGGTTTCGTGTTCGTGTCTTAATAGGATCTCATATGTACTATTATGTACAATTCCATTACCTTTTCATCTGGCTTTGATTGCATTTAGTTGATAAATTGTTAGCTATATGATGGAGGTGGAAACATGGACGAAAGTAGAAAGGGATTTCAAATTATCTGAATACGTACTTGTGAAAATCCGAGGGTGGTACTCTACATGATTAAACACAACGTTCAGTGGTCTCGAACATCAATAACAGTATGATCAATAGACAGTAGGATTGTAACCGACGACCCTTAGTTTACCGTGGACCACACATTGATGAAGCGAAGGGATGAGAATTCAGCGTATAATGCATGGTGTAGTCCATACCCAAGAAAAATTTCGCCATCATTTAAATCATCGTACCTTTTAAGTAGAAAAAAATATAAAAAACATTAAATTAAATGTTGATATATTGTAAGGCAGAGGAAGTTGCTAGGGTGTTGGGCATTATTCGCTCATAGGAGGCGTCTCTGGGGCTTAGGCTTAATATTCGAAAAACTGGGATTTTTTTGGCCATCATGCAGTGGTTCGAAGAAAGTGTCGGGTTTATTCCCTAGCAAGATTAGCAAGCCCATAAGGGGGTTAAATTCCTTAGGGGGGCGGTTAGTCGGGATGCAGAGTTTATTCAGTCTTTGGCAGCTAAAAGTGCTCTGCGGCCAGTTGAACTTATGAAACGCTTGCCGGACCTAAGGGGCCCCCCAAGTGAGCTCCTTTTGTTGCGCTCGTGCATGTGGGTTGCTAAATTAGTTTTTGGGCTCTGGACTTGTCAACCTGAACATGTCCAATAAGTTGTGTCCATCTTTGATGCATACCTATAGGGGGAAGTTGAAGACATTGTTGTCTGCGGAGGACCGCATTTTGGGGACCTCCAGTGGAGATTGGATTCTTTCCCCATGCGTTGCGGGGCTTAGGGCTTTTCTCGGCGGAGGACGTCTCCGCATATGCCATTGTGGCGTCCAGGGCCCAGTCGTGGAAATTGCAAGACCACATCTTGCAAAACACTATGTTGTGGGGGTGGATCCTGACTACTCTCTTGTTTTTGGTAATATTGGAACAACTCTCCCGGACCTTGATCTAGGCGGTTTTACTAATAAGCAGACCGCCCCCAAGAAACCTGAACAAACTTTGACGAGTGCTCTTTATGGTAAACACGTACAAGATATGGAGGAGCGGTTCGATATGACCCCCGTCAAAAGGAAGTTTTTGCTTGTCTCAAGGTGGCCCATTGAAAGTCTTGGGCAACGGATGTCAGCAGTTAAATACAAAGCCAGCCTCAAATACCAGCTCATGATTCCTATTTTCCCTCTAGACAAATCATGCCCAATTTGAAAAAAAAAAAAAAAAAAAAAAAACCTTGTTTGGATAGGTTTTGCGAGCATGCCCTCCACTGTAAGGAATTGTCGGGGTTCAAGTATCGTCATGAATGGGTTAGGGATGTTTTATGGGATGTGCTTATGCGTGCCGGAATCTCAGTCTAGAAAGAAGCACCTGTTATCTTTCTGGCTGAACCGCGAGAGGGAAGATCTACCCTGCGTCCTGTGAACGTTCTTGTTTTTGGCTAGGCGGTAAGCATGCATGCGTCGACCTCACTAGGGTGTCCCCATCGGTGGGGCTGAGAGACAGTGGATTTATTTCGGGACAGACGGTTTTGAAGGCGGAAGCTAGGAAGATTGCTAAGCACGAGGCAACCTGTTTAGAGAATCAGCACGTGTTCATCATTTTTGCCTTCGACACATTTGGATCCCTAGCCACTAAGGCGGTTCGCTTTTTAGAGCGGGTGCAGAAGGTGGTCCATAGTGACTCGCAGAGCCTGTGGAACCAAGGGTTTGTATTTAATAGAATATGTTTTGCGATTCAAAAATGGTTAATGACGTAGCTTGTTGGTGTATTTATTTTTGTTAATTACCTTTGGCTACATCATTTTTTATATATTTACTCAATGCAACAAACATTTCTTATGTGCTTAACGTTACATAGGCTAACTTGTAAAATACAGAATCGCATGGACTATACTTTCCCACAGCCATTTTTCAGACGAAAATGTTATGGTTGAAAATTAGTCAAGCAAAGTTGTTTCCTACAAATTTCCAACTATAATTTGCGCAGGAAAATAAGGCTTTTTCTTGTAGTGCTAAATTGTAATGAATAAGATTATATGATGTAAACTCTAGAAGCCAAATCATAAATGTACCTCTCTAATAGAGAGTAAATACGAAGAGATATCTCCGAAGTAATCCATCACTGGCACCAGTGGCGAAGCTTGAGAATTCCGACTATGGGGTCGAAACCGTATATACCAAAAAAAATTCTGTACGAATACTATATAATCGGAACTTCTGAGCGAAAATTTCGGGGGGGGGGGGGGGGGGTCGGGCGACCCCTCTCGCCCCTATGAAGCTGCACCGCTGGCTGGCACCATCCTACGCAACTTTGGTGACGGCGTAATCTCACCTAAATCGTCTTACGGTCAGCTTAAGCTTCAACCAACAAAACCCCTCGCCGTTACAATTAATTTTAACTATTCAATCGCCGTCCTTTCCCAAACGTCTTACCATCGGAAAAAAAACAAACGATAAAATCAGCCATAATTCCTTAAAAACTTATAATATAATATATGTAGTTTGAATTTATACACAGGTGTCACAATTCATGTCGTTTTCATGCATGAGTGTAACGTAATTGAGGACAAGTAACTTACATCCACTCGGGTAACACGAAACAAATTCAAAAACGTCTCGTGAGCAAACGATCAATATCGGTTGTATGGGAGGTTAGATGTCGGATGAGACATGTGATATAAGATTAAGTGTTCTCTAGTCTTTATTTAACGTTTGGTAGAAAATTGTGTCGATTCTATTAAATACAACTAGTATTAAGCCCTCTGCGTTGCTGTGGGTGGCCTAAAATCATACCAAATAGCATTATTGACAGATCGTTGCTAGTGACTAACAACACCGTAAAATTCATAAGGAAATAAAGAAAAAAAAAACAAAATTGAGTGAAATGTAGACGTAAAAACGGTAAATCATGCACGCCTGTTATAGCGCGATAATGCACAAAAATTAGACTGAAACTTAAAACACAACGTGACCATTTGACGGAAAAAATAGAGGTAAAAATATTGAATATTGAACTACTTACGTACGTTGTGGTATGCCAACTCAAAAAAATTGGATTGAAACGTAAAGCTAAAAATCTTTTTAAGATACATGGGATAAATTTCAAAGTAAAAAGGTGTAGGGGTTAAATGTAACAGATAAAAACTATTAGGGTTAAAAGTAAAAAGAAAAAGAAAAAACAACGTGTAGTACAACCTACAAAGCATGATATACCAAAAAACAACTCAAAGTGTGTGTTAGTTTTTTGAATAGACAAATCATTATCAATCATAACGATTGTTTCTACGATTCAACTTGCAATACTTTCATGTATCAAAAACACCAATTTATGTTTCCGTACCAGAGGCGAAGGTTTCTTTGGGCCAGGGGTGGCCCTGGTCCCTCCTGTTTTTTGGCGCAGTAGTGGAAATTTACGATTTTCGTAGGTAAATTGAGTCTGGCCCCCGCCGATTTGCCACTACCGATCAAAAAAATTGAGTCCGGCCCCTGCCGACTCAACTTCCAAACTTCGCCCCTACGTACGTGTTCATAACTTAGGCTTTATCATTAGTTATTTAGTTAGTCCAACTAAAAGTCAATGGAAAAAGATGCTTTGCCTTTCATTCCTTCGGGATATAAATAATTACAAATGATACAAAATTAGCTCCACAAATTAAGGAGACATATTCTAGAAATTAGTTACATCAAATCACTAAATTAAATATATATATTATATTCTAAATATACATATTATTACACCCCCGCAGTTGAAATGTCAGGAGGACCGATGTTGAGACTGGAACGAAAATCGTCAAACAGAACCCGAGGGAGACCTTTGGTGAAGATATCCGCAATCTGATGTCGTGAAGGAACATGTAATACCCGAATGTGACCTCATTGAATCTGTTCACGCACAAAGTGAATGTCGAGCTCGATGTGCTTCGTGCGTTGATGTTGTACGGGGTTGCTCGAGAGATAGACAACACTAATATTATCACAATACACTAGAGTGGCACGAGAAAGAGGGTGCCGAAGCTCTAGCAATAAGTTACGCAGCCAGCAAATGTCTGCCACGACATTGGCAACTCCCCGATATTCTGCTTCAGCACTTGACCTGGAGATAGTGGACTGGCGTTTGGAGGACCAGGAGATAAGGTTGTCACCTAAATAGACACAATAGCCAGACGTGGATCGTCGTGTGTCAGGACAGCCAGCCCAATCTGCATCCGTGTAGGCGACCAAAGAGAGATGAGAGATTGGACCTAAATGAAGTCCGTGATCCATAGTGCCCTGGAGATATCGAATGATACGCTTCAATGCATTCCAATGATCCTGTCTGGGGTCGTGCATGTGCATACAAACCTGTTGAATTGCGTACGAGATGTCAGGTCTAGTAAAGGTGAGGTACTGTAATGCCCCAGCCAGACTACGATACGTAGAGGGATCGTCATGGGGAGGACCAGAGTCAGCAGAGAGTTTGGATTGAGTGTCAACCGGTGTAGCAACCGGTTTGCAAGAGTCCATGGCAGCCCGATGAATAATGTCCTTAACATAAGCCTGCTGAGAGAGAAACATTTTGTCGCCATCCCTGGTGACTTGAATACCCAAGAAATAGGAAAGTGGACCCAAATCTTTCATAGCAAATTCACCTGAAAGTGTGTGGAGTAAGCGGGTGCGCAGAGCCTCGTTGGATGT
This sequence comes from Ambrosia trifida, assembly GCA_028751855.1. Classification (NCBI taxonomy): domain Eukaryota; kingdom Viridiplantae; phylum Streptophyta; class Magnoliopsida; order Asterales; family Asteraceae; genus Ambrosia; species Ambrosia trifida. The sequence continues at coordinate 75,621,824 of CM054123.1, read as the reverse complement.
GGTGAGAATAATGTCGTCCACATAAATAAGAAGGTAAGCGGTGTCGGACCCGTGATGATAAATAAACAAGGAGTTGTCTGATTTGCTCTGCTGAAATCCTTGGGTGGTGACGAAATCAGTGAATCGCTGGTACCAGGCACGAGGGGCCTGTTTTAATCCATATAAAGACTTTCGTAGGCGGCAAACGTGATCAGGAAAGTCTTTGTGGCGAAAACCCAAGGGTTGATGCATGTATACAGTTTCTTCCAAGTTACCGTTTAAGAATGCATTAGTAACATCCAATTGGTGAATTTTCCAAGAGTTGGATAAAGCAAGAGAGAGAATAAGGCGAATGGTGGAAGGTTTAACCACAGGGCTGAAAGTCTCTCCACAATCAATACCTGGTTGTTGTTTGCGACCATCACACACTAAACGGGCCTTATATCGTTCCAAGCTGCCATCAGACCCGAATTTATGTTTAAATAACCACATGCAACGTATAATATTCATGTCAGGGGTCCTAGGCACAAGCTCCCAGGTCTTGTTTTTAATAAGTGCACTAAATTCATTGGTCATGGCACTGTGCCATTCTGAGGTGGACAAGGCAACCTGGGGATTTTTGGGTAGTGGGACGATGGTAGAGGTATGGAGATTAAATTGTGGCTTAGGTTTATGGATACCACTCATGGAGCGAGTGTGTATTGTGCGAGGGGATGGGGGAGGAGGTGAGGGAGGGTGGTTAGTAGTGGAAGTGGTCTGAGAGTGTGTGTTAGATGTTTGGGCCGTGGAAGTGGACTAGATGGGAACGGGAGGGTGGACAGGAGTGTTTTGGGTGATGGGAGAGTGAGATTGGGTCTGGAGAGGTGGGCTGATATGTGGGCCGAATGGATTAGAAGTAGGGGCCGAAGGGGATGGGTTATGGGATGGAGTGGGAGACGGATGTTGGGTACGCGTAGGGTCTGGGCTAAATTGAGTTGGGCTAGAATTAGGTGGGCCGGTGGGTGGCTGTTCGTTGACGTGAACAGTGGGTGTTGTAGAGGATTTGTTTGGGTTATGTGATTTATGTAAATATTCCCAAACAAGGGGGTTTATAGTGGGGTTTAGGAAGTCATAGGAAGGGGGAAGTGGGGGATTGGATGACGTAGGGGAAAATGGATTCCTCAAAATGTACATGACGAGAAATGATAAGTTGGTGAGAGTTGAGGTCAAGACATTTGTACCCACGGTGATTATTGGGGTAACCAAGAAAGACACAAGGATGAGAGCGAAAATTGAGTTTGTGTATTTTGGTGGACGGGGTGAGAGGATAGCAAAGACACCCAAAAATACGAAGGTGCTCGTATTCTGGGGTGCAATTATAAAGAAGAGAGGTTGGGGATTTAAATTTGTGAAGTTTGCTAGGTAGAATGTTAAGGAGATAGGTGGCGGTTTCAAGAGCATGGTGCCACATGTTGGGAGGTAGGGAGGCTTGGGCAAGAAGGGTTCGAATCATGTTGTTAATGGTGCGGATTTTGCGTTCCGCCTTACCATTTTGGGAAGAGGTGTAGGGGCAGGAAAACCGAAATTGCATGCCATTATGATTGCAAAAATTTTTAAAGTTCTGGTTTGCATATTCAGTGCCATTGTCACATTGGAATTGTTTGATTCTACGTTCAAATTGTGTATGAATTAAGTTGTGGAAAGTGGTGAAGGTGTGGAAGACTTGGGATTTGTTAGATAGGGGAAAGGTCCACAAAAAATTAGTAAAATCATCCAAAAACAAGATGTAATATTTATGGCCGCCCGTACTAAGTATGGGAGACGTCCATAAATCACTATGAACAATGTCAAAAGCAAAACTGGTAGAATTAACAGAATCATAAAATGGCATCCTAACACTTTTGCCAAAAATGCAAGATTGACAAATTGTTTTATTTAGTTTTCCGTAATCAACAAAAGATGACAACTTTAATGACTGAAGTAAATTATTTCCGGGATGACCCAATCGTTGATGCCAGCGATCTTGAGTAACAGCAACAAAGGAGGAAGGTTGAGTAGTCTTGAGTGGCAGAGGTTCGGTGAGAGGATAAAGATTGCCGGTACTATTGCATCGTAGGATAGGAGCCCGTGTTTTGAGATCCTTCACAAGAAAGCCAAAAGGGTCAAATTCGACAAATACTAAGTTGTCAGTGGTAAGGCGACGAACGGAAATGAGATTTTTTATTATTTGTAGGGAAAAAAGTACATTATTAAGTTTAAGGGGGGGGGGGGGATAGGGTGGTGGGAGGACTTGGTTGCCTTGGGCCACAACAGGTATAGACATGCCATTATCAACGACAATATGTTTATTAGTGCAAGTATTAAATTAGACGGGGAGTATATACCTTGTTCGTTGGCGGAGTGAGAGGAAGCCCCAGTGTCCATTACTCCGTGGTCCGGTGGGTTGAGAGCCTGCTCAATATCGGTAGGCGAGTAGGTAGTGTGATGGGCTTGATCGGGTCTTGGGCCAAGTATCCCTTGCATGGAGGTGAAGCCGATTTACTGTTGAGGACAGAAGCCCACTGTGACGCGGTCCAATTACTCGGTAAAACGATATATAGGTGACTTGGGTTTGGTTGGCTGTTGGGGTAGGATCTGGGCTGCCCATTTGCGGGCCTGTTTCGGCCGCGACCACGAGCCCCACGTGGTCTGTTAGAAGTGAACAACGGTTGATTGGTTTGGGAGGAAGGCGTAGATTGAGATTGAGGTTTCGGGTTCGAGGTGGTGGTGGTATTAAGGGCTGTGGCAGCAGCGTTTGAGGCCCGAGTGAGTTGTCTCTTCTTTTTACTTTCTTCAAGGTTTAGACGCGAGCGAACTTCACTAAACGGTGGGAGCGGGTCACGGTTTTGTAACACCGTAGAGATACTATCATATTGTTCCGTCAGCCCGGTCAAGACCTTGAGTACCAGCATCCGATTATCAACAGGCGGTCCGACGCTTTCCAGCTGATCAACCAAATGTTTGGCATGATCACAGTAGTCTCCCATGGAAGAAAAGTTTTCGAGGCATAGATTCGCGAACTCTTGACCCAGAAAAATCGCACGAGTATTCTGGTTGTCATTGAATTCGCTGTCAACCGCTATCCAGGCATCGTAAGCGGTTTGACCGGGTTTAAGAATGATGTTGAGAAGGGGTGTGAAAGTGTGGCATATATCCATTGTTTCACGAGGGCATCGATACGGGTACAAAGTTTCTCGGCAACAACAGCCGCTGCTTCGGCTTTGGCCGCTGCAGCCGGATCCGAGGATGAAGGAGAAGAAGGTGCGATAGCAGGTTTGGGAGATAAATGGTCAAAGACCTCATAGGCTTGGCAGTGTACCTGGAAGAGAGTCTTCCAGGTGGTGTAGTGCGGCGAGTCTTTCTCGAGAATTAACGGAATGTGAGCCTTGATATTAGAAACGGTGAGTGCGTGGTGTAAAGGTTTGGATTCCATGAGGGATAGTGTGAGAAAAAAATAGACGAAGGAGAAGGTAAACTGAGGAGAGCCGGCGCAGATTTGCAGCAGGCAGCGGAAGGGTGGTATAGGGTTGGGACCGGTGAAAGCTCTGATACCATAAAAGTCAATGGGAAAAGATGCTTTGCCTTTTATTCCTTCGGGATATAAATAATTACAAATGATACAAAATTAGCTCCACAAATTAAGGAGACATATTCTAGGAAATTAGTTACATCAAATCACTAAATTAAATATATATATATATATATATATATATACAGGGGAGGGTTATCTTGAGAACGCTAAATATTGTGAGAACCGTGAGAACAAGTAAAAAAATCAATCAAAATCAAATTTTTTTAATACAAACCTCATTATAATCAAAATACAACATTAATAAATGAATTTTCTTTCCAAATAATTCATCTTTTCTTGCAAAAACACTTTCAAATTAACTTTTTACACATGTGTAAATGAAACAGTTTACACATGTATAAACAGTAAATTTACACATGTGTAAAAACAAATTATTTTCGTATACGTTTGAATTTTTACGCGTAATTTGTGTTTTTGAGATGGAATTTTAGTAATAAAGACAAGTGTAAAAAGAAATTTGGAATTTGAATGGTTTTAGATGCCGTTCTCACGGTTCGCACGAAATATAGGTGTTCTCAAATTAACTTTCCCCTATATATATATAGACAAAAGATCAAATACATATAAAATATTTGTACGAACTGTACGAATGGCACAAATCCACGCGGTGGCAATTTCGTAATTAACCAATATCCTCTTTTCTTGTTGCTGCCTCCATTAAAAATCCCTAAGCTCCATCAATCAGACATAAACCCTAAATTTCATCACATTAAGCTCCATTAATCCTCTTTTCTTGCTGCTGCCTCCATTAATTAACAACCAATTTTCGTAATCTATACAATTTTCACTCAATAACCAACAGATCGTTTTTTTCCTCTCCATCAATGGCTGAAAGTACAACGAATGTGATTCAAGGTATGTATTTTAAATGTTTTGATTTTAATTTTCTTTATCATATTTGCTTTTGCATTCTGATTTTTGTAGATTCAGATTTATTCAGAATATCATTCGTTGTATTAGTGTAATATTCCAGTTTGGTTTTAAATAATGGGTAACAATGGTGTTGTAATTACTCTGGTTTATTAGCTTTATACATAGGTGAATAACAATGGTGAATATGTCTTGAGATATGTTTTATTACTAGAGTAATTACTGAAAAATATTATCCATTGTTTTTCTTATCATTATGGATAGAGTAATTAGTACTTTTGAGTTGTCAATTATGATTTACTCTAGATAATAAATCGTTTTTTGTGTTTAGAGTAATTACTCAAAATGATTGTCATGTCTATGTTATTGTTTTGTAGAGTAATTGTTTTTTTTTATGCATATGTTTGAATGAATTTTTAGAATAATTATGTTTTGTCTTTTCTATTTAATGTAGATTATGCGGTAGAAGATTTAATTATGGGATTTCAACGGTTGTCCCCTGTTTCTTGTGAAAGAACTTTCAAACCTAGTGTTTCTTCTTCATTAATACCAGTTGAAGGCATGGTTTTCCCATCTTTGGATGCTTCATTGGATTTTTACAAAACATATGCTAGAAATGGAGGTTTCTCTGTAAGAAAAGGTACTCAAATCGAAAAGAATGGTATAATCAAATATAAGTATTTTGTATGTTCAAGGGAGGGATATAAGATATCTACTAAGTCTGATCATCTTCTATTTGTTAATGATAACAAAAAACCGAAAAAGCATAAGAATAGGCCTTCTATCCGTATTGGTTGCCAAGCACATATCGGATTCATTTCAGATGATGGTCAATCATTTAAGGTATTCAGGTTTGTTGAAGAACATAATCATAGTTTTATTTCCCAAGAAGATATGCAGTTTGTTCCTTCATCAAGAAATTTGTCCGTTATGAAGCAAAAGAGGATATGTTCTTTGTCAACGCTAAATTTAGGCCCTGTTAAATCATTTCATATTATGAGGACAGAATATGGTGGTTTTGAAGAGGTTGGTGCAACTGCTGTAGATTGCAAAAATTTTAAAAGAGATTTAAAATGTTTTATTGGAGAATATGATGCTGAAATGATTGTTCAAAGATTAACTGATAAGAAAGATTATCTTCCTGATTTTTCATTTGAGTTTACAGCGGATGATAAGGGTTGTCTAACCGGTTTATTTTGGGCTGATGAAGTTTGTAAATTGAATTACTTGACTTTTGGTGATGTAATATCCTTTGATGCAACCTTCAAAACTAATAAGTAAGTTTCTAATTCTTTATTATTGTTAGAGTAATTATTATTACATTTTTTATTAAATTTTTCTTTTGTTGCGCAGATACAAAATGGTTTTTGTACCTTTCACTGGCATCGATAACCATTTTCATAATGTCAATCTTGGAGCTGGTCTTATTGCAAAAGAAAATGTTGAATCGTACGAATGGTTATTGTCGTGTTTTTTAAGGGCATTTGGTCGTCAGCCTAGGGTTGTTACCGATCAAGATCCTGCAATGAAACAAGCAATTCAAAGAGTTTTTACAGAAAGCCGACATAGATTATGTATGTGGCATATCATGAAGAAAGTTGCTGATAAGGTTTGTCTATCATTTTAGTTGTAGAGTAATTATATTGCTTCTAGAGTAATTGTATTCTGAGTTGCTGATAAGTTTTGTCTATCATTTTAGTTGTAGAGTAATTATATTGCTTCTAGAGTAATTGTATTATGAGTTGCTGATAAGGTTTGTCTATCATTTTAGTTGTAGAGTAATTATATTGCTTCTAGAGTAATTGTATTCTGAGTTGCTGATAAGGTTTGTCTATCATTTTAGTTGTAGAGTAATTATATTGCTTCTAGAGTAATTGTATTATGAGTTGCTGATAAGGTTTGTCTATCATTTTAGTTGTAGAGTAATTATATTTCTTCTAGAGTAATTGTATTCTAATTCAAATTTTGTAATTTTTTTTCTGTAGTAATTGTGTTTCTAACTAGAGTAATTATAATATATTGTTAGAGTAATTTTGATTAAATATATATTTTTTTTACAGGTTGGGATTTCATTATGCAATGATGATAACTTCAAACGTCGTATTTGTAATATTGTTTGGACTGATTCGATTGAGCCTGAGACGTTTGAGCTTGAATGGCAAGAAGTAATTAAGGATTTTGGTCTTATGCAAAATGCTTGGATATCAACTATGTTCGACTTACGATCAATGTGGATTCCGGCGTATTATCGTGATGAGCATATGTCAGGCCTCATGCGTACAACATCGAGGTCTGAAAGTGAAAATCAATTCTTTGGTATTATTTCAAATTCACAGTTGACACTTGTTGAATTTTTTAGTCATTTTGACACTGCAATTGAAGCTCAAAGATATAACCATCGAAAAAATGATCATGATACCCGGAATACAGTACCTGATTTCTGGACTGAATCAAATCTTGAAAAACATGCTGCTAAGTTGTATACCCGGTCTATATTTTTTGATGTTCAAGAGGAAATATATGCTAGTTATCACAAATGCTTTTCAGTTAACATCAAAAAAGAAGGAGATTATGCTAGAATTTATATTCGAGATTCTGAGGCTTTTGGAGATGGTTTCTTTGAGGTATTTTTAATTTTTTAACTTATCGTTTAATTTGAGTAATTACTATGTGGTACATGTCATATAATCCAGTAGTGTAATTAGTATATCTCATGTATTATTTAACAGATAACTAGAGTTATTATTCAATTAATTCAATAATTAGGGTATTCACTATTTTGATACTTGCTATAGAACCTGCTAGAGTAATTAGTACTATAATGTGTTATTTACTATTCAAGTAAACTATTTTTTTAAATTCTCAGGTATTGGGTAAAGCTGATGAAGAAGATATTTCTGTTTCATGTGTTTGCAAAAGATTTGAGCAATACGGTTTGTTATGTCGGCACGCGTTCCTTGTGTTACGAATGTTTGAACTTGATGAAATACCTGAGAAGTATGTTTTGAAGCGTTGGAGAAGGGACACAGTTGTAAACAAAGCCAATTCTTCACTTTTTGTTAAAGATAGTTCTAATGTCAACATTGATAAGGCGAATCAGCTTGTGCGTGAGATAATGGTTGCTACCGAATACCTTAGTAGTCGATATTTTACAAACATTGAGGAATTAACTAAGGTAAGAGATCAATTGAAAATATTGATGGAAAAGGCTGAAGGTAGTAAAACTGGGCCGACTTTGAAGAAAAAAGATATGATGGCGTCTCTTCTTGGTTATGATCAACCAACAACCACAAAGTTGAGACTTCCATGTGGTATTAGAAATAAGGGACGTGGCTCACATAAAAGAATAAAATCTAAAAAGGAAATGGCAGCTAGCCGCGCTGGTAAAAGACGTAGAGTATGCGGTGTATGTGGGAAGCTTGGTCATGATGTTCGTACATGCAAATCATTTGTTGGGAACGAACCAATCGGGAATTAATCGATGTTATTTTTGAACTTTTCTAATTCGCATCTTAATCTTAATTAGTTGAGATTTTTGCATTTCGTGTTATAATTGAAGTAGTAGAGTAATTATTTAATTACTCTAGTTTCATCTTATTTAAAATATAACTAGAGTAATTAACTTTGAATTGATAGTTTGTACTAGAGTAATTAACTTGCAATTTGAAATTTTATTTTTTCTACTAGAGTAATTACTTCAATAGATATATTGCACTAGAGTAATTAACTTGATGGTTTGAATTTTTATGTTTTTGTGAAAATGGAAGTATGTTTGTACTAGAGTAATTAATTTGAATTGATTGATTGTACTAGAGTAATTAACTTTTGCAATTCAAAATTTGCTTACTGTAAAGTTTTAGCAATTTATATGTTTTCTACTAGAGTAATTACTTCAATTGATAGATTTTGCTAGAGTAATTAACTTGCATTTTGAATTTTGTATACTGTTATATTTAGCAATTTATACTTGGCACCAATTCTAAATCCAAATACAAAGATTTATATAAACCATACATAATGCCTACATAGTAACGATGTCAAATATCATAGAATGGATCCCATGTCCAACAAAAGTTTACAATTTGATCAAAAGACGAAATTAAACTACTAGCATTACTAACAAATTCAAACAAAGCTCGCTTGCCTTTCTTTTATCTGATCGATCAAATTTTTCTTCATGTCTTCCTTTAATTCAGTTTCCATGGCTTCAACTTTAAGGGCATTCGTTATAAGATCATCTCTTGCACTGTTGATATCGGACAATAACATCTTTGACAAGAATTTGTACCTTAGATCCTTGAGCTCTTCTTGTTGAACATCCTCTTTTACCGAGAAACCGCTATCCCATTTTTCATTTCCCATGTAGGTTTCCATATGACGCATTGCAAAAATGCCACAATCGATTTTGTTTTCCTCGGTCCTCCATGGCATTTCCAACCTTTTGATATCTGCCCCAATCATTTTCTTCAGACCTGTTTTGATTTTGGATATCTTCATGTAATTGCACAATGCATTTCTCTACAATATATGCAAAAACATATTAGCTTTTTGAAATTTATATAAATGGTAAAGTTAAATAAAATGTCAACAATATTACCAGCTTATGAGGGATCCCTTTATATCTATCATCAAAATTATCTCCCATCTTGCTGTTATCCATCAAAACAATTTTCCCAACTTTCAAATGGAAACACAAAACATAGTAATGTTCTGAAGCTAGAATTGGGAAAAAAAGGAGGTCAGTATCCGTTAATGATTTGACTTTAAACTGTTTAAGGTAGGCATCCATGCTGCTATTGAACTTATCAAATAGCATTTTTTCTGTGAGCATAAACTGTTGTTCCAGCTGCATTTTAACAATACAATTATCAGTAGAGTGATTATGTAGATACAATAGAGTAATTATGTAACAGATTTAGAATTTAATAAACATAATTGCATAATAGAGTAATTAACTTGCAATTTGAAATTTTATTTTTTCTACTAGAGTAATTACTTCAATAGATAGATTGCACTAGAGTAATTAACTTTGATGGGTTAAATATTATGTTTTTGGGAAAATGGAAGTATGTTTTGTACTAGAGTAATTAATTTGAATTTATTGTTTGTACTAGAGTAATTAACTTTGCAATTCGAAATTTGCTTACTGTAAAGTTTGCTTACTGTAAAGTTTACCAATTTATATGTTTTCTACTAGAGTAATTACTTCAATTGATAGATTGTACTAGAGTAATTAATTTTGCAATAGAGTAATTATGTAAATAGGATAAGTATTTTTCATACCAATATAGTTGTCGAGCAGAAAAACCTCTTTGGTGACGTTCGGCTCTTCAGTTTTTCTTCATCATTTAGCACTTCAGACCAGACATCAATGATGATTGATGAAAGTTTAACACCTTCATATAAGCACTCAAAAATGACCTTAAGTATTTCTGACCCATACATTGATTTGTAGACAAAATTCCTGTTTTTGCGCGGAGTTAGAATGACGCAATAAAATTTATTTTTAAATAATTATTAAATCTGGACAAATCTGTACTTACAGTTCATCAATGGGAAAAAATATGTATTCTGCCACCATGGTTTCATCGTCACTAAGCTTTTGTCCCAGTTCAACCTTCCGTTTAACATAAGGTGATTTATATGCAGAAGTCACCTTTGTTGTTCTCTTTTCTCTTGCTGGTTGTTGAGGTGTACAATCTGTGACAGCCACAACTTCTTTGTCTTTTCTTAACCGAAAAGCAGGTAACGCGTTGATCATTGATGATGGGTCAACTTTGACCACATTAACCGACTCATCTTCAACATTTGTTTCATCTAAATTGCCTTCAATATTTTCCAAGTATCATTTCTAGAGTAATTAGGTAAATATAATAAGCTAACTATATATTTTGGAGAAAGTACATACCTGCTTTTCCTCCAACGTATTTTTTATCCTGCTTAAGATTGTCCTCAGTATTCAATTTAGCATCATCTACACCAATTTTTGTGAACATTAACAAAGTTAAATATAGCTAGAGTAATTATGAATAACTACTAGTGTAATTTTAACTTACCTTGTTTTTTGGAAATAGGAATTACAGTCCATGTGTCTTCCACAGCAGCAAACTTCTGGAACCCAAGGCAAGCCTCTTTAGCAACAATTTGTTGTATTTCCACTTCTTGACAAGTTATCTCAATTTGTTTTTCCATTGTCTCAGTGACACTTTGTTGAACATCACTTTTTTCAGCAAAGTCGCCTTTAACAACACCGACATCATTTTTATTCTTATCAACTTCTGCACCTTTCAATGGAACACATACATATCGTTAGTATTAGAGTAATTATTTGTCAACATACATATAAATAGAAAGTGTAAATGTTAAATAGTTTTTTATTTTTTTTACCTTCATTTGTTGTCTCATGTTCAACATGAGTTGCATTGCCTTTAACTTCTACTTCTTTCTCGGTTTCTGCTATTTCTTGAGGATCATTCAAACTGATGACAGTGTTGTTATCATCAGTAGAATTTTGAGATTGAGGATATTGCTCTTCCCATTCCTTGCACATGTTTAATATGGCATCATTCCAGGTATACTTTGCTTTCCCTTCTTTAACCATATTATTTATGACTTCCCCCAATTTCTTGTATTGATCAATATGGTCTTCCAAGTTGCATAACCATTGCTACATACGATTAGGCCAAACACATTAGTAGAGTAATTATGTTTTTAATTTTTGTACATTTAACATGTAGAGTAATTATTGCCCGTTCTTTTGCTCTATAATCAGGGCCTAAGTAGGCTGATAAACCAGACAACGGCACTGGTGTAATGCAATCGTCGATAAATCTTTGGGTTTCTGTTCCAACCACCATATTTTCCAAATCTAAAGGCGATCGATCAATACTAAAGTTCACTATAAAGAACAAGTTATAAACAATGATCAGAAAATATTAGATAGTACTAAGTAATTCCGTAATAGTATATTTTAGATGGAATAACATACGTGAGTTGTCGAAATCAACTTCAGTTTGTTGACTATTATCAACATTTTCATCATTCTTTCCAGTTCCAGCTGCAATATCCTTAGTTGTCATAGCCGTGTCCACAGCCATAACTTTAGCCTTTTCCGCAAGTTGTGCAGCAGTCTTCCCTGTCTCCATTGCAACATTTTTCGCCACATTCTTCGCCATCTTAGCAGCAGTTTTCCAGTTTGCGACCCAATATCTACAACCATCACAGTCGCGTCCACCGCCACACCCGCAGCCTTGCCAGCCAACCCAATGGCAGTCCTTTTGCTTGCCATTGCAATATCTGAACTCGCTGCAGCCGCATCAACCACTAAATCAGCAGCAGTACTTCCTGTTTGCCATTTAAAATACGTTATAATAATCACATCAATAATGAAAATAAAAATCCAGATAAGTGGTGTTATGATCACCTTCATTGTCATTCTTCTCTTCAACATTGTTATGATCTTCTTCTTTGCCTCCACCTTCATTCTCATCTATTTCTCTGCCTCTACCTTGATTCACATCTTTCTCAATATCCTCAGCTTCATTATCAGTTAATGGACCATTATTATTCAAAAACTCTTCCATTTTACATAGAGTTTTTGTATTAATATACTTTATTGCTGGTGTCTGGATTTGAACATCATCAAATTCAGGATGCCTTTTATGGTACAGATATGTGTAGAGTACCTGTCAAAATATTTAAAACATGTGCTTTTTTTTTAGTTTTAGAGTAATTATCTTATAAAGAAGAAAGTAAAAATAAATCATACCACAAGAAATAGAATAGGCCCTGTGTATTGATCCTTTCCACCATGCCATCCTTTTTTTGTTCTCCTGAGACAACATATTATGTAGTTGCACCAATTCAACTTTGGTATTTCAGAATCATCTTCAATGCAGTTCATGAATTTTTGATTGACTGTTGAGCATTTTGTTGATTCACCCAATAGTGTATTGAATATGACAAGGAAATTTGTTTTGAAAACCCTTCCAGCAGATGAACTGGCCTTTACTAGGTTAATTACTTGTAACACACTGATTCTTGGATTGGGGAACTGATTCTTGAATTCATCCAACCTTTCACAAAAACCTTTTCTTGGTTTATTCTTTTCAATCACTTCTACTTCTCCCATTGGAATACCTAGGCATTCATGTACCAAAGACGAGGTTATTTTGATCTTGTGATTTCCTACGTTAAGCTCATTTGTGTCCTCATTGAAATTTTGTAGCAGCCATAATGATAAGCGAGATGGTATATCGAGTATGTCCAAAGATAACAGAGATTCAAAACCCATTTCTACGACAGCAGCCTTTTGAGCATCAGATAAGTTTTTGATAACTTTAAAGAAGTTTCCTGGGTCAAATCTCAGGTATAAAGTGTGGTGTGTGTACTCGATAAATGGTTTTCTAGGTATTGGATTTGGTTTTTTTCTTGGTTTTTTTGAAGGTGGTGATTGAAAATCATCATCTGAAGTAGTCAACTTCCTTTTAACAGGTTTTTTTGAAGGTGTAGCTTTAACATCTTTGGTTGGTTTTCTTTTAGAAGTTTTCTTTGATGGTGGAGTTTGAAAATCGTCATCTGAAGCGACTTGTTTTCTTTTTGAAGCCGGTGCTTCCTTCCTAGCAACACTCTTCTTCTTGTTAGCTTTTTCGACAGAATTCTTTTTCTTACAAGCAATACTCTTCTTTCGGCTTTGAACCGTTTTTTTTGTAGTGTCATTCTTCATTGATGTATCTATAACAAAAGAAGGCAAATCTGTTATTTGTGCTCATTGATAACTAATATTTCTATAAATACTTAACCTGTTTTTTGTGCTTCATCAAGATCAATAGAAATTGGGTTTGATATATCGTTGGAAAATCTGAATGATCTTGTTTTTGCTATTCTATCACTTCTTCTTCTTGTTACGATTCTAAAACTTTCAGTACCAGAATCTGATTTGTATAAAACATACAACATGGACAAATTACTTTTGTTATAACAAATTAACTAGTGTAACAGTATTGAAAAATTACACTAATAAAAATGATATTCCAAGGTTAACAAACATTTTACTCTACAAAAAACATGCTATTCAAAGTTTAACCAAAATTACTCTACAAACAATTACTCTAATACAAACAATTTACACTAATACAAATTTAACAAACATTACACTACATATTACTCAGACCTAAAATGACATACAAAGTTTAACCAAAATTACTCTACAAACAATTACTCTAATACAAACAATTTACACTAATACAAATTTAACAAACATTACACTACATATTACTCAGACCTAAAATGACATACAAAGTTTAACCAAAATTACTCTACAAACAATTACTCTAATACAAACAACTTACACTAATACAAATTTAACAAACATTACACTAGATATTACTCAGACCTAAAATGACAAACAAAGTTTAAAAAAAAAATTAATCTACAAAAATAACCAGAAATGAAAACGATTAAAACATTGAAACCCTAGTTTATTATAAAGCAAATAATAAAATTACTCTTCAACATATTACATCACGGTTTGTTGTTTTTGCATGATTTTCAACTTCATCTTGGTTAATCGCTTGAATCGTGATGTTAATTTGTGGTTTTTTGACGGTTAAAACTTTGAAATGAAAACGATGAAACCCTAGTTTATTATAATGCTAATAATAAAATTTACACTAATAAAGAACAATATATTACCTCCGGTTTGTTGTTTTTGAAGGATTTTCAACTTCATCTTGGTTAATATCTTGAATCGTGATGTTGATTTGTGGTTTTTTGAAGGTTTTGATTCGAAAAACTGATTTTTGGGGGTGTTTGAATGACGGTTGTTGTACAGAGTAATTAGAAAAAGTGGGTTTAGTACAAAATAGCTTTTTGAATTATTTACAAAATTGCCACCCGCGTGAATTGTAGTGATTCGTACAGTTCGTACGTTTTGTCTGTATGTACGGGACCTTGACTCTCTATATATATATTATATTCTAAATATACATATTATTACCAACCGACCAAGTTTTGGGTGGTCAAAAACATAATTTCTTATCCAAACTTCAATTTGTGAGTCGTTATTTCAACATTTGAAATGTCATACCTATGAGGCTATGATCTTTATACGTTTTTTTTTACAACATACGTTAATATAAACCTCTAAGTCACTTGTTGTTTGCCATCTCAATGTTTCGACATATCTTTCGCTTGTCACTCATGTTCATGCGCAAACACTTTCAAATGTCAAAGTATGCATACCCTTTAGTAGTTTAGCCCCCTCTTCGTTAAGAAAACTAGAGGCAAAACGACCCTTCCATTAATCTTTTTTTTTTTTTGAACGATCAACAAATATTATTCCACCAACGCTAGCGGGATACTAGCAATACACCTGCCCTACATCAATGCAAGGTCTCATTGGTGACTTCTCTTACTACTTTTTCACCCCCCCCCCCCCCCCCCCCCCCCCCACACACACACCAAACAAGCTCCAAGTAATCCATCTCCAACGTTGGAGATGGTTAATTGGTTATACATTGTCACTTGACTTTAACTTCCTACTTGACAAATTTTGACTTTTATCAAAAAAAAAAAAAAATTAACGTGAAATTAAGATTTCCATTAAAACAAAATACGAAATTTACATCACAATGCGAAATTTTATCAATTGTTCTTATTTTTATTTTCATCCATCATCTGTTTATAATTTTGCTTTGTTAGGTGAAAAATCTAAATTGAATTAACAACTCCTTTAATTTTAGTCAAAACACCACTTTATACTAAATTCTAAAATTTGTTTATTAAAAAAAATCAGTAAAAAATATTTAACTACCACTAGATTTTAGCGTGTCACGGTTAAAAGGACAAATGTGTCGACATAATTAGGAACAAGGTGTACAACATAAGAACATTCTCTTACAAGTCAAGGTCAAAGCCATTACCCTGAGTTGAGACAGAAAATAAAGTAGATGTAAGTTCAAGAGCATCTTCTTATTCTTCGGATACATATTTTGGTTTTAGCTTTAGAATGTCAATTGTCAAAGATAATTAACTTTGAATACAAAGGTTAGGTGATGAAAGTAAACTAGTAAATTAAGACTTTTGAATTCAAACTTAGAGTTCTTATTTCAAAAAAGCAATTACAGGTGATGAGTTAAATTAAGGTGTTCAAATTTGGTTTTGGTTTTACTTCATACTTTCAATATGAATAAATCAAATCAAATTTTAATATATCCTTATAATTCCTTATTCAATTTGGATTTTTTAATTAAAGTTTTGGTTTTAATTGGTTAATCGATGGTTTTATATAGGGATGTCAATGAGTTAAGCTACTCGGGTTGAAAATGATTTGGCTCAAACCGGTTTCAGGATGAGAGAAGGAACCCGTATACAAACTGGTGAATTGAGTCGGGTTGAAAGCAGTTTGGCTCACACCTATTTGGTAGTGAAAACATATGACTTTTGTTTCGATTGAGACTAATAATTGAACGATACACACCTTTAAAAGTGTCCGTGTTTCCAATCACATCATGCGGAAACCGCGCTAGTATTTATAATATCAAACATAAAAAGGTTACAATTTTCAAAGGTAATAAGGTAACTCATGATCTCATGTTTAATCTTTAGACACCAAAGTTGAAGAATTTGCTAGTGGACAATTTCAAGAATTTAACCTCCACTTTTCAAAGTCCATATTATTGCTTGCTTTACACTCAACAATTACACAAGTATTTATTTTCTACACATGTTCTCAACAAGATTAGACCCAATCCCAAATCAAACTCATAAAGATTTTTATGTCAACATGTGTCATAAAACGTAATGTCTTGAAAAAATATATGCATTATAATTTGAAAAAATTGTAACTGATAACACATACATGTTCTTTTTTTAGACACAATGATGTGCGTCAACATCAAATACTTTGCTACACTTTTTATAACTATAATTTTACGTCAACCTTTCTTTATATATACGTAAGTGTTTACGATATTGATCATGGATAGTTGTAATAAGAAAAATAAACTATTCATATGTTTAATTGCCACCACTCCATTAGTGTCAATCTTATACAATATATTATTATGACTCAATGAACATGATTACATGGCCAATAAGTCAATTCTTCTAGATTCTATAGCACCAATACCTTGTCTATCTACTTTTAATTTAATAACGAAAGAAATTTTGGAACCATACACCCCTTAATTAGAAATGATACACCCTGACCCATATTAAGCACCAATAGAAAGCTGCCACATACCCCAGAATGTGATGTCACACCCCCTAAAAAATACGTATGAATAGTTGTAATAAGAAAAATAAAATGCGTATTTTTTTATTAAAAAAAAAATCACAGCCAACGGAAGCTTCTCACCAGACTAAACTCACCATATATAGCAAGGTGCTATGGGAGCCCATAAAACAGGACATCACTATATGTACATTCACCAAATCACCCAAACAAAACATAACATCAGTTGGGAATCAAAACACAAAAAATACGATAGAAAATTGAATCTACACTATCATATTGAATACTTTACTATTCCTGTATTGTTATATGCACCATAAAGTCTGTTCAAATATTGCATGTATAACCCTTCCTTTGTTCACCGATATCCCTGATCCATTTATACTTTGAAGTAACTCTCTTAAAAACTTAAACTTGGACAAACCAGCTATTTTTATCCACGAAAGTATCTGTGTCCATACCAGATCTGCCACTGTGTAGTGTAGTAGCACTTGTTCCGTTGTCTCGTTTCCAATCAGGCAGAGGTTGCCTGCCGTAGACTGGATGTTTAGTGCCTTGCCTGTCAGCGCAATTGTTGTTTCAATTCTTCCTTCCACAGCCCTCCAAACGAAAAGGTTTGCTTTTGGGCTCACAATCTTATTCCAGAAAAAAATCACTGTAAATTAGATTTGCTTTGGCCACTTAGGTTATAAGCCTAGTGATAGAAAGGAAATCCTTTCTTGGGTGAGGTTGAAAGTTTAACTCCAAGAGTATGCAAAAAAAGGTGTAAAAAGGGGGGTAAACGGTGTAAAGAAGGGGTGTACGTAATTAGCCGTTCAAAAAAAAAAAAAAGATTTGCTTTGAAAGAATATATATTCTGTAAATAAATTATGAGATTCATTTATTTAATTTACTTAGATAGTTACAATAAATTAAGGGTCATACTATTTGGACACCCAAAAAAATTAAATTGACACCCTAAGTATGCCTCGTATAGACCTATATGAGGCATATTAAAATACAAATTTTGTCTTTTAGCTATCTGATGTTGACCTACACAGAAAACAATAAAGTTTATCCTTCTCGTATAGACCTATATGAGGCATATTGAAATACATTTTTTGTCTTTTAGCTAACTAATGTTGACCAACACAGAAAACAATAAAGTAATATGCTTCATATAGATCGATATGAGGCATATTATGGTCTATTTTTATTTTTTATATATTTTCATTTTTATTGTTTTTAAATAACTAAAAATACTAAATAAACTTTAAAAAATCCAAAAATTAACAAAAAAATTAGTTATATTCTATCCAATATTATTTTATAAAAAATTTCAACTTTTTGTTACCAACATTATTTTAAGAGTAAAGATCAAATACAAAGTGTTTTTTTGGTAAGAACTGTGAGAATCAAAAGGGGTAAAAAAATTATTTTTTTTTTAGATTTTTTTTCCCATGTGCTTAAACATTCTTTCTAGATGAATAATACAAAAAATAATTAAAATTTTTTTTCTAGTGTAATTACGTCATTAAAGTAAATACATTAGTTTACACTAGAGTAATTATGTAATTACTCTACACGTAATTACTCTACACCAATTTTTTTTTTTTTAGTTTTCAATACTATAATACATGTTTAACAATATGGGAAAAAAATTTGAAAAAAATACCCTCCTTTGATTCTCACAGTTCTTACCGAAAAAACACTTTGTACCGGATCTTTCCCCTTATTTTAAATAGTGTTCAAATCAATAAAACTTAATTTTTTTTTTTTTGGATTTTTAAAAGTTATTTTAGTATTTTTAAACAATATTATTACAATAATATTGTATTTTAAAAAAATAAAAACAACCTTGATATGCCTAGTATTGGGCAATATGAGTAGTATTAAACACTGATAAGCCTAGTATTAGGCAATACGTGCCATATCAAGCCTAGTATTGGTACCAATACTAGGCTTGAAAAGTGATAGGAGGGTGACTTGATATGGATCATATTGGGCAATACGACCCATATTAATACATCAGTATGCCTCATATAGGTCTATATGAGACATATTAGTCCTCATATCACTTCTTCTCAGCCTAGTATCAAACCCAATACGTTGTGGCTTTGATATGCCCCATATTGACCAATACGAGGCATATCAGGGTCTTTTTTTATTTTCTTTATATATTTTTATTTTTATTGTTTTTAAATAACTAAAAATACTAAATTAACTTTAAAAAATCCAAAAATTAACAAAAAATTAGTTATATCTGTCCAATATTATTTAAAAAAAAAATCAACTTTTTGTTACCAACATTATTTTAAATAGTGTTCAAATTAATAAAACTTTTTTTTTTTGGATTTTTAAAAGTTATTTTAGTATTTTTAAACAATAATATTGTATTTTAAAAAAATAAAAACAGCCTTGATATGCTTAGTATTAGGCAATATTAGTAGTATTAAACACTGATATTCCTAGTTTTGGGCAATACGTGGCATATCAAGCCTAGTATTGGTACCACTACTAAGCTTGAAAAATGATATGGGGTGACTTGATATGGGTCATATTGGGCAATACGACCCATATTAATACATCAGTATGCCTCATATAGGTCTATATGAGGCATATTAGTCCTCATATTACTTCTTCTCAGCCTAGTATCATACCCAATACGTGGTGGCTTTGATATGCCTCATATTGACCAATACGGGGCATATCAGGGTCTTTTTTTATTTTTTTATTTTCATTTTTATTGTTTCTAAAAATGAGGCATACTTTTTTTTTCAAACTTTGTACCTTTTATACAACATTTATTTTTTGTTAACAAAGTTTTATAAATATTTTATTATTTTACAAAACATTATCGTGTAGTCTATAATAGTATAGTGTACTATACGATAATACACCATATAATACGATTCAAGATCTATACTACCATATAAGGTTTTAAAATATTTTTACTTTTAAAAAATAAAATATTTAAAAACTTTTTGTACAAATGGTAAAAATTTTGCAAAAAAAAAAAAAAAAAAAAAACCCTACTGAAATACATTGATCAATCGATTTGTTTAAAAAAAAAAAAAAAAAACCTCTTTTCGAATGTATTAAAATACAACAATCAATCGATTTATAAAAAATATCTAAACTAAACTTATAACTTCTTCAAACTCACCAAAACAAAACAAACATCTTCAAAACCAACCAAAACAAAACCAAACAAAAGAAATAATTTTTATAAAATAATACTAGTTATAAAAAGTTGTAATTTTTTTAAAAATAATATTGGAATGAATATAACTAATTTTTTGTTAATTTTTGAATTTTTATAAAGTTAATTTAGTATTTTTAGTTATTTAAAACAATAAAAATACAAAAAGATAATAAAAAGACCCTAATATGCCTCATATTGATATATATGAGGCATACTTGGCTATGATATACCTCATATTGACCAATATGAGGCATATTGGCACGAAGTTTTAGGTCTGAGATTCCCTTGAAGTTTGTATGCAGCTTTTTGACCTAAGTATGCCTCATATAGACCAATACGAGGCATACTTAGGGTGTCAAAATAGATTTCAAGGGTGTCTAAATAGCCTGAGCCTAAATTAATCATGTATTCAACATCTATATCTATAATAAACCAAAGCATTTTTACTAACATGTCATAATATTATGCAATCTCTCTTTTGAGAGATGCCACATATGATTTGATGTGACAACTCTAGACCAATTAAAAAAAAGGAATAAATATGGTTTAAATATTATTTAACATAATCTATTAAATACCTAATCTACTAAATGTAAATATTAAAACTTTATTATTTTCTCTCTCATGTTTCCTCTCATAAATTTTAAATGTTAATATCTTTTATATACGAGATTTTTTAAAGAAAAAAATTACACCAAATTAACGAGCGTTTTATTATTTTCCAACGAGTATCATAGTGCTATATAAAAAAAGAAGAAAAAAAAACGACTATTTTTTGTAACCCGACAGGTATTGTGTCAGGTTTTGAATTAGTTTAAAAAAAATTGTGGGTTTGGGTCGGGCCTGGGATTAGGTGATACCCGACCCAATTACCCTTTTTTATATTAGAATATGATAACTTATGGCAGAGATTTGTTTAAAATAATAATAATAATAATAATAATAATAATAATAATTAATCATATATTGGCATCATTTTTATAGTTTAGATACTTCTAATTTTATTCACTTTGCTTAGATTTCTCAATCCGGGACGCTCCCGGGGTATAAACTAGTTAAATATAAGTATTAGCTAAAGCATTCCCATTAGCTTTTTTTTTTTTTTTTTTTTTTTGAACGGCAAATTTCTACTCCTTATGGGACTTGAACCCATGACCTTCCCTTAGGTGTTCCTAGAAGCTTTGCTTCTACCATTGGGCCACCAACCCCAATGGCTAAGCATTCCTATTAGCTAAAGCATTATTATATATTTGATATTAAATACAATTAACAAATAGAGGATTCCTATTTGTTTAAACTTATTATTTTTCTTCTTACATGACATTTTTTATTTTCATTTGAACCATCCAATAATTTCATTTTAGTTTCAGGTTTAATCAGAGAACTTAACACCATTTTTTTATTCTGTTAGATTAATATGAAAAGACACTACCCATGTTATTAATAAATTCAACAACTCAACCCCCACCCTCTTCGATCCTTTAAACAACCCAACCCTTTACCTACCATCATCGCCAACTTGTCTATACGATCTCCATCTCAGGCCAACGTCTTCTTTACTGATTTGACCCATATCAACACAATCAAAGCAATTTGAGCCATTTTCTTCGGTATTTAATCTAGGTTTGAGAAGTGATTAAGATTTTGATCTATTATGATTAGGGTTTTCGTCTTAGAGAATCCACGACAATAATTGCAACTTTTAAGATATGAGATCCGGTGGTGTACAAGGGTGTTGTTACTGGTAAATGGATCTAATGGTGGTGTTTGTTGTTCGTGTGTGGTCTCTGATGAGTTGGGGTAAAAATGATGGTGATTGTAGCATGATACTGATGGTCAAGGGTGAAATATGGGCATTATAGTCTTTTAATAGTTGTTTTTTATAGGTGTCTAAGGGTATTATAGTCTTTCATCATGACTTACTAGAACTATACTAACTGTCTTAATGGTGTGGACAGAAACTGAACGAGTTAGCAAACTAGTGGACTATAAATGCAATTTTTAAACTATTGGACAAAAGGTGTTAAAATCAGCAAACCATAGGTACAAAAATTGAGGTTTACTCTTAAATTTAACACATTAAGTGTAACCAAACAATTGAAACTAGTGGACTATAAATACAATTTTTAAACCAATGGACTAAAGGTGTTAAAACCAGCAAACCACGGGTACAAAAATTGAGGTTTATTCTTAATTTTAACACATTGAGTAACAATTGAAATTCAAGTAAGAATAGTCGTATCCTCACTTGTTGTGGGCTAGTGGTAGCAAAGCTTGGGTTCTCCGGTGAAGACCCAAGTTTGATCCCCACTTGTGTCACTTTTGGTGAATTATAATAATGAAGGATTTAAGCTATGCCTTATGAGGTTATCAGTTCAAATCCCGAGTTCACCCGGATTTTCTTCCCACCGTGTGCTACGCCATAGAGCCGGGCATGCCATTTGGAGCTTTACCCCTTCAAAAAATATTAAGTGTAATGGTGTTTTTAGTCACGTCATAAAGGGTGTGCTACAACACTCACAGTCATGAATTCTGATACCATTGCGGGGTCAAAATATTGATATTGGGGCATTACACTGTTAGGGTATCTGAATTTTGATATCGTATTGTGTGAGTTCTAACTCACTTTTTTTCACTTTTAGTGTGTAACTATTTCATCAGTTTTTGCTATTCACTACCTTGTTAAAATAATATTTCCACCTTATGGGAAGTGGGGAGTTCGAGTCCTGCCGGCAGCAAAATGCTGCTGGTGGGTCGGGTTTTACCGCAGTGGGCCTTAGGGCGGCGGGTTTTCCCCGAGAACTAGTGTGAAATTATCGGTGGACCCGGGTTACTCTCGTAGTACTTATTTATCTAGTGGGTACTTCGTGAGTGATCGGGTTGATTTGTTGGTCGTTAAAAAAAATCTACCATTCTTGTTCTTCACACTCATCTCTTCTATTAAATAATGATATTAAATCTTATGTTGTTTTCTCTCTTCTATTAAATAATAACTTTCTCATTTCACGCTTATCTATTTAATATTAAAATTCTTGAAATTTACCTTTCAAAAAAAATATTAAAATTCTCAACTATTTCTTTTATTTATTCCGCTTATTGATAATCATTTAATACTTATTAATGTAACTTCATGTAATACACAAGTTCCTAGCCATGTAATAAATAAAAAAACTAATTAATTAATATATCAAACTTCATTTTTTTAAACAAATATCTTGATGATGATAATTCAATCCGATTGCATTATATTTATTCAATCTGTGTATTCACCTGTTTAATACATAAGTTTTTAAAGATATAACTATTCTATTATTACTTAGTATATAAAATTAAAATTATTTAACCCGTGTAACCTAGTAATTATAATAACCAAATATAAACAGTGTGTAAGGCATGAAGTGTTAGATTGCGCTCTCCAAAAGAACCCCAATGACACGCGCCACGTCGCGCAGTATTATCTTATGCAAAATACATAACTATATAAATACTAAACATTTACATAGTAGTAGTAATAATAATAATAGTAATTGTAATAATAATACACGAATGTAATCAGTGGTATAAGACATGGAAAATGGGTTTTTAGTATTTGAACCAACAGTTCTGCAGAGAAATGGAAAATAGGAAGAAAACACCATACAGTTTCTGAAAAATGGGAAGAAAGCCCATGGTTGGGAAACTATCCAAGAATAGACTTCAATGATTATTTATCTTAGGACATTAAGAGGTGTTTGGGATTGCGTTTTGAATTTGATTTTTAGATTATTGCGTTTTGAAAACGTAGATAATCAGTTTTTAGTGTTTGGGATTGAATTTTGAAAACGCAGATAATCAGTTTTTTAGGCTACCAAAACGCAATAATCTATAAGCAGCTCCATCCCTACTTTTCCAAAACGCATAATCTATTTTAAATAAAATCCCAAACACCCTCTAAGAATTTGACTTCAGTGAGAGCAATAATCATACATTACATGCTCCAATATATCTTGTGCAATTTATTCATGACTCTACATCCATTTTCACTTTGTCATGTTACTATATATCTTTTAATCTTTTATTAGATTATAGTTGTTGAAAGACATTGTAACCGATACAGACATATGACATTAGAGTTTACCAAACAAGATTTAATATCAAAACCAAGAACTTTTATTTATTTATTTATTCTTATCGTTGAAAGGGCTCCATTTCTATAATTCGTTTCGGGCCTCCAAATTGCTTAAGCCGGCCCTGCCAAATGGTTTGGTTCTATCACAGTACGGTATCAGAATTCAGATACCGCAACAGTGTAGAATAAGGTCAGTTATTCAATCGATAGATTCAACTCGCAAACACGGATACTCACGCCAAGGCCGATCGTCTTAAAAGAAAAGTCCAAAAAACGCCACTAGTTGCCGCCTCACGGCAACGCTCAATTACTCAAAGATGTCAAAATTCATGGTAATGAGTCCACCATTTTGTTTTCAAACACCACATATAAACTATGTCTATAATAACCTCAACAAAAACAGCAAATTATACAGTGTAGATAAAACTCGCCTCTTGTTTTCGACATAGCTCCAACCACCTTACGCTGTTTCAACATTGAGCAACCTTTTTAGAAAAGACCTTCACATGCACCCACATCAGCTGCTTGCGACTCCAAAACATCTTTCCCGTTAGAGCTTGAATCAACAACCCTTTTAACGCCACCAAAAACCGCTTTCTGAAAGTAATCATCCTCCATTGTCTTTAAAACGTCAAACACGGTCTTGAAATCCAACCCACCGGCGATCACCAGATGCCCCATGATCTCACCAAAGTTGTTTGGTGCTTTTGGTAGATCGATTGCAATATCATCCAGCAACGAGCCATATGAGGTGCACCCGGTTATCAAGTCAGTTCGGGTCAGAGCCTTCTTGGTAAAAAGGTAGTCCAGAAGCTTGGCTAGCGGTTCGACACACGGCGGACTTTTCTCCAAAGCAAGAGAAACCGCTTCCTTCACGAACTGAGAATGATATTCAGGTGCTTTCAGTTCCTCCAAGCATTGTAACGCTTCATCTAGCATACGAACAATGAAATATTCCTCGAGTAAAGAAATCGTCTTTTTCTTAAGTTCTTCAGGATTTTTAGCCTTCGTAGGCACAGCAGCGGGAGATGGTGTTTGAATAGGTCTAGCAGGAGCCGACGCCAGAGAGATGGGGATAGAAGCGGCACCACTGGGTCCAGTTCCACCACTGCCTTGCAATAAGGCACTTGGTTTGCCGCTAATGAAACCACTACTACCTTGAGGAAGAAATTTCTGACTTGGTGACGGTGTCTTGTTAAGCAACGGTGGTTGAACACCCCTAGGCATCGAGCGGGACCTCTGAACCTCCCAGTTATCATTGTCTAATCCAGGTGTACCCGGCATCATGCGGGTCCCAGGCATCCCGGGCATCATGCCACCCGTACCAGGACGGTTGAAATTAGGGCTTATACTCCCCTGTGCTCTGCTGTTCCTCATGCTAGCAGTGGACCCTGCACGGAGTCCCATGTTCTTCTCAGCTTCATTATGAATCTCTGTGATCGTTTTCGCTTTCACCTTTTTAGCAAAAAAAAAAAAAAAAGATACATCCAACATTAGACCTGCGAACGGACCAAAAAATGATAAACTGAAATGAAAAGGCAAAACAAACTACCTGTTCCATTCTTGGAATCCATTTATTTGATCTGAGATCAATAACGTCACGAACCATAAACTTCATACGTGGAGCTAGCTGTTGGTTCGTTGATAACTCCTTAAGTCTATTAAAATAAAGATCATTAATTCTCTTTGATTTTAGATTCTCATCGAGTTGTTTTCCAATAGTGATGAAAAACTGGCAAATCGCCTCAACATTTTCCTCATCAGGGCAAACATTATTGTCGGGTCCTAATAGTTCCTGTCAAAACCATTTATCACAGATAAACTATCATAATTTATGTCAGTAAAACATGAATCAACATTACTATCCACACAATCATATACCAAACCTGAACGATGTGATGAACGATTTTTTCTGGGACCATTTTCTGCTTCAAAAGCTCACCGATTAAACGAATATTTCCAAGGGTACGTAGTTTTATTAATCTTTCTTTATCTCTACGTTCAGATTCTTGTTCAGGGGCAGTCATCTGCCTTATTTCTGCCCTTAAGTTTTCGGCACCTTCAAACGCCTCTTGACAGTTGTTTAATAATACACGCTTAAAAGTAATATCCTTTCCGTCAGGTTCATCAGATGGAAACGGGGGAAGCTTTGTATTGAGATCTGAACACAGTTGAGCATACATGGGGCAAAATGTTGGCTCGAGGACAGCTTTGTCAAATATCAAAGAGATAACACCCTGAATTTTATAAAGATAACCATATTACTGATTTGTTTTTGCTTCCATACGGAATAATAAACTATGAAGAATTAAGAAAATGATATATGTCGCTAAAGTAGACACGAACCTTAAGAATATCAGCTGTTGTGATCCCCGAGTCAATGAGTTGACCCTTGAGAAGGTCAAACTTTTCTGGAGTCAACTTGTTCAGGATACTGAAAATAAAAAAGAATCATCCATAATTTGCAATGAGATTACAGTATTCCTATAATTACAACGGTTTTAGTAATTTACCCTTTAACTGTCTTCAAGACACGGTCTTTGTCAGAAAGAGCGCCTCTTCGAACAGACCATGGCACCTCAGCTTTGACAAGTGCAGGAGCAGGGCCACCAATCTATCCAAAATAATAATAAAAATACATTATCAACAAAGCGTCAAAAATTTGATATAAAGTAAAATACAAAGAAACTGTCGAAGAACTGACCCCTTGGTTAGGGGAGGCTTGTGTTCTGCCAAATTCTTGTCGGTTGTCAAAACGACCAAACTCACGGTTTTCTCGGCCAGCATCCCAAGACCGCTCCTCCACTGATGGCGGAGCTCTTCCCCGCCAGTCTCGGTTATCAGGCTCAGAGTAGCGTGCCTGAGGCTGAGTTGGCACCTGCAATTAAATATAACATCATCATATATGAAAATAAACTATGAAAAATACGACACACAAAAGTATAGATAATGCAAAAATCGGGTACTTACAATTCCTTCAGATTTGGTCCAGTTTTGTGACTCACCAAAAAACTCAGTTTCAACTTCTTGTTTGACTTTAAGTATCACCTCAGGGATATCTACAACCTACCACAGAAGAAAAAACACACTTAATGCTATCAAAGATTAACGACAAAATTAATTAAACTTCTAGCAAAAATCATAAAAATAAAATCTGCTTGAGAAACTTATTAACAAAAGAAAAGGCATTGAACTAAGGCGGACATCTTTTAATATTTGGTTTTGAGATGCAATAATTAACAATAACTCCACATCAAATAGCTACGTTAAGCCAATGTTTACACTTTACACAATAAGATGAAATAAGGAAGGAAGCCCAAATGCATGGGTTAAAGCCTTACCTCCCTAAGTTGTAACAGCTGGTCTCTGGTGTAATGAATACGCTCACCAAGCTCATCTCGAGAATCACTGATCTAAAAAGAAGATAAAAATGAAATACGTAAAAAGGCACTCGAGAGGGAAGAAGTGTCCTTTTAATGACACCAACAAGCTAAGTTACTAAAGAAGTATAATAATATAATTTACAACATAAAGTGAGTCGATTCGAGCTCCTACTAATTTCAAAGTAGCAAACATACCTTCAAATTGTTTAAAATCAGAATACTTAGAACAGTCAACAGTATACCATCACCAAAATTAAAACAATATCGTAAAAAAAATCAATGGCTTGACCAATGCCGTTCACTAACAATCCATATTAACATAGAGAAACTTAAATCATATCCCTTTTGCCACAAACACCATTTAATATCAACAAAACCAAATTTTTATATCAAAAAAAAACATATAGAAATAAAAAAAACATAAAAAAAGTAATGACTAGTAGGTTAGGGTTTGCCGTCCAGAAAGGGGTGGTGGCGCAGCTTGTTGCCCGTCTGCCCTCTATCTTGATGTAATTTTTCGCGATTATGTGTTAATTATTATTAAAAAAAATAAAAAAAATAACTAGATTACAATAATGAACACAAAGAATATGTTGAACATTTCACATTCCCTTTTCAAAAAAAACCTCAAATCCCATGACAGTGGCACGTCGACAAAATAATGAAATAGTATAATAATATGATATGTAACATAAACTGAAAAATTACAGTATAATAATATGGCATGTAACATAAACTGAATCAAGCTCAGTAATTCTAAAGTAACACACAAACCTTCAACATTGTTTAATATCAGAATACAAAGAACAGTATAACACCATCAAAATTTAACTATCACAAAAAGCATATGCCTTAACCTGTTAACCATTGCCACTAACAATGCATCTAATATCAATAAAACTAAATTTTATATAAAAAAAAACATAAACAAACCCTTTTGCCATAAACATCATCTAATATCAACAAAACTAAATTATATATACATATATAAAAACATAAACAAAATATTAACTTAACATTACACAAAGACAGATCCAAAAAGGGTAAACATAAAAAAGCAACCTTGAAGGCAGACAAAGAAGGACGAAGATCAGATGAAGCAAAAGGCAAAGAATCGAAACGAGGGACAGAAGAAGTTCGTCCTCGATTTCCGCCACCAGGTCTCAAACTCAACACTGTCTGATCAGCCTGCATACCCTTTGTTTTGTTTAATAAATCCAACACAACACAACCCAAAAGGTTTGATTATTATTAATCAGTAGAATGAATCAAGATTCAATCAAGAATCTTGATGGGTATGTAAAGATAGGGTTTTTGGTAGGAAAGAAGATAGCTTTCTCTCTCTACTAGGGTTAGAGAGAGAGACAGAGTTGGTGATGATGCTGCGGGTTCTGGATTTTGTGCTTCTTTTATAGGTGAAAGTTTGTGATGCTTTTTGAAGGTTTTTGTTTTTTGAGGGTTCTAATTGTACTTTTTATGTTCAACGCTTTTAACTAGGGATGAGATTGTTACCTTATCCGTACCCGTATCGAAAATACCGGTATTGAATTTGAACAAAAGTGGGTACCGAGTACCATACCGAATATATGGGTACGTCATGGGTACGAGTACGAGTATCAGTACCGGTATTTCAGTACGAAACTCGTTTTGGTACCACTTTGTTATTTTTCTTTTTTAGCACTCGTACGGGTACCAAGTAAGTAAAACATTACAAGTATCAATACTATACGGGTACCAAATTGATAAAAGTGGTACGATTACCAATATGGTACATGTACCAAATAGGTAAAATTGATATGAATACCATAAATACCATAATACAAAGTAAAACATATTATCAAATTCATTACTATATATAGAATTCGGTACACATACCGATACCGAAAGTACCGAATACCGAAATCAATAAAAGTGGATACCGATACCGATACCTATACCGGGTACCCAAAATCGATACGGATACTAATATGGGTACAGTATACGTACGGATATAGATACTCGGGAAAAATGTTCATCCCAGGTTTTAACTTCTTCTTCTTTTTTTACTAAAGTGTAAGTTCGTGCTTTGACTAAAAATGTTAAAACCAACCCTAGAGATATGCCCACCTTGTTCCAATTAGGGGTTTAAGTTTTTATTGCCTTGTGTTTTTATAGTAGTACAAGTGGAATAACAAGTGGTTGTTGATTTTTTTTTTTTTTTTTTTTTTGATTGGGTAACAATTATATGGCATAGTGCTGGCAATAAATAACTTGTATAATCTTTTAGATAACTTGTATAAGAAAAGATTAGACTTGTTAACTGAAAAAGTACACTATGTGATTTTTTACTTTTTTTTCTTTAAATAATTAGAATTAAAAGGCTAGGATCCAGTATTTTGCCTTCTTAGTTGGTACATAAAACATATAATTGTGTTACAAACATGGGTTATATGGTAGTTAACCGAGTCATGTTCATCTTTAGAAGTTGTTCGCGTCCTCAAAAACCTGTTGGAGGTCATGATATTATATCATATCTAAAGAGACTCGTCAAATGTTCACGCAAAGATTTCACTACATATAGAATATACAATCATGAAAATTTTCACCGTTTGTGAACAATGTTTTACACATTTTAAGACTACTTTATGATGCGCAAGAAAACTAAAAAATAACTACTTGTGTTTTCTAGTGTAGGTCCTTTTATGATAAATCAAATGATTAAATTTTACCAAACCGTCATTGAAGAAACACCAATTAAACAACTATATAGACGAGCATCATAAAGAGATATTTTATTGATACCTAGCTGGACGAATACACAAGACTCTTATATAAGCGAATACAAATGTTTCAACTATAATCCTTCTTTCTAAACCATTACAAGAATTCTCTAAGTATTTGTGAGTGAAACCCGAATGTCCCTCTTCCTTGGGGGAGGGGTATTTATAGGCTTGGAAGGTGTCTTGTGATTGGCTCATTGGGGAATGACAACTGTCTCGCACGGGCCCTACATGGTTGACAACCGTTGGGGCTTGGTCGTTGTCCTTTTGTGATTGGCCACACGTCCTTTGCAATCGTCCTTTCTATCATTTTTTGTACCTCGTACTTGCCAGGACATAGTGGAGCAGGGAATGGCAGCCTCTGATTGACTGCACGTTCTGTTATTTTTCGGGTCATAGCTTACATGTACTAGGAAACGTGCGCAGGCTTCTATAAACTTTATTTAGTGGTCCTGATGACGTGTACATAGATATGGGCCTGTGCACACACGCGGATACATATGTCTTCAGTCGTATAAGTATAAAAAATATGAATTTAAATATTCCTTTTGTTATGCAATATCTCACTAAAGTTTGAGATCTACCTAACAAGTCACCATCATATAAGATTATAAGTGACTCGGTAATAAATAAATTTAATTATATTTTAACCTGTTCATTAGAGGAATAACCAAAAAATTAAAACATTGCACAAAGCACAAGTTGTTTATTTATTAATTAACAAATAACTACCCCATCATATACACCAAAATAAAACAAAGTATTATCAACATATCCCTGTCACTAAACCTAATCCTCCTCTTCAATTTTCGACTTCTTTTGTCTTCACCAATTTACCTAATCCTCCTCTTAAATAAAAGCTTGAGTTTGTACTTAAGCTTGTTCAAGTTCGACTCTATTCGAGTTTTTAGTGAGACGATCTTGAGTAGCTCACGAGCCAGCTCGGCTTCTTTACACCCTGATCCACAATAATCATGTAGTATTGTCGTGAAACTTAAATTTGAAAAGTTATGATTTGACTCCCACATTTAAAAAAAGAATAAGAAAAATCATGATTTGACTCCTATTTAGGTTATAACTGATAAACATTTAGGTGGTGTTTGTTTTCTTACAAGAAGAGCTTCTGGCCTCTTATGTCTACGCCGCGCAAACGCGGGCAGGCATTTGAGGCGGGAAGCTTGTTTGTTTTTGAGAAGACATAACCATTGAAAACCTCCGCCCCTCCTCTTCCTCGTGCAGACATATACCCACGTCTTCTCACTTCTCCTAACCTCTTCTTCACAAAACAATAGTCTTCTTCTTCATCTTCAGACATCTATTCATTCTTCCCAATCCTCCTCCCTCCTCCTCCCCTCTCCCTCCGCCCTCCTCCTCCCCTTCCCGGCCTCTTCCCCCCGCCGCCCTCCTCTCATTCTCTCAAAACCCTAGAACCACCTCCTCCCTCCTCTTCTCTCCCTCCCGCGTCTCCTCCTCCTCCCTGTGTCTCCTCCTCTCCATTTCTGTTACAGATAGATTGATGGTGGATGGTCGACGGAGGTGGTGCTAATATGGAGATGGATGCGTCTTCTCTTCCCTGCTTCTGTTACAGATGGATCGATGGTGGATGGTCGATGGAGGTTGTGCTAAGATGGAGATGGAGGTGGTGCTTAGATTAAGGCAGAGGTTAGATTTGGGGGTGTATGATTTTTGTGATTGTATAGTATATTTTGTTTGTGGTTATACTTGTTGAATTGTATTAACATTTGTTGAATGTATGAATATTCAAGATTGTGTGTTTCTTTGTTTGTATAGTTGTTGGTTGTATGTATAATTTTTTTGTGTTTACTGGTTTTGGGTTAGGTTGCAGACGTTAAACAAACAAACAGTCTTCTCCTTGCAGACTGCAGACCTTTGGTCCACCTCTTCTCCTGTAGATGTCTGCAGATGTGGTCCACAGACTGCAGACCTTTTACCTCTTAAAAAACAAACATCACCTTAAACTTAAACTTGATTCAACCAAAGAAATGAGCTTATCTTGATTGAGCTTAACTCATTTATAAACCAACCTAACTTTACATGGTCTCTTGTGTCGTATATACCTCATTTACAAACCAACATAACTTCACCTTGTCTCTTGTGTCGTTTATAAATAAGCCAATTTTGAATGAGTTTTTTTCAAGTTTTTTAATAATCATACTCGATTACCTTCACCTAAAATTGAAACGATAAAGTTACAGCGTTACATGAACTGCTAAGATGAAATACATGGGTCTCTTTGTAATTCAAATATTCAATTAACCATAATCATTATAATCTAAATCTCACAAATAACATAGCAAAACTAAAGTAGAGTATAAGATGCAGATAATCTTTAGGACCTTGACTTTGACTTGACAGTAGTTTTGGATTAAGCAACATATAAGACCATATGTAATGGTAACGGATTTGGAGCGTTTTTACCCAAATCCACGCCCCCATGGAAATTGCACACCCCCACCCCCAAAGTTTTTTGGGGCGTTTTTTTATCTCCAGGAAAAAAGCACGGTATTAATTTTTTGGATAGGTCAATCATGTTGCATTATTCAGTTTAGATAAAGAGAGAGTGGTAAGGGGTTTAGAAAGAGCGAGGGCTTGAAATTTTTCACCTCACCACTACACCTTTTTTTTTTATTTCAAGCCCCATATGGAACCCATATGCCACGTGTCGTTTAATGTCCAATGGGGCTTGAAAATTTCCACTTACCATTAGGCCATGGGGTATACTCTAACTATCTTTAATTCCATCTAGATGCCACATCCTCCACTTTGTCTCTTTTCACATTAGCTAACTTTAAGAAAATGGTTTAACGCCCCTTAACTCTACCTCATCCCCTTAACTTTATCTCTTTTTATTCATGTTACCATGTTAACTTAGAGGGTGTCTGGGATTGCGTTTTGAATCTGATTTTTAGATTATTGCATTTTGAAAACGCGGATAATCAGTTTTTAGTGTTTGGGATTGCGTTTTGAAAACACAAATAATCAGTTTTTAGGCTACCAAAACGCAATAATCTATAAGCAGCTCCACCTCTGCTTTTCCAAAACGCATAATCTGTTTTGAATAATCAATCCCAAACACCCCATTAGTGCCACTTTAATGCCCCTTAACATGGGAAGAGAGTGGTGTATAATGAAAGTTAAAATCGGTCCTATCTAACCGTCAGAAAGCATGCAATACAGTTGGATTTTTTTAGTATATAAACCACCATACGACGGTGGTGAAAACACAATTCAACATCAACACAATATCAAGAACACCCACACCCTTCAAAATGACCCGTTGGACAGAAAATGAAGAAATCGCCCTGGTTGTGTGCGTCAAAGACGCACAAAACGACCCATCCTTGCAACGCCAACAAGGCTCAGGTGGCAGGGACACACGGTTCTGGGACCGTGTTTTGGCTTACTTCAATCAACAAGTCGGCCAAAGCGCCCGCACAATCGAGAGTCTACAAAGAAAATGGGTCGATCTAAACGTCAAGTGTGATTGGTGGACGACATTATACGAGCGCACCATGAGCCGCCACCCGAGCATTGGGCTGGAGATTGTTGTGGAGATGACCCAAGTGACCTATGCGGGTCGTTACCGCGACACATTTGATCATGTCCAGACGTGGCACCTCATGCGCCAACTTTAAGCTTTATTTTTTTGTGTTTTGATGTATATTTATTAATGTTTAATATTAATGAATTATGTTTATGTTTTTATTATTTAATTTTGTTTTAATTTATTTTTATTATTTTTAAAACACACGGTTTAAATTATAAAAAACAATAACAAAAAAGTGATAAAACACACGGTTATAATAAATTTTTTTGAATTATATTAAGGGGGAAGTGAGTATGGGGCTGTCACACACCTAAGCTTAGATGTAAAACTCCTCAAAACTACGTCGTTTTGATTAATAACCCAAAATATATATCGAATCCCTTTTATGTGATTCATGACTTCATTCATCTTAACCTTTTAAACTTTTTTCTAGTTTTTAAATCTCCCAGTTGCACCAAATCAATTAAGAAGCTAAAACCAACCGATAAACAAGCAAATAATTAATGTATTCTCTATTCAATCATTCTTTGATTTTCAGTTTGAGCAAATCAAACGAATTGAAATGATAAGTAAACTTAAAAGAATTCAAGAATCTTTAAGCCATTATTTTAGGAGCAGGACCGAAACACTAAATTATGATTTATGATGCAATTGGAGTAAGACGTTGATAATGAAATATATTTCTTATTCGATCGACTCTAGATAAAGTTGAAGAAAGATGGATCACATAAGGAAGAGGAGTAAAAATAGTGTGTATAGTTTTAATTTTTAGGATTTTTAATCAAAACGACGTAGTTTTAAGTGGTTTCACACCTAAGCTTAGGTGTGTGACAGCCACATATTCACTTTTCCCTTATATTAATTCAAAAAAATAACACGGTTAACAACCCGATAGATAGAACCAGTAAAACAGTTTACGGGACCACTAACTATGCTGATAATGAATACCCGTGATCAATTCGGGTGCCGCTCCCTCCGCCCTTCCACATGGTCTGAGAGTTAACCAAAATCATTAAACCCCTCCTTATCCCCTCCATTTCTTCCATATCCCAAAACCAAACCATGTTCTCTGCTTCAACCAAGCTCCTCTGTTCTCCCAATCTCTCCTTCACACAAAACCCTTATCCCCAACTCCTGTTTGCACCCAAAAACCATTTAATTCATCATCACAAACCTCTAATTAGGTGTGCAAGAACAAGGTCTAAACGTACAGGTAAGTCCAGGTACCCATCAGAGAAAAGGAAGCTCAAATTAACCCAACAAACACAAACCCAGATAGATAAATTCAAAGGGTATTGGAGGTTTTTCAAGCTTTGTGTTTCTGTTGATAAAGACCCTGGTAAAGACTTTCTTGATGTTTCTCTTGCTTTGCTTGAAGAAGTTGCTAAAGTTCTTGAATTTCCGGTAATTGTTTCATTATTGTACTTGGTTTTAACGATTGTTGATTTACAGATGTCAAAAATATAATCTTTACATGCATTACCAGCTTTTCTTGGTACTTTTGCTGATTGTTATCCAAATTATAACCTATTGGCTAATAATACTAATATTAATACTAATACTAGTGGCAATGTTAACTTTTGTTTTCATTTTTGCATAATCATTATGGATTTACACTTTATTTCCACTCGATTTTGCTAGCATTCCGTTTCCATCATGATTATCCATGTGTTCGTATGTGTTCATGAACGTTCATTGGTGTTTGTTTGCTTTTGCTTTTGTGTGGTACCTAAAATTAACAAACCAACATGAACATGTTCGCTTTCTTAACGAACGAACACAAAAAGAAATTCTGGTTCGGTAAGTGTTCATGAACAGTTCGTGAACATATTATTTTCTTAGCAAACGAACACGAACAAGGCCTTGTTCGTCGTGTTCGTTCGGTTAGTTTGTAGCCCTAATAATCATCAGAGTTTTATACTTGATTCCTACTTGATTTTGCTCGCATTCCATTTCCTTCATGACTATCCATGTGAGTGAAATTGAGTGTGGTACGACTTACGAGTGTAACTAAAGTGAAAGTTATGAATGTCACCGATTAAATTGACATTATGGATTATTAATATCCATTTTGCATTCTTTTTGCAAGAAATAGTTTATTTATTTATTTATATAATTAAAGTCAATCTGTTCTGATTTGATTAGATAATATGTTATATGATATTGTGCAGGTTGCTTCAATGTTACCTCCAGAAGCTTTTACGGTGCTAAGGAAGTCATTTGATGCTAGAAAGGTTGGTCCTTTCTTCAGTGTTAAATAGAATCTTGAAATATGACAAAATGGTCAAAATCTAGTTAAGTGACTCAAAATGTAATTTTTCAGAGTCAAAAGGAGCCAAAATTTGTGTACACGGTGGAGTTGGATGTCGATAAGCTCCTGAATATGGAACCTAGAACTTGGGACTTCATATCGCGGTTGGAACCCAAAATTGGGTTAATAGAGCATACTCCTCATGAAAGAGTTGTTGGTGATTTGGTCAACGTAATACACGATAACAAGAAAAGTAATAGTGATGGATTATTGGGGGAAAATGGTCATTGTAGCTCATCAAGTTCTTATAAACTTCCCGTTACTAAAAAGCCAAAAGTGGCGGTTGTGGGCAGCGGTCCAGCGGGTTTGTTTGCGGCTCTTGTACTTGCGGAGTTTGGTGTTGATGTTACTTTAATAGAAAGAGGGCAACCCGTCGAGAAACGTGGGCGTGATATTGGTGCTTTGGTGGTCAGAAAGATACTGCAAGCTGAAAGCAACTTTTGTTTTGGCGAGGTTACAGTTCGTTATTTGTTACTGCATTATATTTCTTTTGCATATTGGAATGAGAAAAATGTTACTGGACTCTTTATCTATCTTATTTATCACAGACTTATGGTTAACAGGGTGGTGCAGGTACTTGGAGTGATGGAAAGTTGGTGACTAGAATTGGGAGGAACAGCGGAAGTGTTTTGTCGGTTAGTGTACTTTCTCCATTTTGGCAACAATTGTTGTTTTAGTAAGCGATAAGAGTTTCCTATGAGGGGTGGGTTGGGTAACCGGTCAAAACGGTTCTAGCACATGTCGGAATATGTGGGTCGGGTTAGGTACATGGGTTGTGAACCTGTGTTCAAGAAAACTACTTGATGAGTTAAGTGTGACTATAGGCTACTTTCATCTTGTTTAACTAATTTTGACACCTTTTACCTATCATTTTATTTGTTCCTTTGGAAATAAAACACAACTCAAGTCGACTCGTGCGTATGTTAAGGAATCAAGGTTGCCACCATTAGTTTTGCTCAGCAACAATTCTTGAAGCTTCAACTTTATTTTCAAATAGTTATCACCATTTTATCTTTTCTTTATTCTTGCAACTATTATCCCTTTACTTCGATTAATTGAAAACTCAGGTTATGAAAACCTTAGTTCGGTTCGGAGCTCCAGAAAGCATATTGATTGATGGAAAACCCCATCTAGGAACAGATAGACTAATACCACTTCTCCGCAATTTTCGACAACATCTGCAAGATTTGGGGGTGAGTTACATACCCACACGCCTAAATTCTGTTTAAAGTTAAAAAACCTTACAGTTTACCATCTTTTAATTAACAAGATTATTATTTTTTCTGTTTTTGCAGGTTAATATACGGTTTGGAACAAGGGTTGATGATCTGATCATAGAAAATGGTCATGTCGTTGGTGTCCATGTAGCTGATTCAAGTGGAAGCTCACAGTTCAGTTGCGAGAAACTGGGATTTGATGCAGTTGTTCTTGCAGTTGGGCATTCTGCACGCGATGTATATCAAATGCTTCTTTCTCATAATATGGAATTAATTCCCAAAGATTTTGCTGTAAGTTTCAATTAAATCTTTCATATTTTTTTCCATGTATCATTTGCCTTTTTTTTTTTTTCTAATACTTTCTGTACTCGGGTGATGAACAGGTTGGCTTACGGGTTGAGCATCCACAAGAACTGATAAACACCATTCAGGTTTTAGAAGATTTCATTGGCAATGTTTTTTTTTTTTTTTTTTTACTATTTGGCAAGTATCTAAAATACCATCCTGTAAAGAAAAAATAAAAAGGTTTGCACCAAAATCAAGAGCGTCAATTTATTAATAATAAATAACAATGATAAACCGACGAAGTGGTACTTGCATTGTTGCAAATTTTATGGGACAGATGTAGGGAAATTGGTGTTTTAAGTAGCAATAATGACAATTCTTTTTATTTTTATTTATTATTCAAACATGTAGTATTCTAAATTGGCCAATGAGGTTCGAAATGGGCGAGGGAAAGTACCAGTTGCAGATTACAAGGTTGTTGAATATGTTCAAGGAGACGACAATAATGTACCATTTACTTCACAAAGGAGTTGTTATTCTTTCTGCATGTGTCCCGGTGGGCAGGTAACCTAAAACCTTTATTTGTGTTTCCATATCCAGTTCCATAAGTAATTTCTATATAAATGGACCCTCTAAAATGGAACAGTTAGATAAACACTACGGAACTAGGATTAGCCAGTCACTTCTTGATCTTTTGTTCCAAAAAAGGTAATAACTTCTAAAGTAATTTCAAAGGAAATGGGTCAAATGTCGCCTCCAGTGTATATTTAATGCACCAATGTTTAGCTTATTATTGATATAACATAATTTTTGATGCTGGGCATGCTGGAATTGTCACAATGAACATAAAATAATTTTTTTCGCAGGTTGTTGTGACGAGCGTAAATCCATCAGAACTTTGTATAAATGGCATGTCATTTTCTCGAAGAGCATCAAAATGGGCGAATGCTGCACTTGCTGTCACTGTTTCACCAAAGGATTTCAGTGCTCTTAATTTTCATGGACCTCTTGCAGGTGTCGAGTTTCAGGTAATTCTTTTAAACAAATCAGTTATAACACATGTATTACTTGTTATTTGTATTACTTGTTATTTTGTTTTTCATTCTCAAAATTTTAGGTTTCTTAAGCGATTTAAAACTTTTGTGACTTTTTCAAGAGGGAATTCGAGCAAAGAGCAGCTACTATGGGAGGTGGAAATTTTGTTGTGCCCGTGCAAACCGTCAAAGATTTCATGAATAATAAATTGTCTGGTAATATCTTGGTTCATTTCACATTCTAAACTACCAGATGTTGCAATTTCGGATCGTTTATTTTATGAATGGGTCAGTTTGGGTTGTGTTATAATGTTTTCTCTTAACAGTGTAAAACAAGGATTTTACTTAAAAGGTAGCAAGTCAAATTTTTCGAAGTCCAAATTGATTTCTGAGGCGTAATTACTTCTAAATCATTTAATCCAAAAAATCAGGACTATTAATTTTGTGATCATATTGACATACTAATTATAAAAAATTAAAAGATCGAAATTATCATTTTGACCCGGTTACCCAACCCAACGATTTTGCCACCTCTATTAACCACCGACCAATGATTGTACTCACGACTAATTTTTATGTGCATTGTTAGCAACTACCATACCGTCATCAAGCTATCGTTTAGGAGTAAAGGCAGCGAATCTCCATGAGTTATTTCCCGTTCATATAACACAGGCCTTGCAGCATTCAATCTCCACGTTTGACCAAGAGGTTTTTTCTTTGACCTTGCTTATTTCTTTCTTAATCTCCATCAACAAAAAATCACAAATTTAACTGTGGATACCGTTCTTTTCTCACAAATTTGCATTTCGTGTATTCAGTTACCAGGATTTATCTCCAATGATGCCCTTCTGCATGGAGTTGAGGTAAAATTCTGTTCATTTATGTTTTTCTTTATGGAACCCACAAAGCCGAATGTCTTTAAGCTTTGGGGACCAAAGCAGACTCTAGAGTCTAGACACTTGCAGTTGAACTAATTGTATACCACTGTCACTGTGATCTTTTCTCCAGACAAGAACTAGTTCTCCGGTCCAGATTCCTAGAAATCCCGACACTTTCGAGAGCACATCATTGGGAGGTTTATATCCAGTGGGTGAAGGCGCTGGGTATGCAGGTGGGATAGTAAGTGCAGCTGTCGACGGTATGTATGCTGGTTTTGCTTTGGCGAAAAGACTTGATCTTTATGAGGATGATATCGAATCCATTTTTGGAAGGACACAGAGTTCTGGATCTGTGAAATACTAAATATACAATAGCAAGCATTTTAATGATTCAGTCCACAAATCTTTGATTCTTGGAAACATGTTCTCTATGTAATATGAGGTAGTTGTAGCCGTTGTCTCAAATAAAGGTGGCTTCTTTGATAAAAAAAATGGTTGCACAAAAACAAAGCTAATGGGAATAGTACAAAAGCTTGTGTGGGAATGTGTGACGGCATACTGATAGTCGCAAGAAAGGCCCTGAGCGCTTGAGAAAGCGACGTCTTCAGTTGATGATAAACCAACCGAAAGATGTGGTAGACTATAATAGGC
Source organism: Ambrosia trifida (assembly GCA_028751855.1). NCBI lineage: Eukaryota > Viridiplantae > Streptophyta > Magnoliopsida > Asterales > Asteraceae > Ambrosia > Ambrosia trifida. The sequence continues at coordinate 75,581,752 of CM054123.1, read as the reverse complement.
AGGTGATTAAACAAGTGCTGAGCAAATGGCAGTTGAGTAAACAAGTGATAATGGATAGCTATAGTTGCACATATAATGCTTGATCAGCTGCTGTTCAACAACAATTCTTTTGTTAAGCAGTTGGTGTCTTTAGCACTTGTTCCAGTCGGTTGATCTCTTCAACTATTGTATTGATCGGTTCTTCAATCCTTGGACATTTTCAGTACTTGTTACCAGTAGATCATATCACCACTTTATTTTCACTCAAATATCATCATAGAAATAATATTATTAAAATCATAATTTCACGTTTATCTATGTTTATTTAATATTTATTTTCTTAACTAATCCCTTTTATATGTCCGGTTATTAAAAACCATTTAATATTTTATTGATAAAAAAAGCTACACCTTCAAGATCACCGCCTCAATCACGTCCTATAATTGTTGCTTCTGTCTTTGTGCCTCATCCAAACATACATTCTCTCTTTAATATACACTTTCATTTTTATTCACATAATGAAAATTGTTGTTTTCTTATATTATAGTACATTAATTTTTATATTACATCGTAACACATATTTTGTCTTAATATTAGATTTGTGTATCCCGGAAAGATTCCGGGATATAACCTAGTATATAATAAACGACAGTATACACATGACATTAGATTAGACCCTCACACCCCTTGAGTAACACATGACACTAGGTGAGGTCTTCCTCCCCATTATTTCCTTCTAAAAGTTTTTTCTCTCTTATGTTTTCCCCCACAATTTTTAAACGTTAATAACTTTTATATACGACATTTAAAAAAATTACACCAAATTAAAACGCTTTATTATCTTTCCAACGAGTACCATAACAGTATACAAAAAAACGAAAAAAAAAAGATTTTTTTGTGGGTTTTTGTTCATACACTAAAAAATAACTTGCATTAAACCAATATTTATTAATTTATAATTTTAATCTTTATTTCTATCTTTATTATTTCTTTACTATATAATAAATAAAATTTTTATCTCATATGAAATAATATTATTAAATGATATTTTCACGTTTATCTCTTATTTATTTAATATTTATTTTCTTAACTAATTTTTTTTATATTTTCGCTTACTAAAAATCATTTAATATTTTATTGATCATACCTAATGTAATATTAAATTCTAACCTAATATTATATTATCTATTATATAATTGAAAACAATAAATTCTACATAGTATTCAAAAAGGGTATCCTCCTCTTTGAATGTGTCACGTGGTATACTATGCGACATTAATTGATTATAGGAATTTTTTTTAAAAAAAAAATTAGATTTTTTTCTCTCATGTTTCCTTCTATAATTTTTAAACGTTGATATCTTTTATATACGAGTTTTTTTAAAGAAAAAATTTACAGCAAATTAACGAGCGTTTTATTATCTTTACAACAAGTACCATAGTGCTATATAAAAAACGGAGAAAAAACGACTACTTTTTGTGGGGTTTTGTTCATACAGGAAAAAAACACAAAGTGTTTAGGTAATTCATTAATCATGTATAGGCAAGTCACTAATTATGTTCAAATCATAAACATGAATTCTATTTTCAACATGTGTTAGCATTGGAGTTGTACATTATTTTAGGTTGGGTATTAAACTATTAATATTAGAGTTATACATTGTTTAAGGTTAGGCATTAACATTGGATATACATTGTTAATTGTTTTAGGTTAGGTGCTACCCGAAGCTTTCCTCCATGTATCTGTAAAGTGCATTATTCTATTTTATATGTAAAATTAATATGTCATATTAGATTTCTCAACCCCGGGATGTTCTCGGGATATAATCTAGTACTGAATAAAACAACAAAAATATGTTATAACCATGTGATACATAACTTTTAATGAATTCTTTACACTAAATGAAACTGTAAATGAGAGTTTTGTTTTCATCTAGGGTATAATAGATTAAAATCAGTCGTATCTAAAATCATTCGGTAATGTTACTTGATACAATGAATCAAAGTAATACATGGATGCCTTATTTTGTGTGGGTAAAAAAAAGTAAATAGTGTAAACATCATTAATACGCATATGGTAGAAGTAGTTATTGTAAATTAAGGATGCTAGAGTTGTTGAGATGACTTTAGTCGCTTATTAAATAAATAATCGACCTTATCATTAGTTGATTGTATAACATGTTATATGAAATGATTAATTGATATGATAATATATCTTTAGGGGTTTGATATTCATAACTTTTGGACCTATATCTTCATAACTAAGTCATGGTTAACTTTTTCTTTTTCGTTCTCTTTCCTATGAGTGTGATATTATCAAACAAATTGTGATTAAAATAAAGCACAAACATTCACATAATTAGTAACCAATAATAATATAATCAGTGACAACAAACTTAAGAATTAATGTTGGATAAAACCAACGCTTTATTCTCCATTTATTAATTTAATGCTTAAATATGTTTTAACATAGGTTTTACCCTTTTATCGCCATTGGGGTTGGTGGTCCAGTGGTAAGGCAAAGCCTTTTAATACACTAAAAGTGTGAGGTCTTGAGTTCAAGTCTCACAAGCAGCAAGAAATTCGCCTTTCAAAAAAAAAAGGTTTTACCCTTTTATCCATCTTTTTTTTACATAAAAATCGTTTAAACCCATGTTTTTATTTATTTATTTTGATTTAGATGTCATGTACACATTTTTTTTGGTGATCTTACTTCACATTTCTATTTTTTTTAACAACAAATGTTACTCAACTCCTAAATTACTCCAAATTCATCCTAATTCACTTCACATACATACATTAAACAATAGGATGAGTGATGAGGGTAAAAATGGTCGCAAATTGCAATAGTGAGAATATGGTGGGTGATTGTTTTTAAAGAAATGTATGATTGTCTTGCTATTTACAAACCGATAGTTACATGAATAACACATTAAAGTAATTTTTCGAGTGAAGAAAGTAAGATAAGATTACAATTAAAAAAGTCTTTAAATGATATAAAATATAAGTGAAATTTAATAGATCGTTTTGAACATTAACCATAAGCATTAAAAACATTAACCCAAATCCGGGTGTAGTGGTTAAACCAATATAGCGCCCCTCCTCCAATTTAATTGGCTGACACTTTTTGGCACACAAACCAAAATACAATGGCGTTATATATATAACGCCTAACACACACTTTTTCAATTTTAAACCAATATAGCGCCCCATAAAGCCCCCCCGTAACGGTGTTTGGGCGCTATTTTTCATTTTGAAGCCCCAATAACGCCCCACTGTCTAGCATTTTTCACAAGACAATTGATAGTTACAGATTAAGAAACTGTTCTTTTCTTTTCCACCGAAAAGTGCATGGATATTATATCCCAAATCCACAAGTTTAAAATTATAAAAAGCACGATGCACGCTAGTAGGACCATCCAAGTATATTAAACAATTTTAACGTTTTCAATTTGTATTTTATAAGTATAATTAACTTATTTGGGTTTAAGTTGGATTAATCAATAAACTATAAAGAACACTCTCTTAAATTTTTTTAGTTTTACCCTAATAAATCAAAATCAATAAGCGATAATATAAGTATAACTACACATTTATCCTGTTTTTATGGTTATGGTCCTATATGCTCAGGTTACAATATTTCATAAATAGAGGAATTTCATATATATCATTCCAATTTTTTAAATCCACATCCTTCACACGTTATAAAACTGTACGTAGTGAAGTCATGTCCTTCATCACCTTACCATTTTCCCGTCGCCAAACACCAAAGCTAGGACACCTAACAACCTTTCGCCAAACCCTTATCTGACGCGAGGGAGGAAAAGATAGAGAATTTTTTTTAGCTAATTACGTGGTGCCACATCGTCCACTTTTCTTTTAGTTAAACCATTTACCATCACACTCGTATGATTGTGTAATTTAGTTAAAGTCACACTCCTTACGTGATGACTCACGTGGCAGTTGCTTTTGCACTATTTCGTTAACAAACAAACAATATATTAAAACGATTATCAATAATTCAAAACAAACTTTACTAACTCAACATGCGTATAATGAAATGGACTCAACATACCGGGCAAAAATAAACCCTAGATCCGTCACTGCCAACATGTAACTTTATTTTTAACCTCATAGTTTAGGTGTAATAATACCTTTGATGTATTAAATGTGACGCATAAATCAAACTAGCTTAGACCATGTGTAGTGGGGCTTTATATTTATAAAGCCCCTGAATGTGATTGGTCCACGTGGCTGCTGAGTCAGCGTGGAGAGAGAAACTGAAAAAGGAGTGTAGTGGTGGGGCTTTATTTATAAAGCCCCTATTAATATTTTATTATATCTTTTTAATTAAAAAAATAATAAAATAATTAAAGAGAGAGAGAGAGTGCTGATGTGGCACCCATTGATTGGTCTCTCCTTTTCTCATCCGGCGCTATATATATAAAGCCCAAAACCATTTTTGCAAAATGGAGCCCCCCCGTAGCGGTGTGGGGGGCGCTATTTTTGAAAATAAAGCCCCAATAGAGCCCCACTACGGGTGGTCTTAGCTTTATAGTTTTATACATCCAAAATCAAATAAAAACCAATGATGCCTATATTTTGCAATGATGATTAATTCTTAAAGATTAAAGTGGTTGGCGCCAAAACATTCTTACCCAACTCCAACCAACGTCACTCTTTTATTTTAACTATTTATATAACCCCATATTTAATTTTACACACTATATATCACCGGAATATTCCCATCAACGCCGTTCATCTCCAATATTAATATCCGGTATGAACTCTTATTATTAATTTCAATGTACTATTATTATTATTATTATTATTATTATTATTATTATTATTATTATTATTATTATTTACCGTTACATTCAATTATATTGTTATATGTGGATCTATATGCTTTTATTATTATGATACACAAGACAAAAGATTTATAGATCCGCTTTAGATGAAGATCTTATTATGCTTATAAATATTAAATACTATAATAATAATAATTGTGAAGAATAATAATAATGTATCATGTATTTACTCTGATTTCTGAGAACTTGTCACTGTTCTGGAAATCAGGGACACCGATCTGCAACATCCAGACATTACATCATGTATTGTTCATGTATTTAGCTACTACTTGTATTACTTGTGTGTATTTATATACATTGTAACTTAATTTAAGAGATTATTAAATTATGTTTTTACATTTCGTCTCGAATTTCTTAAATTCTGCATACATCATCATCATCATACTCAGTTAATCCCACGAATAGCAAAAACTAAGGTAAGGTCCGAGAAGGAGAAGATTTAGACAGTCTTACCTAGGGGTGCAAACGAGCCGAGCAGCTCGCGAGCTACTCGAGCTTGAGCCGAGCTTGAGCCTAAAACAAAGCTCGTTTATTTATCGAGCTCGAGCTCGAGCCTGGCATGTAAAGCTCGATAGGCTCGTCGAGCCTTATCGAGCCTAGTATAATATTAGTTTTTTTAATATTTAATAATATTTACCATCATTTAAAGTTGTTTCGTAAACGAGCCCCGAGCTCGAGCTTCACTTATCGAGCTCACGAGCCTAAATGAACTATTATTTATATAATTTTTGTTTAACATATTAACTAATAAATAGTAAACGAGCCGAGCCCGAGCCGAGCTCGAGCTTAAGAAATTACAAACGAGCCGAGCTCGAGCTTTGAAAACAAAGCTCGAATCGAGCCGAGCTCGAGCTCGAGCTCTTATAACTTAATCGAGCTCGAGTTCGAGCCTGGTCGAGCTCGGGCTCGGCTCGGCTCGTTTGCACCCCTAGTCTTACCTCTACCCGTGGGAATAGAGAGGCTGCTTCCAGTGAGACCCCCGGCTCAATAGTGGTTTTACCCTCCTCAGACCCTACCTTAGCTTTTGCTATTGGTGGGATTAACTGAGTATGATGATGATGATGAATTCGGTATACATTAAGTAATATTATGTTCATCCATTAGTTAGTTAATTTGTTAGTTAATATGTTTTATAATGTGATGGTGTGACATGAGATATATTGATATATGATATATGAAAATGTGGCATTATTCTGACCTTAGATTATAAATAAATATATATATATGTTTCGAGCCGATTCAATGAATAAATGGGGATGGACAATGGACAATGATCTTCTTGTGCACATGGTCTTCCATGTTTGTTTCCATAACTCTTATGATTATATACATTATTACCTTCAATCAGCTGACTTAGTATTCCCTTCTTTAATTTAATTCAACTCTTTGTCTGTTTCTGTATGGTTAAACTTTGACTGTAACAAACTAACAATGTGTGTACCATATTTCAATTTAATATGTTATAAAAATGTTGTATAAAGAGATTCCATGTGTCCTAATGATCTTAACCCCAGATGCAAGCAGACAGAGAAAATAAAAACATTTTATTGGTATCAATTATCATGTTCTTGTTCATTAAATATACCATCAACATATGCTGTGTGATCACCTTACCATAAGTGCTCACCATTACTCTTGCATGATGCCTGTGATAGACACTGCAGGTTCATATATTATCTATTTTACTATTTATATCTTATCTTTCCCCTGATAATATTGAATTTTGATCGCTCGAATTCGGTCATGAGCTGTAAGTGTGGTCTGTAAACTGTAAAGTGCATTTTAGTCCTCTTTAAGCTTATGTATTCCCTTAGATTATTATTATTCATATGTTAGGATTTAGAATGTTACAGATCTGGATGTGCCTGTAAAGATTAAAGAGTATGCTTTTGATCAGCTTTATACTTTTTTTGGTCATAATTTATTTTTATTTATTTGTTACAGACTTACATAAGGAATATAGCATCATCTTTACAAGACACTGATCCTAAAATAAGCCAAGTATAAAGACACAGAAATGTGCTGATCATATGATCAAAGGCATCAATGTGGTCAAATAACTCAAATAGAATTGGCGTAAGTGACCCGAATCAAAAGATAGAGAAGAATGTTAGTTCTAGGTATAAATCGCCCACACCAAAGCGTTGTCCTTCCCCAAACACACCAAGAAAATGTACAAAAACTCCTCTGCCTGTTTCAACAAGGCCGGTATCCACAGAAAGAAGACGGCCCGCCACACCACAGTCACCATCACACCCCTCCACCCCGGTCCATGAAACATCTGTTAACATGGAACTGGCGGCCAGGAAAGCGGTAGTTGGTGGTAAATTACCGGAAACCTTATGGCCTTCACGAACGCGGACGCGTAGTCTAAGTGTTGCTTTCATGTCTGATGCATTCTCTTTATCTACAAGTAAAAGAGAGAAACCGCCACCTCAGGCTCTTTCTGACCGCACCCTGCAATCGTCATCAAATGTATCACATAAAAGACTTGCAACACCTGAGAGAAAAAGAAGTCCACTCAAAGGAAAAAACGCCATCGTTCAGTCTGAAAATCGGTTGCCTAGCAAAACAGGTTCTAAAGTTTTGACCAAAGGTGTTGACCTTCCTGATAAGCCTATGAAAACATTTATTGCACCAAACAGAAATGTTAGACTACACTTGGAAAAATCCGCGAGTGATACCGCGAGTGTGAAGTTAGAATATGACAATCTACAGAGAATGTCTAATCTTATTTCCTCAAGTTTAACAGTAAGATCTCAGTCCTTACCAGCTACTGGAGTCCGGCTGCCTTCACCTGGTAAGCAATCTGGTTTGGGCTCAAAACCAAGGCCTGCAAGTCCGGCTCCTTCTAGACGGGCTAGTCCTTCTCGCATAAGACCATCTAGCCCATTGAGACAACCCTGCAACTCAAACAAAGTTTCTGTTCTTACATTTGTTGCTGATATTAAGAAAGGAAAAAAAGTGGCGGATCAGATTGAAGACGCTCATTATTTACGGTTACTTTATAATAGGCAAATTCAGTGGCGCTATGTTAATGCCTGCGCGGACGCTACCTTTAAGTCTCAGAAATCAACAGCTCAGGTTTGCTTTTGGATCTACATGGAACACTTTGACTTTATAGCGGATTACGTATTGACTAACAAACATATTATGTTTCGTAATACAGAAATCTCTATATAATGTGTGTAGAAGTAACTCAGAACTCCACGATTCAGTCGCTGCAAAGAGGACTGAACTCAATCAGTTGAGATTGAAGTTAAAGCTTTACTCAAGTTTAAACCAACAAGTAAAGCATTCGTTTCGATGATATTATAACTTGTTATTTAACTTATATTTATTCTCTTTGGCTAAAATACTTTTATTGTTATATATTTGGATCAGATGGCCTACCTTAATGAATGGGCTAAAACCGAAAAAGAGCATGATCTTTCTTTATCTGGTGCCATTGAAGATTTGAAGTCAAGCACTCTCAGACTTCCTGTAACAGGCGGTGCAACGGTAGATATCCGAACTATGAAGTCATCTCTACAGTCAGCGCTCGAAGTAATGCAAACAATGGGATCTACTATGCGGCCTACTCTATCAACGGTATAATATAATTTAAAAGAGCATAAAAGTAACTTAAGTTGTTATCTAAATGATAGTCATAATATTAATTACCAATGCCTAATATTGTTATACAGTTGGAGGGACATAACTGCTTGGCATCTGAACTTGCTACTGTAGTGGCACAAGAAAGAGGTCTTCTTGATGAATGTGAAGTACTCTTGACATCTGCAGCTTCTTTACAGGTAAAAGGATTTCAATGTGTTAAATATGATTATATTTTCTGCCTGATCAAGGATACAAATCATAGTATATAAAACTAAGAACATAATTTATCTTAAAATCATTATTCTTAATTGTCTTTTTTTTTTTTTTTTTTTTTTTTTTTTTTTTTTTTTTTTATGTTGGTTATCTGCAGGGAAAGGAATACAGCCTTAGGACACATGTAGTACAAATGCAACAAGAGTTGATGCCTAGCTAACTTACTCAAGCCTTGAAGCAAGCAATAATGTTACTACTTAGCGATAAACAAATGTGAACGCGGATTAAACTTTTTGTCATCTCGTGTGTGAAGAAATATATTGACACACGGCGTAGTACAAGACATGATGAGTGTATAGATGTCCTAAGAAGCGGAAAATTGTAATATGATCACCACTGTCAAAGTTAAACTAATAAATAGTGTAAATATTAGGTGACTAAACTTGTCTTGTTTATTTAATTTGTATTGAGAGCTTGCTTCACACCCTTTATATTTGCAGTATGCAGATGGGTTTTGAATGGAGTTGATAACACTTGATTAGCTTTGAATCATATGCCTCAAGTTTATGGAGGGGCCATGTCCACAATACTAGATAGCAACTTGCTCTTAAAAGTCAAAATGAATTATCCTACATATTTAGAACATATCTAATGGTATGTGAAATGGGCGTTAATGCTCACATTTGGTGCCCCATTCACATAGGAACACCGCCCCCAACCATGTGAAATGGGCGTGAATGTGTCCCAAGCAAGCGTAGGATGGGAAGTTGCCAATCATCTTCTTCCACTTCATTTTTCTTTTCTTTTTTCTTTTTTAATTCAAATTTAATATCATTATATACACACATTCACACTACACCACACCACACCACACCACTACGTCCCTTATAAATTTCAAGTCACTTTCACCCCCTAGTGGTCTCACATGTCACATGTCAAAAGATGCCCCGCTAAGGAATCCAAATTTCACCCACCACTACACATGGTCTTGTTAACAAACTTGATGAATAGTGTTACATGGTGTTTTGGTAAATTCATAGACTCTTACATGTTTAGATAAAAACCGTGCAAAATGGGTAGGTACGGTAGTGTCAACTAAAAAGTCAAAATGGGTATAGATCAAAACCGGCCATTTCAAAGGAATTGATTTAGTTCGGGTCCTATATTATCCTATATATTTATTAACAAACTTGATGAACAGTGTTAAATGGTGTTTTGGTAAATTCATAGACTTTTATGTGTTCAGATAAAAACTGGGCAAAATGGGCAGGTACGGTGGTGTCAACTAAAGAGTCAAAATGGATATAGATCAAAGGGAAAATCACGAAAATAGCCCATTGGCCAACCCCTTGAACTCCCCACCTATGCCGTCGCCACCCTACCACTCATCCACCTTCACCGGCCGCGGCCCTCCCTCTCCTCCCTATCTCCTCTCCACCATCTCCACTGACCACCGTCCTCTGCCTCTGGTTATGTGAGTGTGTTTTGTGTAGGTTAAAGAAAAAGAAAGAAAAGGAAAAAGAGACAGAGAGAAACGTGGGTGTGTACTGTGTGGTGTGTTTGTGTGGGTTGAAAAAAAAAGAAAATGAAAGAATGAAGAAGAAGAGGTTAGGTGTGTCCGTGAGAAAGAAATAAAAGATGCTTTGTGTTTTGTGGTGTAGTGTTGTTTTATTAATTTTTGAACGGGTGAGATTTTTATTGATAATAGTAATAATAATAGTTAGGGATAAAATAGTAATTTTGCATACTCATTCAGACATACAACCAAACAACCATTACTGGTGCAACACTTACTGGTTCATAGCCTCTTATCCATTCAGACCTCTTACCGGTTCAACACTTGCCAAACAGCCCCTTATACTATATAAATCATTTCCAATGTGCTTGGGCCAGGCCCAAGCCCCCAACCCATAAAAATAAACATTTTCCAAGTGAAGATTCAACTAATAATATTTTTTCCTACCTAAATCCGCTCTTCAAGTGAAAATTGATCTAATAATCTTCAAGTGAAAATTCATCATAGTGATGATGCATTGGAAAAGATTATCCAGAGAAGAACATTATTAGAAATGATAAATTTGACCTCGAATCCAAATGAGGTTCTGAACGATATTGCTAATTGCTCTGCAAAACAAGTACTCAAATCAATTGTTGATGATGTGTTTGGCTTGTTTGTGAATGAATGTAGCGACGTATCTAACAAGGAACAATTAGCTGTGGTTTTGCGATATAATTAATGATTATACATATGGAATTTTTATGCCTTGTGGGCAGCATGAACCGACATGTGTCGTTCACCTCAACGTAGGTTGAATTCCTCTCAAGACCAAAAACTCGCGGGGTGGTGGTGACGTGGACACTGGACGGTGGCTGGGTGGCCTCCACGTCAGCTCGGTTTTTTGGTCTCTTGCCCACGCCGGGAGGCCTCAATGGGCCGTGGAGGCCAAATCTGGGAAAAACGACGGGTCGTTGGGGCCTCAATCGGCCGTCTTTTTTTCAATTTTTGGCCCTCAATGGGTCGTTGAGGCCTCAATGTTCCGTCGATTTTCCAATTTTTGGCCAATGATTACCAATCATTGCCAATGATTGGTCAATGATTACCAATATTTGGCAAACCTCAATGGGTCGTTGAGGCCTCAATGGACCGTCTTTTTTCCAATTTTTGGCCCTCAATGGGTCGTTGAGGCCTCAATGGGCCATCAATTTTCTCTGTTTGGCCTTCAATGGGTCGTTGAGGCCTCAATGGGCCATGAAGGGAGTGTCTAGATAAAAAACTGAATATGACGAACTTTAGTTTTCTTATTGTTTCGTGTTCATTGTTTTTAAACTTAATAAAAAGAGTCGCACTAAATTAGTTCTACAAATCCGCTTGTGTTTGTTGTGTTGTTCTTGATCATCCACTTGCTTTGTTCAACAACAATGTCCCATGATATCAGTAATGATTTGATAGTTAACATCTTCGAAAGACTACCTCTCAAATCCATCATCCGATTCAGATCACTCTCTAAATACTGGCATTCTCGCATTGCCAGCCAAGAATTCATTCGCAATCACAGCCTTCGTCGTTCCAAAAACCCTTCGAAAGTCCTCATCAGACACCATGTCTATTGTGGAGGTCTCGCGTCTAAAGACATCTATACATTACACTTGGGAGATCAATTGCCATTAGATCCCGGATCTGGCTACATCGGCATACCAGGAGTTGAGTTCCCTTATGGACATGGTAACACCGTAGTTATGGGTATTTGTAATGGGATTCTTTGTTTGCGTAATAAGGATATTATTCTATGGAACTTTTCAATCAGGCGCCAAGTGATTGTGCCACGCGTTCCTTGTTTGAACCCCTCTTCAAAATATACAGAGGTTAATTTAGGCTTTTGTTTCGACTCAATCACTGATGATTACAAGATTGTGGCTATATCTTACAACAAATATGGATTAGAGGCGTGTAACGCTTTTATTTACTCCTTGAAAACAGACTCTTGGACGACGACCCCTTCCCCGTCTACCTGGCTTTGTGATGTGAAGTCAAAGGCATGTTTTCTCCATGGAATATTGCATTGGGTGGTTGACGGTTATTTAACCGAACCATCACCTGAAGACCGCAAACACCCTATTTGTTTTATATTGACATTCGATTTGAATAGTCATGTTTGTGGCCATATATTGTTGCCTAGGCCTTGGAGAGTCAGACAGTTAACAACCATAAATGGTTGTTTGGCAGTGGTTTCTTCGAAAAATGGCAATAGATGGAAGGTTCGGGCGATGAAAGAGTACTGTAATATTGAATCTTGGCATGTCCTTTTTGATTTTAGACTAGCAGAGGTATATGATGTGATCAGAGTTGTTCAGCCTGTCACAAATGGTGATTTAGTGGCATACTATGATGGGTCTAGAGTTTATGTTCCTCAAACAAGGCTGTTGACAAAACTTTTGAAATTTGGACCTTATTGTTTCAACCTTGAGATAGAAGCGTATGTCGAAAGCCTTGAATTGTTAGACAACGAAAGAGCGACAACTTGTGGGGAAACCATATTCTCTTGGACGAAAAACGATAGTAACAAAAGAGCCTCGCAGGTATTAGATGATGACTAGTCGGTTTTGAATTATACGTTTTAGTATTTTTCCACTTGTTGTTTAAACGTATTTTTCCAGTCGTTTTAAACATTTTTTTTTAACGGCAAATTCTACTCCTTGTGAGACTTGAACCCATAACCTCCCCCTTAGGTGTTCCTAGAAGCTTTGCTTCTACCATTGGGCCACCAACCCCAATATAGTCGTTTTAAACATATTTGCCACCTAAGCTATGAACTACGTGTTGCGACTCAAAACTGATTTGGCCTGTTACCCAACCTGTTGTTTTTGTCACCTCCAGTTTTCATATATACTGTGAAAGTATCAGTAGTGGCGTATTATGGCTGCTTAGTAATTTGACAAACTGTATTAGAATTTAGAACTATACTTGGCTTTTAAAATCTATTTAAATTTTGATTAATGCTCATTTGGGTCTCTATTGGCTTTTCTTTGGTTCATCTTATGTATAGATTTGTTTAATGTCATGTTTGGAATCAATAGTAATGTCATGTTCCTGTTTCCAATAAGCTTTTGCTTTCCTAGAAGGCCAACTGCATATAACAAAGTAGTACTCAGTTGGATGGCCCATACCACCCACCAAATGGTGGGTGGTAATAATAATAAGTTATGAATAACTATTTTCCCTTTATTTTTACTAAAACTTTAAAATTTTATACAACTTCTTACTTAGTATTTATTAATTTTTGAAAACAAGAGAAACAAATCAGTCAAGTGAAAAATGAATGATCCAGACGAAACTGTACTTTGATATTTGACACAATTTTGTAGGAATGCTTAGTAGTACTATGGGTAACGATTTTCTCGCATTCCTTCGTGCGATGCGACATTAATTATGTTGGTATTAGTTCGTTACAGTACCGACACATATTATAACAAACATAGCAAATTCGATCAATATCGTTTCAGTATTGTCATAGGCTCGACACTAAGTAGAACACCAACAATAATAAGATAAAGATAAAAAGTTCATATTATCTAGGGTATGATTGGCAAAACTAGCTGGTGGCTGATGGCTGGAAGCAGGCAACTGTAATTTTTTAAATATATTTTGGTGTTTGACAGAGTAGCTAGAGCTTTTAATAAAATGTATAAAATGTATAAAATGACCAAAATGAGCATAACTAAAAGCTTGTATGCATGTTTTTTATGGTAAAAAGGGTATTTGTGTCATTTTACTCATTAAAAACTTGTAGTTAGTAGGAGCTTTTTCTTAAACGCTAGTACTAGTAGCGTTTCAATATAGAGTTGTTTCTCATAACCTAAAAGTTTCAAGCTTGTTCAACCAAACAATGTTTTTCACTGAGTATGAGTTTTTTATTAAAAGCTTGAACTAGAAGCTTCTAAGACCATACGTAGTGGAAGGAAAATTGAGCGTGGTTGGGGGCAAATCCACACCCTTCCACGAGTTGCACACCGCCCCCAAGGGCGTGAATTGGGCCAAATTCGGTTTCCCGTGGAATTTTCCACGGCGTTATGAAAAAAGGAGGGCCAATCAAAATCCTTTATTCCAAACGGCTATAATGGGGTCGAATTTAAACAATAAAAAAAATCAAAAACCTGAGGTGCAGAGGAAGTAAATGAAACCCTAGGTGATGAAGGGAGGTGGCAGAATGGTGTGTTAAAGAATGTGGGTTGGGTCTGAAATAGGTGGTCTTCTATGGTTCAATATAGTTTTGCCGAATAAGCATTTTAAAGTTATGATATTCAAAGCCCAATTTAAAGTTTAAACTATAGTTTTAAGTATGTTTTTTTTGTATGGTATTGTAATCGTTTTTATTTATGTTTAATGATTGGAAGAGCTTTGAAAATTTCCAACTAACCATTACACCACTTATTCATTTTCAAGCCTTTAAAGCCTCACAAGCCACATTTTCACCCACCACCACAATTGATCTAAAAGTTTAGTGCCAATCATACCCCTAGTGTGACCTCAATGCCATCCAACACAAATAGCGACCCACCCATGCAATAAGACCATTAGGTGTGGAGGGGGGGGGGGGGGGTGGTATCTTCATGATGGGCCTCCACGTAGGCGTCACATAGAAGTGGGGGGAGAGGCATCTTCATAATGGGCCTCCAAGGGGTTGGTGTGCACTATGATGACGGGCATCCTCATTGGCCAGAATTATTAAATAATAATAAAAAATCTATTAAAAATAATAATAAATGGCCTGCGTAGAAGTCTTTCCCTTGCCGTTGATGCCGTTGCCGGCCCTGGGGGCGGTGTTGCCCGGGGCCACATCGGCTTGACTGACCTTGCCGGTCCTCCACACCGATAGGTCTAAGGTAGGCGGCATTTTAGAAATAAAAAACACTATTAAAGTGTCCCACGTGTAAAAAGTTGACCCACAAATCCTCTAAACGTATTCAAAAATCCACAGCAAATTTTAAAAATGGAACTAAATCTTCAATCAGTTTTGTAGGAGATAAACACCTTTTTATTTTTTACTTGGGCTACAAGCTGCTATTTGCTTCTTCCCTACGCATAATCTTTTATTTTCTAAAATTTATTAAAATTTATGTTTATCTTTATTTATTGATGATTCAATTACTAACCATTTCTCCTTCTTTTTCCTACTTTTAAGGATCATTCATCATTTTATTTTATTTACTACCCAAGCCATTAAGTATTTGTGTTCTTCATATCACCATTAATATATTTGTTTCCATTTCAATCCAGTAACACAATGGCTGACTATATCTGTACAGATTTAATAGCACAAATCTTCGCAAGACTACCACCTAAATCCATCGTCCGATTCAGATCACTCTCCAAACACTGGCACTCTCGTCTCCTTAGCCGCGAGTTCCTCCATGATCACCACCTTCAATCTTCCAAAAACCCTCCTAAAGTCCTCATCAGACACCTCACCTATTGCGATAGCGGCTACAAGTTTAAAGACATCTATACATTACATTCAGGACACCACTTGCCATTAGATCCTCAATCTGGATACATTGGCATACCAGGAGTTACGTTCCCTTACACACTTCGTACAAGCGAACGTGTTGGCTCGTGTGATGGTATTTTATGTTTGCAAGAAAAAGATGATATTAGTCTATGGAACTTTTCAGTCAGGCACAAAGTAATCGTGCCACGTCATCCGTGTTTGGAATTCTCTTTCAAATGTCACGAGGTTGCATTTGGGTTTGGCTACGACGTTATCAGTGATGATTACATGGTTGTTGGTATATCCTACAAAAAATCTTATTTAGATAGAAATGATGTGTTTGTTTATTCTTTGAAAAAAGATTGTTGGAGCGCGGTTAATTCTTCGTTTGCTCTGCCTGCTAATCATAGACTCTTGAAGGCTTGTTTCTCTCATGGCGTATTGCATTGGCTTGTGGTACGTGAAGACAACAGTTATTATGTATTGACGTTTAATTTGGGTACTCATGTTTTTGGCTACATTTTGCTTCCCAGGTTTTGGAAAATCAGACAGTTAACGACTGTGAATGATTGTCTCGCGGTGGTTACTTCGGAAGGTGGTGATTCTTGGATGATTCGGGTGATGGAAGATTATGATATTGTTGGATCTTGGTCTGTGCTTTATGAATTTAAAGCGGAGGTATGTGATGTAATCAGAGTTTTCCAGGCTGTTACCAATGGTGATATATTGGTATACTATGATGGGTCATGGGTTTATAATCTTAAAACGAGGTTGTTGACAAAGGTTTCGAAATTTGGAGATGATTGCTTCAACCTTGAGATGGAAACGTATGTCGAAACCTTTGAATTGTTAGATCACGAAAGAGCGATAACTTGTGGGGAAACCATATTCTCTTGGGCGAAGAAGGATAATCACAAAAGAATTCGTTTATCATAGGTAAGCGAACGATGCATTATATCTTTTGGTATTTTTCTGGTCCTTGAAAAGTCGCCTTTTAATCTAAGGCATTCGTTTAAAGTCATGTGCGCAATTTTTATATATGTTTGCGACTTTTATGTGTACTTGTTGCGAGTCGAACATAATTTGATATGTTACATGATGTTGATTTTGTTTCCTCTGGTTTTCATGTGCAATAAAAGGGTCAGTTATGGCCTATGATTGTTGCTGTGTAATTAACAAGCCGAATCAGACTTGATCTATACTACTAGTCTATTAATAGATTAGAACCATACATGACTTTAAAACTTTGTTAGAATTTTGAGGAATATATTCTAATGCTCATATACTTACTGATCGATACTAGGGTCAACAACATCGTCTTTTCTATTCTATTGTTTCTCGTCCGCTCACATCTTAACATAAGGTTAGTCTGATCCATTTAGTCACAGTATATCTGTGGATTGTGTTTGTTTCTGACTGCAATGTGGCTGTAATGTGGTTTTTAGATGTGTTATGTTATGCTCACGGTTCAATATGATATCAGCAATGATATGAGTTTACGAGTTGTTGAGGTTAATTGATCCCAGCAGTTACAGTTAAAAGTTCGTCACAAATAAACAATCTCAATGATTTTATTTTTTCGCTTTCGAGATGTTACTGTTTGATTTATGTTACAGTTAAAAGTTCGTCACATTTTAAAGAAGAGGCTAACGAGCTAACGCTTGAGGATGAAAATGATGCTATGGTATGAAATGGAGAAAGAGAATAGATGAAGAGGAAGAGACAACTACAGAGAAGAAGGGTGAACCCAATCAAAACATAGCTGCCATCTCATTAGGTGTAATCCGTTTTAAGTAAACGGTTAGGCGGTTACTCTTTGCTTACATCTAAAGTCTGAACCAGTGGCGAAGCTTGACCAGAAACTTCGGGGGGTCGGAAGTCACTGGGGGTGGAAATCACTAGTTTTGGGGGGTCGAAACTGTATATAAAAAAAATTTCTATACAGATACTATATAATCGGAACTTCTGAGCGAAAATTCGGGGGGGTCGGCCGCCCCTCCTCGCCCTTTAAAAGCTACGCCACTAGTCTGAACCCTCATCTTAAATGTGCTGTAAGAATACTCCCTCCGTCTAAAGTTCTTGACCTCAAGAACTACAAAAGAAATTGACAATGCAACTACTAACAACATGAACCTATTGTGTGAATACGGTTAAAGAATTCGCTCTAAAACGATATAAGCCTTCATTGGCATCAAATTGCAGCCAATTCTTCTTAACGGGTCATTTGTAAATTGTATGCAGGGTTGGTTCATTGCAGTCTTCCGAACAGTCTCTATGCTGCCCTTAGTCATATCAACAATGTATGATCATGAACATATAAACATACAGAAGCAAAACAGACCAGCTAGAAACACAACAAAGAAGAGAAGAAATAATTGGCTTAAGGGAGTCTGCTTACTGATTGTACACATGTTAATTTGCTTCAATGCAGAGTACCAATTTTGCTCTGGCTCTATGTGAGGAGTGGCGACTAGTAGGCTAGTGACAGTGCAGGGTGACGATGAAGTTAGCCCATTAGGCCCATTCCAAGTTAGTAAAATTTATAAATGATATGAGCGACGATTTTGCCCCACTCTATAATTAAGATCCGGGAAATTCATAATGATCGTTGTCCTCCAGCCAATCAACAATAAAAGTAGCACATAATAAAAGATAAAAGCAATAGCCAATAACAAAAGCAAAACCTATGAATAACATATAGGGATGATCAAATACGAAGAAACTTATTGAGAGAACAAAAAGAAGAAATAAAACATTAAATACTATAAGGGGTTGTTTGGTTGATTAAGTGCTGAATCATTAAGATGGTCTGAATGGTTAAGAGCTGAATCATTCACCATCTCTTATTAGCTTAATGATTCAGCACTTAATCATTCCATTCAGATGCTGAAATAAACAGTCTGAATGCTGAATGATTCAGACCTGAATGATTAAGAGGCTGATTAAGAGGCTATCAAACAGCCCCTAACTCTTATTACATTAATTATTATCTCTTTAATTAATTAGTCATTAACATTTTATCCTACACATTATCAAATTTTATCCTACACATACCAAAATTTATCCTACATATATCAAAATCATCACACGTTGCTAATCCTACAAATATAGAAATTCAACCTACATTTGTCCTACACATATCGAAATTATCTTTCATGGTAAATTAGGATTGATATGAAAGAACATATTTTGAAATTGAATTATGAGTTTCATTAATTTAACTAATTTAGGGATTACAAAAATAATCATTTATTTAACATTAAATACAATTATTATATGGATGATTCTTATTGGTTTAAGTTTGTTCTTTTTCTTCTTAAAATACTTTTTCTTCTCATTTGAACTCTTAACGTAACATATATTAGCTAAATGTCAAAAGAAATAGTATACGCGTCAAATTAGACCATGCGTAGTGGGGGGCTTTATTTATAAAGCCCGCCTTCCTGATTGGTCCACGTGGCTGCTGAGTCAGCGTGGAGAGAGAAACTGAAAAAGGGGTGTAGTGGTGGGGCTTTATTTATAAAGCCCTGATGCTGATTGGTTGATTTTTTTATTTTTTTTAATCTTTTAATTCAAAATAATTAAAATAAAAATGCAAATAAATATAAAAAAATTACAAATAATAATAAAAACACACAACTGATATTAAAAAAAATTACAACTAATATTAAAAAAAAAGTTACACACATCCTAAATTCCTAAATTACTTATTAATCCTAAATTACTTATTAATCCTAATTTTCTCCACTATGGAGAGTAGTTGTCCCAGGGGAGGGTGGTGTACTCGGGTGAGACGGAACGTGAGCTATCCCGTCCATCGGATCTCGCATCCGAGGGGAAGTAATAGCACTCACTAGGAGGGGTAGGTCGGCTCCAGTAGAGTTCCTCCTCCTCAATCTCCCTGAGGGCTTCCAAGTCCCCCTCAGTTGGGGAAGTCTCGTGGTAGGGGGTGGGGGTAGCCTGGTGTTGGGGGATGGGGATAGGGGTAGTCTGGTGTTGGGGGCTGGTGTTGGGGGTAGTCTGGTGGTAGGGGACTGAAGCAGCCCAGGGGGTAGGGGCGACAACGTTAGTCGCTCCATTTGTTGCTGGGCCATGACATAATCCATAGCCCAGACTAATTCCTCATCCGTCCAGTCATCATCGGCATGAGGATGAGGAGGAAAGGTTAGTTGTGCAGCAGCAGCAGCAGGAGGGGGATATAACCAATGTTGTGGAGGAGGAGGAGGAGAAATAGGAGGTTGTGCAGCAGTAGGAGGAGTAGAGGAGGTGAATGGTAGTCTCCGGGGGCGGCCCCGTCCCCGGACCCGGCGAGAGTACTGCCGGATATTAGACGTTCCGGCAGCTCCTGCTTGAAAACCAGCACCCATGTTATTCATTGTTTTGAGGAGGAGGATGAGGAATTGGAGGTGTGACTGAAAAATCAAATCTGGTGTTGTATTTATAGGGTTAGCAAATTTTGAAATTCAAACGATTTGGGGGGAAAACGTTTGAAATTCAAATTTTGAAATTCAAACGGTTTAGGGGGAAATTTTGAATTTCAAACGGTTTGGAACAGTAACCGTTTAAAATTCAAAATTTTCAATTATTATTATTATTATTATTATTATGTTTATTATTATTATTATTAAAAAAAATTAACTTTGACCTTGCCACATGGCAAGGTTTAATTGGATGGGCAATTGAGCATCAGGCGCTATTAATATAAAGCCCCAACCCAAAATTAGCATATAGCGCCCCCTGTAGCAGTATGGGGGGCGCTATTTTTTAAAAATTTTGAAAAATAAAGCCCCACTACGGGGGTCTTAGATAAAAGGCAAACAAATTTGACTACTCTTCATACAATAAGCCATTTAAAACAAGAGATAATGAAAGATTATCATTTGATACAATAACATGCTAAACAAGGTTAAATTATTTAAATTCTTTTGTCAATGGACATTGGTTCACAATTTTTTAATTACAGTCTCACTATTTTCTCAATTATTTTTTTTAATAGAAGTTTCACATGTTTCATTAATTATCAATCAAAAACAGCCAATTACAAGTAACACGCGGGTAAATGGGCCACAAGTTACGTCGTTACCCTTTTTGTATTACCCGTCGTACTATTTTCGCTCATATCTTTTGACATTTGAAATTTTTAAAAAACTAATTATTCTTGTTTCACTTGTTCTCGCAACAATATTATGGATAGATCCCCAAGTAATCCCTAATTTGTTTCATCTTTATATTGATGCATTGTTTTAATAATACCTAAGGCTCATTAATTTATTCTTTTTGTATTTAAATATCATTTTACTAGCTGATTATCCCGGGAGTGTCCCGGGGTTCAAAAATCTAATATGACTTAAGGGCTGCTTGGCAGCCTCTTAATTATTCAGGTCTGAAACAAAACCTCACAAAAATAGTCATTTTTTTTCTCCGTTTTTATATAGCACTATGGTACTCGTTGGAAAGATAATAAAACGCTCGTTAATTTGGTGTATTTTTTTTCTTTAAAAAATCTCGTATATAAAAGATATTAATGTTTAAAAGTTATGGAAGGAAACATGAGAGAGAAAATTTAATTTTGTTTTTAAATTCTTATTTTTTTTTTCTAAAAAATTATCTATAATAACTATATATAGATTTATTAAAAAAACTCAAAAATTAAAAAATCCCACATGATGCCATGTGGCATATTCAAGAAGGGGTTGAGGCATCAATTGAATGACACATCATCAAAGCCCTTTTCTTTTATATATATAGATAGATAGATACCATATGATTTTAATTTAGTAAAATACCTATATGATTTTAATTTAGTAAAGGTCGGCATAGAATCATATCCATCAATCCGTATGAACCTCACAACACTTCAAGAAAGTTCTTTAGAGACAAAACTTTTAGCCGACGAAATGTTTTCGTTGCAATACTATTGCGAGGAAACTTCGTAGCAATAAAGTTATTAGAATTTGTTGTTTTTTTTTTATCATGACGTTTCTACTATTTCTACACCCTATGGGGACGACATTTCGCCGCCATAGGTCCGCCTATCGCGACGCCATATATAGTGACGAAACTAATGAGCTAATACGACGGTACATTAGGGACGAAGCTGTTGCAGCTAAGTTTCGTCGCCATAGCCTAAAGTGACGAAATTTCCTCGCGAAAAGTCGTTTTTATTTCGTCGTAAAAGGCCTTATTTCTTGTAGTAAGAATAAAACTCTACGTAAAATAATTTCTTCTTTTTTTTTTCTAAGAAACGACTATCTATCTTTTTCAGTTCTAAAGAAACGACCCATGGCCCGTGGAGACCCCAACAATGATTACCAATGATTGGTAGTGAGTAGGATGAGTGGGGTCCCATCTGCCACATTTTCATGGCCCGTGGTTTTTTGCGTTTTCCTTTCCATGGCCCATGAAGGCCTTCACGGCCCGTCACGGGGTGTCTAGGGTTTTGGAAGGAATTTCTCGATAACATCACCCTTACCCTTACGTGAGTCCATATAATGACCTAATTTACAACATAATACCATCCATTCTGTTTGTTTTCATTATTCTTTTTCTTCAAGAAACGTCTTCGTAAGTTTCTTTTCTTCATCAACAAAATGTTATTTGAAGACATCCCTAATGATTTGATAGTTAATATCTTTATAAAACTACCCCTCAAATCCATCATCCGATTCGGATCACTCTCCAAATATTGGCATTCTCGCATTTTTAGCCAAGAATTCATCCGTGTTCACAGCCTTCAATGCTCTAAAAACCCTCAAAAAATCATCATCAAACACCCAACTTATTCCGCAAATTTCAAGTTCAAAAACATCTATACATTGCACTCGAGAGACCAGTTGCTGATAGTTCCCACAATATTTCAGTTCCCTAATTATCCATCTCGTTTTACTGAAGTTGTTGGTTCGTGTAACGGAATTCTTTGCATACCTACTAATGATCAACTTATTTTATGTAACTTTTCAGTTAGGCGAAAACTAATAGTGCCGCGTCATCCTTGGTTGAATGTCTCATATATTAAGGTAGCATTAGGGTTTGGTTTTGACTGCATCACTGATGATTACAAGATTGTTGCTATATCATACTCAAATCATCCTTTAATTATTGATCAAAATAATACATTTGTTTACTCTTTGAAAACTGACTCTTGGACTAGGATCCCCTCTCCAGCTGTTAATTTTTTTGATATAGGGTGCAAGGCTTGTTTTCTCAATGGAGTATTGCATTGGGTAGTAGATTGTCATGGCTTAACCGGCGCGAGTCATTTTATATTGACATTCAATGTGAGTAGTCATGTTTTTGACGGCATTTTGTTCCCAAGGCATTGGGGAAATCGAAGAATTCGACAGCTAACAACAATAAATGGTTGTCTAGCAGTGGTGGTATCGTTCGAAGGCAGTGAGACTTGGAAGATAGCGGTAATGAAAGTGTACTGCAAAACTGAATCTTGGTCTGTGCTTTTTGAACTTACTAATGGTGATACACTGGCATACTTTGATGGGTCAGAAGTTTATATTCCTCAAACAACTTCTTTGAAAAAGATTGAGATGGAAATGTATGCAGAAACCCTTGAATTATTAGACAATGAAAGAGCGATAGCTTGCGAGGAAACCAGATTAATTTCTGGGACGAAAAGGGATATAAAATCACAGGAGAAGTCGATTATTGCGCGTATCAAGAGGTTGATCAGTTACCGTGTTAACTATGACTTTTAGTTTTTTTTTTTTTTTCTAGTTGTTTTAAGTCTTGTTTGAACCTTATAAGATGTTGATTTAAACTTGAGACACAAATTTGTGTAGGTATTTACCATCTCAATGATGTTTTTGGTTTGATTTCTTTGGGTTATATATATAAGTATTTCTAGTTGTTTTAAGTCTTGTTTGAACCTTATAAGATGTTGATTTAAACTTGAGACACAAATTTGTGTAGGTATTTACCATCTCAATGATCTTTTTGGTTTGATTTCTTTGGGTTATATATATTAGTATTGCAAGTAATTAATATGCATGTTTTGTGTAAGACATATAATCATAAATTCTTTTAGCAAACATAGAAAAGACACTAAATTTTGGATCATTTTGTGTGCTCTTTTCATTGCCTCTGACTGAATTCAAAGTAAACAAACAGAACATTGAAATCCTATGGTAGAACATGGGAGGCATCCATGCAAACATGGCAGTGGGAAAAAGCTAAGCATGTGGTTGAGTGATTCTCTGGATTCAATCCATTAGCCTCTCGAGTCTCCAACGTTCCTGTTTGGGTCGATCCACTCCATCATGTTGGGTAGTTGCATGGATGGTCGATGCCTCTTCGGACGAGCTTATCCCCCGCATAAATTCAGGAATGATTGAAAAAGCTTTTTACCATTGTCAGTAAGGTTGATTATACAACATCTTAGTTTTTAATTAATGCTTCTCGCAAATTGCTTTGATATGACTTACAAAAAATATGTATTGTATTACTCACCAGCTATTTATAGTTGACCCTCACATTTTTCAATTTGAACATGTTTCAAGGAATAATGCAACTTGAAGTTTTGCGTGCTTTGGGACATTAGAAGTTGAAGTTGTTTATTATTTCTATTTGGTTATTGTTTGGTTATGAACATTTAGTTTTTTTTTTATTTCGTTGTAAGGAATTCTATTTTTTAGAATATTTAAATATTGGAACTTAAATTTTAGTATCATGTTCTTTTGGACAATCGTCACTACGTAGCACCAGATGTTTTCGCCATCGGTTGGGTTGATACAATATATATACACACACTCAAAAACACAATAGGTTAGAAAATCATGTATTACACATGTTGAATAAAAAAAGGAAAATTAAATAGTTACAAATTACAAATGACAATATTGAATTTATAAAACGACATATAAGATATCATTCGATATCTTACATAAGAAAGCGGGAATATGAATCTTGACAATACGTGTGGTGAAATAAGAGAAGCGAGAATATGAATCTTGAGCTCACATAATTATAACAGGTGACGCAACAATTAAGGTTAGTTTATCTGTTTATGATTTTATTTTTTTAATTTATTTGTAATTTTAGGTTAAAATTGGAATTGTTTATAAAGTATAATTCATTACAAATTAAGAGGTTAAACTGTAAATTTTGATGTAAAAATAATTTTATTCATTTTAACGCCCATCACTAACCTTGTTAACTTTCTAAATCATGGTTAAAAGAGAGTTTTTTTATTTATTTTTTAACGACGACTTTCTTTGTGTTTGGCCACCGCACTGAACTCTCCAATTTGAAGAGCCCCGTTGCCCCACTTTAGCCAGACTATGTTGTTTTAACCAGGCTTACGGGCTTCAAAGTTTCGCTTGGACATTCCTCAAGAGGGTTTTGATAAAATCCATAAGTTTTAAACCACAGGAACGAAGTCGGTAATTTCTAATTTCTATCAAACCGTAAATTGAGGACCATGAGTGTAATTCACTCTAAATAGCTTTTATTAATTTAGGAAACAATCATCTATTTTATTATAATACTAGCTGATTACCCCGGGAAGGTCCCGGGGTTGAAAAATCTAATTTTACGTGATAACCTATTGCAAATGGCTCAAGTTAATTAACCACAAAATCTCTCAATCATTGCATATTCATAGTATTCTAATCAGTAATAACTCATATTCCCTAATCTAAAACCTAATCAGTAATCATCTAAAGGATCACTTATGTAAGCTGCAATTATTCAAAAACTCATCACATCTCTCTAATTTCTCACATTCTAATGGCTCCTATAATTCCTAACTTAATCAACTAAACAAACACTTAAGTTGGAAGTTGTAACCATTGCATCTCATTATGCCACGTGGCATAATCAAGAGATGGTTGAGGCCACCATTGAACGCCACGCCAGCAACTATCAATTCTTCCCGGGAGCGTCCCGGGGTTGAAAAATATAACCATTCTAATAATACTAATATTAATAGTAATAATTATTACTCTTGTAATTAAATAAATAAAAAAATAACATTGCTATAAGCTGACACCATGTGTTGCAGTGTTGCACGATTCTTTCTCCTAGCTTCTCTTGATTAAGTATACCTAGTAAAATTCCAATGATAACATGACGATTGGGTTGATTTTCAACATCGTAGATAAGAACCTGGTTTAAAAGAAAAAACATGATTAATGAATAACATGAACAGTTTGTGTGTTTTTTTCCTGTATGAACGAAACCCCACAAAAAATAGTCGATTTTTTCTCCGTTTTTTATATAGCACTATGGTACTCGTTGGAAAGATAATAAAACGTTCGTTAATTTGGTGTAATTTTTTTTCTTTAAAAAATCTCGTATATAAAAGATATAAACGTTTAAAAATTATGGGAGGAAATATGAGAGAGAAAATTTTAAATTTATTTTTAAATTATTTTTTCCTAAAATAACTCAATTTAATTAAAAAAGGAAATAATTCAAAAACAATAAAATCTTTCAATTATGATGCCACGTGGCAGTTTCATGGAGAGGTTGAAGGCACCATTGCACGCCACGTCAGCAATGTTCAATTCTTTTATATATATTAATAATAGATCTTATGAGTATTTTATGTATCTTTATATCGTTAGTTTTAAAATTTAAATTAGGAGAGGATTCTTTAATTAGTTGTACTCGTTTACGTGTCTATATAATCGGTCTTTCTTCATAGTTTTTTGTGTGCCATCACAATTCACATACATACATACATACATACATACATACATACATACATACATACATACATACATACATACATACAATGTCTGGCTATAATAATGTTTGTAACGATTTGATGGTTGAAATCTTTGAAAGACTACCATCCAAATCCATCATCCGATTCAGATCACTCTCCAAATACTGGCATTCTCGTCTTGCTAGCCCAGAATTCATCCGCCATCACCGCCTTCGACGTTCTAAACACCCTCTAAACCTCCTCATCAGGCACTTGGCTTATCCCGTCTCTCCTCATTATGGTCCGTCTAAAGAAACCTATACATTACACACGGGAGACCAAATGCGATCTGGACACCTCAGCATACCAGGAGTGGAGTTCCCCTGCGAGCGTAAGACAACTAATGGTAATGTACTGGCACACTATGCATATACGGATGGCGACAGACTGGTACTCTATGGAGGGTCAAAGGTTTATAATCGTCGAACAAGGTTGCTTACAAAGCTTTTGGAGTACAAGTCTTATGCTAATCGTTTCAACCGTTTCAAGATTGAGATTCATACGTACGTGGAAAGCCTTGAATTGTTGGACAAAGAAAGCGCTACAGCTTGTGGAAAAACCTCGCGAATGTATTCTGCTTTAAGACATGGCTTTTAAATTCTATTAATTACTTGTTTGTCCCAACGCGAGTGTTATGGTTGCTAAGCGAAAAGGCTGAAATAAACACGAATTACACTATTGCTAGCAAGAACGATTTGGGGCATTAGAACTGTACACGACTTTAAACTTTAAAATCCGCTAATATTTTGGGGAATAAATAAAATTAAAGCTAGCTCATACGCTTGCAGATACTTGGGTCCCTGATCCTGTTGTCTTTTCTTTCTTCTTTGGTGCTTCTTTTTGTATAACAGCTTTGTTTGGAACCAATACTAATGTCATGTTCCTGTCCCTGAAGTTTTTGCTCTCCTCAACGGCTAACTGCAAAAAAACAAACAACAGAATGAGTGGTTAGTACATGTGGCAAAATGGACATGTTGGGCGGGTTGAGTAATAAGTCAAACGAGTCGGGAGGGGTCAGGCCAAACCGTAACCTCCTTTCTTAAAATTTTATATTATAAAGTTTAGCATTTGAAGTTACTTTTGGGCAACTTTTGACATGTTGGAGATAGTAAATGGATTAAAATTGATACTTGTGGTGAAGTAATGATCAAAGGGTTTGTGTGAGATTAAAATTAAAATTGATCATTTAAGTTAGGGGTGTAAATGATGATCAACGGCTCAAGAGCTACTTGGGATTGGATCGGTAAAAAGCTTGAACGAGCCGAGCCTTAACGAGCTCGAGCTTGAAAAATGATTCGTTTAGTTATCGAGCCCGAGCTCGAGCTTTTCATACAAAGACCGTTTGGACTCACGAGCCTTAACGAGCCCAAACAAATTTTATATATTCATTATTTTATATATAATATACCTACTATTTAACATTGGCGAGCCGAGCTTTAGCTCCTTTAAAATTGTTCTAAAATTATTTCGAGCGAGCCGAGCTCGAGCTCTTGGGTTTTACATTCGAGTCGAGCTCGAGCTCAAAGTATTAGGCTCGAACCGAGCCAAGCTCGAGCCCAGTCAAGCTCGGGCTCGACTCAGCTCGTTTACACCCCTAATTTAAGTATTGGGCAACATTCAGCCTTAACCCATTTGAGTTGTTTCCTTTATAGCTAATATTTTTTCTTATTTTACCTGTAAATGATGATCAACGGCTCAAGAGCTACTCGGGATTGGATCGGTAAAAAACTCGAACGAGCCGAGCCTTAACGAGCTCGAGCTTGAAAAATGACTCGTTTAGTCATCGAGCCCGAGCTCAAGCTTTTCATACAAAGACCGTTTAGGCTCGCGAGGCTTAACGAGCCCAAAAAAATTCATATTATCATTATTTTATTTATAGCATACCTACTATTTAACATTGGCGAGCCGAGCTTTGGCTTATTTAAACTATCAAAGCGAGCTCGAGCCGAGCTTTTAGTTCCTTTAAAATTGTTCTAAAATTATTTCGAGCGAGCCGAGCTCGAGCTCTTGGGCTTTACATTCGAGTCGAGCTTGAGCTCAAAGTATTAGGCTCGAGCGCGAGCTTCATAAAAGCATGACGAGCCGAGCTCAGTCAAGCTTGGGCTCAACTCGGCTCGTTTACACCCCTAATTTAAGTATTGGGCAACATTCAGCCTTACCCAGTTGAGTTGACGTGTTTCCTTTATAGCTAAATTTTTTTTTTCTTATTTTACCTGTTTAACCCATTATTAATAAAAGGGGGGGGGGGGGGGGGGGGGGGGAATTGGATTCTAATAACCTAAACTATTTGAAATTGGCCATTGGCACCCCCAATTAAAAAATTGGCCACATATAACCTGAACTATTAACTTATTGGAATCTAACACCTAATTGACTAACGCCATTAGTGGATTGACACATCAGCATGCCACGTCAGCAACCCACTAACGGCGTCAGTTGGGCATTAAATTCCAATAAGTTAATAGTTCAGGTTATATGTAGCCAATTTTTTAGTTAAAGGTGCTAATGGCCAATTTTAAATAGTTTAGGTTATTAGAATCCAATTCCCCTAAAAAGAACAACCAGGAATGACTCGTTTCATATGAATACGGTACCCACAAACACAAAGATTGACCTAGATTAAAAAAAATGCTTTCAGTAGAAATCATATCGCATACCTCCCCTACATCATCTCGGAAACGTCGAATAAGCTCAATAGCATTATTTTTGAACTCGTTTTCACGTCCCTTTAAGCTTACTATTAGCTTAACCTGAAAGATGACCAAAAGGTTCATATAGAAAACATGATTATATACCATGTTGTAGAAATTTATAAGTACCTTGTCACCATCTTTTAGGAACTTCTGAGCAGCTTTCAAACGCACGGTATAATCATGCACATCGATGTTGTAACTGCCATTATATATGTTTGGTTGTAAATATTAAACGAGAAAAAGAATCCCAATTGCAGTAGAAGAGATAGATAACAACCAGAGGTAGTAAGATGGGGCAGGTTACGTAATGGGCCAATTTTTGGTATAGGCCGAAACAAGTTGGGGCAGGTTGTCTCCTAAAACTTTATGTGTGCATTTTTTATTATAAATAATGCTTGCCTTGAGCTATTATAACCTAAATCTTTGTGTAAAACAATTTAGAAAGTCGTATGCATCAAAAAGTTTGTTAACTTTCAGACCATTCGACCCATTCTCCTTCTAGCTGAAAAATCCAGGTTGACCCGTTTGAGAAAACAACACAGCCCATATCAACCTATTTCTGTAATAGAAGGGTCAAAATTGCCACATCTATTGACGACATACCTTTTTTCCTAAATATATATAATTAAAAATCAGGTGTCCAAATGTCCCACTTTAATATGCCCCGGTTTCAATTACCAGTTAAAGTGTTACTAAAGCTACTAGTTCATAATCTTGAACAAGAATGAAGATTTGAAAATATCCGCTTTGCAATTTTAAGAAATTCAACAAGGCAAAGCATATAACATGTCAGCATATATTTATATCTTTTTAAATTGCATAGTTGAACAAAAAGATTTATCAACTACATACATATACTCTTCCAGAAAAAATAGTTAGTTCATTTTTTCCGGTTGCAATGAAAATTTTAACATAAAAAATTTGAATTTGAGACCAAAAAAAAAAATGAGCGATATAAAGGTTCAACTAAGAGAATGTTGATTACTTCAACCATGATCAACGGCTTATAAGGTTATATTAGTTGATTTAGCGATAGTAGAGAAAAAAAATGTCAGCTGAAGTTTCTTACCCCATTTTAAGCTCTTTTTGATCCACACGATGAGCTGGAATCAAAATTTGTACTTCGGTCAGTATACTTCTTCTTATAATGAAGGCTAAGCAATAAATCTAAAAGATCGTAGAATGCTAAACAAAGAAAAAAAAGGCATTTACCAGAACTTTTCTTCTGCTGATCTCTTTTCTTCTTTTGTTGCTCATATTTATATTTGCTGTGAAATTAGGGGACTTTATGGTCAATAGCAATAAAAGATTTAAATTTATTAAAAAAATGGACATCTTTCGTTTAAAAAAAAAAAGAAAGAACACAACTAATATCCCTATGCAACTAGAATTATCACTGGTATGTCAAATTATCGTAAACGTAAATGAAATAATTATAAACAAGATATAACTTACTTGTAGTCCATCAACTTGACAACAGGAGGATCTGCCTCCGGAGACAATATAACCTACAAAAATCAACAACTACATTGAGGAACAAGAGAACGAAAGCCGTTATAATTTCCTTCCAGATAGAAGACTAATTCAAAGATACTACAAGTCTACACATTTACACACTATATGTTAACATGCATAGTTCAAAAGAGCTAATAACAATGTCCGAATCATGGTTTAAAAAAACGGGTGAGGCGTACGCCTCGAGGGGCGCCTTGAGGCGAAACTCTAAGAAAACGAATTTGAGGCGCACCTCATGGGGTTCATATTGTACATACGCCTCTAAGGGCTGAGGCGCTAAGAAAATGTGCGCCTAGGGTGGTTTAGGGTTTTTTATGTGTTTTTTTTTTTTTTTTTGGTGTTTTAGACTTTTTGGGTCAATTATTTTATTTTTGATATGTGTTTTTTATGTTTTAGACTTTTCTAGGTCAAGTGTTTTATTTTTTATCCACACATAATTTTTATATTTATTTTTTGACTGCGCCTCAAGCTTACGCCTCGTTTCCGTTCTTTTAACCTTTGGTCCGAATATCATACGCAACCGCATTAACAAACCGACTATCGACATACCAAGTCAAGCTCAGCATCTTCAGCCATCTGAACAGCAGCACTTTTAGAAACTACACCAACCTAACAAAACAATCCAATCCAATCCAATGAGACTCAACCTAACAAAACAACTAATCCAACACATGTGCAAGAAAGAAAAAGATGATGCAAAACACTCACCATGTTTTGTTCCTCATCAATAAGCCTCACAGTACTTGACCTAAAGAGTGCAAACAAGTAAATAAATGTTGTCAAAACATGACCCGGTTTAAGTGATCCCGACCCGACCCGATACAGAACAAGAATAAGTATATAGGTTGGGTTATAGTTAAAGAATTGAATAAAAATTAGGGCTTTTGTTATTCATTTGGTTCAATTAATTGATAATTACTAAACCCATAAATAAAATGTTATAATTTTATAAAAATAAAAAAAAAGAAAAAGAAAGTGTAGGGATAACCTGATACTGGAAATATCAAGAGCTGGGTCGTCATCGGAGGTTTGTTTAGGGCGTCTAGAGTCTCCTTGTCGGGAATAATTACTGCCGCCGCCACCGTAGCGGCAGGTGATGCGGCGGCAGCGGGTGGTGGTGGCGGAGTGGAGGCGGAGATGGAAGAGTTGTTTAGAGAGAGAAAGAGAGTTAGAGAGAGGAACTGATTGTTGTTTGAAAGGGGGTATGGTGCAGCTGGTAGTAGTAACCCCAGCCATTGATATTATTATTATTATTATTATGTAGCAGTTAGTGTAGCAGCACCACCACTGTTGTTTGGATGATGCCTCCCTCTCTAATGGCAAGCAGGCAGGCAAATCATCATCATCATCATCTTATTCTTATCTCCTTTTAGTTACAATAAAGGTCCTTGTTTTTATGAAAGTTGCAATTCAACGCCTTCATGTTTCTTTACTTTCTTTTTTGGTAGGGGTATTTTTGTCTTTATTAAGTAGGGGTATTTTTGTCTTTTCATAAAAGTTAACAAACTTAGTTAACGGAGTTAAAAATTTGGACTCAATAGGTTAGTTAATTTTCAGCTAGGGACTCAAGTAGGGATGAGCATACACCACCAAATACCGAACCGATACCGATCCCGAACCGATACCATACTGATCCCGTACCGAACTGAGGGTGTTTGGTAGACCTTTAAACGAACCAAACGTTCATGAACTGGTCGTGAATTGTTCAACGGGAAGTTCGTTTATGTTCGTTTATTTAGATAAATGAACGAACACGAACACAATTTTTTGATCGTTCATTTATGTTCATGAATGTTCGTTTATGTTCATTCATTTATGTTCGTTTATGCTCGTTTAATTAAACTTTATTTATTTTTATTATGTATTTCCCTTTTGTTAAGTAACCTTAATTCATATTTATATTATATACAATATATTTGATATGTTCTAAAATTTAATCATAACCGTAACATTCTAATCATATCAGCCTCTCTCCACACTTCACAGCTCCACCTCCCTTCTTCTTCACAC
Source organism: Ambrosia trifida (assembly GCA_028751855.1). Classification (NCBI taxonomy): domain Eukaryota; kingdom Viridiplantae; phylum Streptophyta; class Magnoliopsida; order Asterales; family Asteraceae; genus Ambrosia; species Ambrosia trifida. The sequence goes on along the minus strand of CM054123.1, from coordinate 75,549,169 downwards.
TCCACAACCCTACTAATTTAGATTTTGTTTTGGTTGCATTATGATGTATTATACTTGGTTGAATTGTGATGAATCATTATTAAACTTGTTTTTGTTTTTGTTCATTAATGTTCGTTTATGTTCATTTGTGTTTGTTTATATTGATCATTTGTGTTCGTTTATATTGATCATCTATGTTCGTTTATGTTCGTGAACTGTTCGTTTAGGTTTTAAATGAACAAACATAAACGAACACGAACACGACAAATTTCTTAATGAACGAACACGAACACAAAAATGTGTTCGATTATGTGTTCGTGTTCGGTTAAAGTTAAATGAACAAACACGAACACGCCCGTGTTCATGTTCGTTCGGTTCGTTTACAGGCCTAGTGTTTGGTATCAGCATCGGTACTCACATTTAGATGTTTTCGTTTGCGATATTTTCGGTATCGGTATTTTAAGGTAAAATACCGATACCATACCGGTACCGTACCGTATGTTTTCGGTATCGGTATTGGTTTTCTAGAGTTTTCGAGATCGGTATCGGTTGGTACCGATACCGTCCCGAGCTCATCCCTAGACTCAAATAGTAATTCACTTGTCTTAGTGACTAAGTAGGGGTAAATGATTGAAATGCCCTTCAATCTAACGGATTAATTGGATGGAGTTAGTAATTTGGACTCAGACAGTTACACATTGAAAAACGAGGTACTCAGGTAGTTAAACATTTTGGTTTTGGATCATTCAAGTAGTTAAAACCACTATAACACAAGGACTCAAATAGTAGTTAACTCAACCACCACCACAATGAGATGAGAATATGTCACTAGAAAAACCCAACCCCAAATATGGCCTCTATCTCCGCCATCTCCTTTTCTGGCTGGTCACCATCGTGCTACACCACCATTGTTATCACCCTGTAAGTAACTTCAAACCATTTCCGATATCTCTTTCACCCCCACCCCACCCCTATCGTACCACCACCACCGCACACCTGCCCTTTTCTCTATCCCTCGCCCCCACCGTACCACCACCACCGCACTGCCCCACGACACCAACCTTACTGTCCACTACCAACACACCACCCCCTACACCAACCCACCGCACCACGTGCTGCACCAATCCCATCTCCGCACTCGCCAATAAAAATACTAGAGATAAATAGAGAGAGATGTTCAAATACGTACTCTGGTCTGGAAATACGAGTCACACAAAGAAACATGTGGTCTGAAAATACGAACTTGCAAGCAAAAATACAATGTTAAGATCTGTGATGTGCAGATCTTAAAAAACCCTTTGTTCATATCTCTAATGTTGGACATATGAACTTGCCTGAGTTGTCTGCGCTGGTGTTCGTAAGAACAAATAGAGGAGGATACTAGAGAGGGAGGGGGGAGAGAAATGAGAGAGGGGGAGGGGGAAAGGTGTTTAGAGAGAGAAAGAGATGTGTTTGTATAAATTGGTTTTATTTTATGCTTTTAAGTATTTCATTTTTTATTATTTAATTTAATCAAAAGGCAATTTTGTCTTTTCATAAAAAATTAACAGATTTGTTAGATAGAGTTAGTCAATTGGATTCAAGTAGATGCAATTTGGAAAACCCAGGTGCTCGGATAGTTAAGAATTTAGAAACTGGACTCAAGTAGTTAAAACCATCAAAACACGGGGGCTCAAATAGTAATTAACTTGTTTCTTTTAGAGTATAAGTTCAAGTGTCTAGGGCCATCTACGACTTGGTCGGTCTTATATCAAATGCAAAGAAGTGGAAATCCCTCACGTAGTGGATACCAGTAATAAAAATATCGAAAAAAGAATATATTAAGACCGAGTGTATCGAATACAAATTTTAGACTAAATTTGAAGTTTTGTCCTTTACGTTTATACCAAATTTCAATGCATGTCTTTTGTTTTTAAAATTGACGAGTTTTGTACTTAATGTTTAAAATCTTACAATTTATGTCCTTTGGTGCTAACAACGTTAATTTTAACAGTTAAGTAGAGGGTAAATTGGTCTTTTTACCTATTTATTTAAAAAAGACCATTTCTAATAAAGGAGTGTTCATCGAATCGAATAACAAATTTTCGAATGAATCAAATCGAATTTTTCGATTAAAAGCTAACCAATCTGATTCGAATTCGTATTCGAATAAAAAACTCAATTCGAATTCGTATTAGAAACTCGAATTTGAAGCGAATTCGAATAAATTTGTTTAAGGTTAAGACTTCAGTTTTGGGCTTTAGTTAGGCTTGGGCTTGGTAATGGGCTAAGTTATAACTTTGGTTAAATTTATATATTAGCCCGGGTTCTAAAGTTATGTGTGTGTACGTATTATTTTTATTCAAATTTTGAGTTGAATCGAATTTAAAATCATATATTCGTATTCGATTTACTGAACTCAAATTGATCGAATTCGAATTCTTGGTCATCGAATCGAATTCTTGATAATCGTATTGAATTAAGTCGAATATCGAATTTTTCGAATTCAAATCAAATTCTGAACACCCATATATTCTAATAATTAAAACAAATGGCAAACCAAACACACATACACTTTACTCTTTCTCCCTCTAGGGCAAACCACCACCATCTGCACCACTTGCTGCAACTAACACCACCACCGTACCATCACCTGCCACCATGCACCACCACACCATTACCATCTTTCTTAACCTTAAAACCCTTAACCCTACCCACTCGTCACCCCTGCTTGGTGCCACCTCAGTTTCCCCGCCCTTCTCGCCTTCATCTGCAACAGGTGTAGGACCTGGGGGATTCCATCTTCCCTCTCACAACGACCCAAAAGCTCTTCCCCATGTGCACCCTTGTGCAAGGGCGCCACCAACATCCTATCTCCGCCACGTCCTTCTACTATCGTCTCTCTCCTCCACCTCCTTTGCCACATCATCTCGAGTGGCCAACTTTCATGTGCATTGAAGTTAGTTTTATTACCTATCATTGTTAGGATCAACTTTTTACATAAGGTATCATTCTCTTCATAAAAAAAAATAAATAAATAAAACCAATAAAGATGTTGTTTTCCATTCATATCTGGAGTTGAATACCTACTTCAAGAATTGTTTTGGATCAAATCCATATGAATTGTAACACCCCAACCGATGGCGGAATCATCGAGGTGCCACGTAGTGACGATTGTTCAAAAGCTCATGGTACTAAAATGTAAATATTATTGAATAATCAAAATTGTCTTACATGGAAATGGAAAATACATTGTCTAAATGAAATGTAAATATTGAAATAACTGAATTAAAATAAGCACTAAATGTTCCTTGCTAAAGCACTAGATCAAACTGCACCTGAAACATGTACAAAATAGGTTTGGTCAACATATGAAATGTTGGTGAGCATTCCTAGATTTGATATATATATAGTAGGTTGGAAAGTTATACAATTCAAGTGCAAGCTACAGTGCAAATATGTAAACCATGTATCATACAAATGAGCGAAATCAACCCTGTGACTGTATAATGTACTGTATGAACTGTAGTGTACTTATCCAACAAATGGATAATAACTTAACAATGGCCACGGATTCTCCGATGAAAAAGGGGGAGAATCAACCTAGGCGGGTTGTCAATCCAAATAGCGCTATCCAATGTTAAGGTCGGCTTGTACCATGTTAATGATTTCACTAAGTACAAATGTATTCCACATGTATTTTCTAAGCATAAAGCACGTTGTAAGCAATGCACATAGTACTAGAATTGTATTGTGAAAATGTAAACTTGTATTTGAAATTTGTAATAGTGTACATGTAACACCCCAAAAATGAATAAAAGCAAAAAGGGGATAGGAAGTACTCACAGTTCACGTAATAACTTGAAATTGGACTGGACAACGAAATATGAACTTGAGATTTCTCCCAAATGATTAACCTAAAGTAATTGATAATGTGTGAGTGAAATAACTCTAGGATACATGTATTTCTAGGGCTTCGAATTGGGGATAACGTTTATTTGTTTAATAAACAAATTGTCTATTAATTATGAGAAATTAAATAAATAATTAAATAAAAAGTCTCCTAATAAAATTTGAATTTAGAAAGTACACAATAAAGTGTTTGAAGTATAGAAATAATTTTTATAAAATTATTTCATTTAAAATAGACTTTTAAATCTATTTATTTATAAATAGCCAACATTTAACTTTAATATTCAAAAATACTAAAATTAAAGATTTCTTATTTTAAAAATCATATTTCTGCTCCAAATAATTAAAAATAATTTGTGTAAAATTTTGGTGCAAAAATGATGAAAATTGGATTTATTATGATTTAATTATGATTAAATCTAACAAAAATTGATTAAAAATATAAAATAAATGATTTTACTGAATTAAAAATTATTTCAGTAAAGTTTATCTTTATAAAAAGTCAGGATAATTTTTGGAGGATTTAATAAAGTTGTTTTGATATATAAATGGATTTTTATAAATCTAATAGTATAAAAATGATTTAATTATTATAAATATTAAATAAATGAATTTCTGAAAAATAAAAATTATAAATGAAACTTTTATATCAGATTAAACAAATGTAGTTTTTTTTAGAATTTATAAAATAGTTTTGATATTTTAAAATGAATTTAAAAGATTAAAAGGATTTAATATATATATATATATAATAGAGTTTGAATGTTTTAAAAAAGGAAAAACCCTTGCAAATGCCAGGGTTCGAACCTGAGTAGGCTTGTTCAAAGACACCAGGCACAACCACTTGGTCTAGACCAGTGGTTGTGTTTGGTTTCTGTTCGATTAAAAATTTATAACTACATTCAAGATCATGTTCTTCCCCAATTTGAATGATAAGAACCCTAGATTATTAATTAATGCAATTCACTCATCATTGGCCCAATTGATGTTAGGGCTTTTGATGAGTGAACGCCGGTGAATAAAACCCATCAAGAACATTAAGCTTACAGTGTGTAATCGTGTATAAACGTCGGGTCAAAGCAAAAAGTCAACCACGAACTCGTTAACAATAATCAGAGTTTAATAGAGAGAATTGGAGGTTGAGAAGAGATTAATGGCGAGTTGTAATGCTTCGCAGAGGGTTCAATTTATAGGGTAAGGGTACGGTTGTTGATTTGGTAAGCTTGACCACGAATTGAATAGGTTTCGTTAATTTAGTTTTAATTGATGCAAATTAATGAGTGTTTATACGTGGGTTTGACTTGACAAGGCCGGTAATCACGTTCCCTTGGTCAAACCATGATAATTAAGCTTTAAATCAAGCTATTGATTTGTCAAAAAAAAGAAAAAGAAAATAAAAAAAAGAACATATCTGCTGCTGTGCTGTTCGCGACAGCCAAGGAAGAAGAAGGAGGAAAAACAAAAAGGTTTAAATATAATAGGGATTGGAATTAAATCAATAGATGCTCATGGCTCAGGTGGTTAAGTGTGGTGTGGTGTTTGGTGGTTGGCCCCGGTTCGATTCCTGGGGTAGACAAAAACCATTTTTTTTTTTTTAAAGGTAAAGGGGAAGGGATGTTTGGGCTTGCCATGCTGTGGGCCGGTTAACTGATGGGCTGGGCCAGAATCTGTTGGGCTTCCAGAAACAAAAGAAAGGGGGTGGATTTGGGTTTGGTAATGGGTTTTAAGAGTGGTTAAAAAGTGTATATATGTAATAAAATCTGAATTTTTATATTTATTATTATTATTATTATTATTATTATTATTATTATTATTATTATTATTATTATTATTATTATAAAAAGTGACGGATGTCACAGCATCCCCTACTTTTAGAAACTTCGTCCCGAAGTTATTGGAAACGTAGGGTTATGGATGCTTGGGTAAAAATTAAGATAACTGTGGTTTGGAAAATTCGAATGATTTGGATATGAGGGTTTGATGGGTGTGAGTTAAGGATTTGCATTAGGTTTGTCTCGAATAATAATGAGAAATAAGAATCTAGTACTAAATATCAAGTTTTAGGAATCCTAAGATATATGTACGTGTTGATTGTCTATAGAAAGACTAAATAGACTACTAAATAACCAGAGTTTGTTCCTGGTCCGGCTTCCAATCTCACTTTCAATGCATCATTAGTGCTTGTATACAGGGTGTACCGCAGCTAACCCACCACACCTTTGATACCTTGAAAACGTACTGGACGCCTTTCCAAAAACTCTAATAGAATTTCACACTACTCTAATGTACCTGTAAATTCATGATTACGTTCCGGACCGGAATCATCAATTTACCTTACATTAAAGTTTTGCGTCCTTCTATGACCCCACCGATTGTTGAGCAGGTTCGATAGCCTCCACCAGCCGTGGAGTAGGTTGTAGGGCCTCTCCCGACTGTTTGAAAAGGCATAGTGACCTCTACCAATCGTTGAGTATGTTTGACAGCCTCTACCAGTCGTGGAGTAGGTTGTAGGGCCTCTCCCGACTGTTGAAAAAGGCATGACGACTTCTATTAAGTGCAGCAATTATTATTCACATAGATTGCAAATTGATAGCAGGTTTATGCAAGCAAGTTTGTAAGTACTACAACCATTAAGTGTAAGTGTTATCATGAATAATTAAATGTTTACGAGTATCATGAATAATTAGGTGTTTAATGCGTAATCAAATTAAGAGAAATATCTAGTTTCATGTAATAACCAATGATGTTTTCTTAGAAAAACATCTGTAAGATCAAGTATCAAGTCCAAACGTTTCAAATAAATGCAAGGTAGAGTCTTGTATGATTAAAATAAACGTAATAATAAATTTCCAATCGGTGTTAATACACAATAATACGCAAGGAAATTTCTAGATGTTGTATGCTAATGAGTGCGACAAAGTTGGGTATAAAATGATAATAGGATCAAGAAAATGAAAACACGGGTATTGGATTTCTCGAGTCTTGGGAAGATTTCATCCATGGCTTAACCAGTGGGATTAACGTCATCCTGATCGTCTGCTTCGTTGATATTGTTATTGAAAGCTCGTCCATGTGCCACCAGGTTTACATTGTTCAATTTGGGACATTGAGGTAGCATGTGGTTAGGGTCTCTGCAATGATAACATGCCCGACCATTAGTAATCTGTAGTGGTCCCTAGGCAGCTGTTTGATGATTACTCTGTGTTCCAATCATTACTCGACAAGTGGTAACAAGGTGTCCAAACCTCCCACATCTAGTGCATTGACGGCATGGAAGATTTGCAGGATGATGATATTTGCAGGTGTTGCATTGAGGATGGGTTCCCGTGTAGGCTTTCTTGATAGGAGGCTGAGCCACCGGATCAACAACAGCATGGTTTTGATTATCGCCCATTCGTTTCTTAGAGTTCGAAGCAGTAGTGGCGGCCTTTGCTAAAACAGTCCTAGGTTGTTCGACAACATTGGTGGTTTTCTCAGTAGGTGTCTTGGTGCCCTTCCTAACCAAGTTTCCTTTCCTTACGTGTTTGTCTGTTAATGTGGCTGCAAGTTGGATGGCTTCTTCTACCGTAGTGGCTTTGCCTCCAGTGACAACGTCTTGAATCAGGTCAGGTAATCCCTCGATATATTTTTCGATTGCTCGAGAGACTGGGGTGACCATGTGTGGAACCAGTATGCTAAGTTCGTGATATCGGGTATTATACGCAAGATTCTCCCCACTGTCTTGTTTCAGTCCATGGAACTCTTCCTCCAGTTTCCTGATTTCGTTCCTAGGGCAAAATTTGGCGATCATGAGTTCCTTAACTTCAGCCCAAGATAAAGATAAAGCAACATCAGCTCCTCGATTGCGTTTTTCGCCATTCCACCAGGTTAACGCTCCCTTTTGGAGGACACTGGTAGCATAGCGAACGCGGAGTTCATCAGGACATTCACTATTCACAAAAGTACTCTCCATGCTTTCAAACCATTGGAGGAGGCCAGTAGCACCCTCCTCACCAGTGAATTTTGTGGGGTTACAGGAGTTAAAGTGTTTGAAAGTGCACCGAAATTGAGTCGTACTCCCTGTGTTGGCACTGTTACTATTCTGGGTTATCTCACTGACTAGGTTTGGGATCACTGCAGCAATTTGTTTGGCGACTAAAGATGCGAGGCGACGATCAGAACGTCGTCCAGAAACACGAACAGGGCGTTGGCTGGCATCACGGAGCATACGGCGAGCAGACATCTATAATAATAATGAGATTAGGAAATGTAAGTGTATAATCGTACAGATAATTATGAAGATATGATCTTGTAAGTACTCATGATATGCAAAGTATTGTATATGAAACGAGAGGGTAGTATTGGAAAAACTTGTACAAAATGCTTGGAGTGCCCTTGTCTAGCTGTAAAGCTCAACAAGGACGTTGACTTTTCAAAGGAATTGAACCTAATGGTGATCAAAGAAGACATGCTTTAGCCTATAAGTGGACACTCACTCCAGGAATCCCCAGGTAAGCATAACAGGTCCGTAAATGGATTTATGCGCTATGCTTGCCTATGCCAGAAAACCCAGTGTACAGGCGTCCACCCTTCCAGATTGCACGTGTCCTTATCACACTCATTAAAGTTCAGCAACTTTGAAGGAACAAAAGTAAGGCATTATGCCTAAGAGTGTCTTCATGAAAGGTACTGTCCCTGTTCCATGATGATGTAGACATTTCCACTCCCTGTAGTACTTCATCTCTATGCACCATGATGAAAGATAAGGAGGATAGAGAGAGAGAAGAAGGGAAAGATAGAAGGAGGAAGGTAGGGAGGAATGAGGAGTAGGGTAATTCAGGAAATATTATGCATGCAAGTTGTAGTTCGGTTATAGTCTAGGCCTTTTTATCTAATAACCTAGTTCCCTATAACCATGGCTCTGATACCAATCTGTAACACCCCAACCGATGGCGGAATCATCGAGGTGCCACGTAGTGACGATTGTTCAAAAGCTCATGGTACTAAAATGTAAATATTATTGAATAATCAAAATTGTCTTACATGGAAATGGAAAATACATTGTCTAAATGAAATGTAAATATTGAAATAACTGAATTAAAATAAGCACTAAATGTTCCTTGCTAAAGCACTAGATCAAACTGCACCTGAAACATGTACAAAATAGGTTTGGTCAACATATGAAATGTTGGTGAGCATTCCTAGATTTGATATATATATAGTAGGTTGGAAAGTTATACAATTCAAGTGCAAGCTACAGTGCAAATATGTAAACCATGTATCATACAAATGAGCGAAATCAACCCTGTGACTGTATAATGTACTGTATGAACTGTAGTGTACTTATCCAACAAATGGATAATAACTTAACAATGGCCACGGATTCTCCGATGAAAAAGGGGGAGAATCAACCTAGGCGGGTTGTCAATCCAAATAGCGCTATCCAATGTTAAGGTCGGCTTGTACCATGTTAATGATTTCACTAAGTACAAATGTATTCCACATGTATTTTCTAAGCATAAAGCACGTTGTAAGCAATGCACATAGTACTAGAATTGTATTGTGAAAATGTAAACTTGTATTTGAAATTTGTAATAGTGTACATGTAACACCCCAAAAATGAATAAAAGCAAAAAGGGGATAGGAAGTACTCACAGTTCACGTAATAACTTGAAATTGGACTGGACAACGAAATATGAACTTGAGATTTCTCCCAAATGATTAACCTAAAGTAATTGATAATGTGTGAGTGAAATAACTCTAGGATACATGTATTTCTAGGGCTTCGAATTGGGGATAACGTTTATTTGTTTAATAAACAAATTGTCTATTAATTATGAGAAATTAAATAAATAATTAAATAAAAAGTCTCCTAATAAAATTTGAATTTAGAAAGTACACAATAAAGTGTTTGAAGTATAGAAATAATTTTTATAAAATTATTTCATTTAAAATAGACTTTTAAATCTATTTATTTATAAATAGCCAACATTTAACTTTAATATTCAAAAATACTAAAATTAAAGATTTCTTATTTTAAAAATCATATTTCTGCTCCAAATAATTAAAAATAATTTGTGTAAAATTTTGGTGCAAAAATGATGAAAATTGGATTTATTATGATTTAATTATGATTAAATCTAACAAAAATTGATTAAAAATATAAAATAAATGATTTTACTGAATTAAAAATTATTTCAGTAAAGTTTATCTTTATAAAAAGTCAGGATAATTTTTGGAGGATTTAATAAAGTTGTTTTGATATATAAATGGATTTTTATAAATCTAATAGTATAAAAATGATTTAATTATTATAAATATTAAATAAATGAATTTCTGAAAAATAAAAATTATAAATGAAACTTTTATATCAGATTAAACAAATGTAGTTTTTTTTAGAATTTATAAAATAGTTTTGATATTTTAAAATGAATTTAAAAGATTAAAAGGATTTAATATATATATATATATAATAGAGTTTGAATGTTTTAAAAAAGGAAAAACCCTTGCAAATGCCAGGGTTCGAACCTGAGTAGGCTTGTTCAAAGACACCAGGCACAACCACTTGGTCTAGACCAGTGGTTGTGTTTGGTTTCTGTTCGATTAAAAATTTATAACTACATTCAAGATCATGTTCTTCCCCAATTTGAATGATAAGAACCCTAGATTATTAATTAATGCAATTCACTCATCATTGGCCCAATTGATGTTAGGGCTTTTGATGAGTGAACGCCGGTGAATAAAACCCATCAAGAACATTAAGCTTACAGTGTGTAATCGTGTATAAACGTCGGGTCAAAGCAAAAAGTCAACCACGAACTCGTTAACAATAATCAGAGTTTAATAGAGAGAATTGGAGGTTGAGAAGAGATTAATGGCGAGTTGTAATGCTTCGCAGAGGGTTCAATTTATAGGGTAAGGGTACGGTTGTTGATTTGGTAAGCTTGACCACGAATTGAATAGGTTTCGTTAATTTAGTTTTAATTGATGCAAATTAATGAGTGTTTATACGTGGGTTTGACTTGACAAGGCCGGTAATCACGTTCCCTTGGTCAAACCATGATAATTAAGCTTTAAATCAAGCTATTGATTTGTCAAAAAAAAGAAAAAGAAAATAAAAAAAAGAACATATCTGCTGCTGTGCTGTTCGCGACAGCCAAGGAAGAAGAAGGAGGAAAAACAAAAAGGTTTAAATATAATAGGGATTGGAATTAAATCAATAGATGCTCATGGCTCAGGTGGTTAAGTGTGGTGTGGTGTTTGGTGGTTGGCCCCGGTTCGATTCCTGGGGTAGACAAAAACCATTTTTTTTTTTTAAAGGTAAAGGGGAAGGGATGTTTGGGCTTGCCATGCTGTGGGCCGGTTAACTGATGGGCTGGGCCAGAATCTGTTGGGCTTCCAGAAACAAAAGAAAGGGGGTGGATTTGGGTTTGGTAATGGGTTTTAAGAGTGGTTAAAAAGTGTATATATGTAATAAAATCTGAATTTTTATATTTATTATTATTATTATTATTATTATTATTATTATTATTATTATTATTATTATTATTATTATTATTATTATAAAAAGTGACGGATGTCACATGAATCAATAGAAAGGCAAATCTCTTATGATGCACCAGATCCGGCTTAGTTATTGATAGATTGAATAAATCTGTCATTTCTTGAAATCTCTCTTCTGATTTAAAATCATGATGTGACGTGTATCCTCCGCTGTTCCAGTCATGAAATAAATCAAAAAATAGATTTTTGTTCAAAAATGAAACCTTGATGGAACTGTCCATATACGGTTCATCCTTCGAAACAATATCACATCCCAAATCTAACAAAAATAGGTTAAATCGGAACGATATTTTTTAATTCGTAAGTTTGGAGGAGGATTTCCGTCTGTCCGCCTGTCAGAAGGTCGGCTTGGAATGGCTGCAAAAGCCTCACGCCCAGGACTTCCTTAATGTGTTATCTATCGAAGGCTTGGGGCAACGAATGTCGGCAGTAGAGTACATGGAAATCGTTAAATACCGGCTGATGATACCCATTTTCCCCGATGATGAAAATTGCCCGGTCTACTGCAAAGCATGCCTTGATAAGTATGGGGAACATGCGTTACATTGTAAGGAATTGCCAGGGTTTAAATATTGATGAGAGGGTGTTTTACCATGTTAAGATGTATTTAATTATGTGTTTTTGTGTGATTTATATCATAAAACATGGTTACTTTGAGATTGTTGGTGAATTACAGGTGTACGGTGCTTAAAAGTACTAACTGGAGCTTATTGGAAGGTTTCGGGAGAGGGTAGGGGTGGATTGGATGCATTTTTGGAAAAACTAAATGGATCTTAATTGAAGATATTAAATGATGATGTGTTAAATCTCTGAAATACGAAGTCGTGGCCGCAAGAATCGAAGAAAACGGAGTTCTAACGAAGATTTTATGGCAAAAACGGACGCGTACCAGTAACCAGAGCAAGGTTGCGCTGGGGAGGCGCAGGGTTGCGCCAGACTCCAATAACCAGCGCTGGTATGCGCTAAAATTAGAGCGAGTCAGCAAGTTTTTGGTCCCAGAGCAGGGCTGCGCTGGGTGGGGCGCGGGGCTGCGCCGGGGGTCGGAAAAGTTGCGAATTTGAAGGATTTTTACCATATTTAAAGATAACTTCAACCCCAAAACGAGAGAGACTTAACCCTAGCCGTTTTTCACCTCTAAAACACACTTTTTATCATCCCAAACCTCAATCCAATCAATCCTTTCATGCAATCATTATTCCAATCATCCATTGAAGATCATATGATGAAGATGAGCGGATAAACACTTTTGTAACCACCTCCGGGTGCACGGTTCGTTTGTGAAACCCTTTAACTTGTTTGATTTGGTATTTGGGATTGTTTTTCATTAGTTTGAAGAATATTTGTGGTTTTTATCATTTAAACGATTCACTTGTTTTCAATTGCTTATCTTGTTATCATTCACATTCGGTTTTTCTTGCATCGTGAGTAGTTTGATAATTGGGAGGGTAAGTGATACTTGTGGGTTGGTAATTGAATTGTACAGGTTATTATTAAAAACTTGTGTTCGGTTATCACTTGATTTGAACCGTTCAACAAAACTATGTCTATGTGGTATCCTATCATTTAACCAGGTTTAGGTGAATCATAGAACCAGAAGCTCGGAGGGGGTTACTTCTTTCTCATTACTGTTTACAAATTTTCAAATTCATTTTTTAAATTTCAAAGCAAAACAAAGTAATTAGGTTTTAGTTTAATAGGTAAAGTTACAAAACTACTCTTTCCACCAATTCCCTGTGGAGACGACTCGACTTTCACTATACTATATTTTTAATTGTTTTTGATTGACCAAACGACATCGATCAAAATGGCTCCGTTGCCGGGGAATAGGTGCGCTAAGTGTAGTTTTTAGCTTTTATTGTTTATTTATTAAAAATCCTAAAACCCAAAAAAAAAATTATTTTTCTAGTTTAGTTAGTTGATTTAATTTCTTTTTATTTTTGTTCAGTATTACACTTGGTGTGTTAGTTTGTGCAGGCACAGTGACATGCAAAGACACTATGATTAGCTGGCTAGAAGATGACCTATGTGATTGTTGCGGGAGCCCGTATCATTTGTTTCATGATTGTCCAGTGGCCCGTAGGAAGATTGAAGCGTATAAGGAACAACAAGATCGAATCATATTCGGCTTCAAAAATCATGGATGCTCACCCCTGTCATCCTCATATCGCCAGCCACATTCAGCAAACTCCTACGGTTTTTATCATTTAAACGATTCACTTGTTTTCAATTGCTTATCTTGTTATCATTCACATTCGGTTTTTCTTGCATCGTGAGTAGTTTGATAATTGGGAGGGTAAGTGATACTTGTGGGTTGGTAATTGAATTGTACAGGTTATTATTAAAAACTTGTGTTCGGTTACCACTTGATTTGAACCGTTCAACAAAACTATGTCTATGTGGTATCCTATCATTTAATCAGGTTTGGGTGAATCATAGAACCAGAAGCTCGGAGGGGGTTACTTCTTTCTCATTACTGTTTACAAAATTTCAAATTCATTTTTTAAATTTCAAAGCAAAACAAAGTAATTAGGTTTTAGTTTAATAGGTAAAGTTACAAAACTACTCTTTCCACCAATTCCCTGTGGAGACGACTCGACTTTCACTATACTATATTTTTAATTGTTTTTGATTGACCAAACGACATCGATCAAATATCAGCACGATTTTGTCTGGGATGCATTGGCAGACATCCTTAGAAAAGTGGGGATCTCCACAAGAAAAGAGACATTAGTTAATTTTCTCACAGACCCCGCGGAGGGGAGGTCCACCTTGCGCCCATCAGACGTATTAGTTTTTTGTTGGGAAGGTGGGAAACATGCGTGTGTTGATCTTACCGGGGTGTCCCCCTAGTTGGGCTTCAGGATAGTGGGTTTGTGGTCGGGCAAGCGGTCATGAGAGTTGAATCCAAGAAAGTGGAAAAGCACGCTAAAGCATGTGAGGATAATCAGCATGTTTTCGTTCTCTTGGCCTTCGACACGTTCGGTTCCTTAGCACCGAAGGCGGTGCAATTTTTGTCTCGGGTTCAGCGAGTAGTGCACAACAACTTTTCCATCCCGAAGAGCGGTGGTTTGTTTTTAGCAGATTGAGATTTTCTAATCAGAAAAGGGTGACGACGCAACTTATTGTCCGCCTACCTACCATCCTTATGTAATTTACTTTTATGATATGTATAAATAAAGAAAATTGGTTAATAATGTATTTATAAGTCTAGTAAATTTAAAAGAAAAGAAACAACGCAAGCAATCAATCTATTAATTTTCCACATTTCAACTCATGTAAGCTACTAGAACAAATACAACCAACATAAACAAATTCATTTTGTCACAACTTATCTTTGATATTTTTATAACCAACCAAAAAGACAATTTTACCCTCACACATAAAGGGCAACCAACACAAGGTTTTAGCCAGGGTTTACTCTCTCACTCATCGTCTTCTTCTTCAACCTTATTCCCACCCTTATCCACCTCCATCCAACCCCTCAACCCATAACCAAACCATGGCTGCTTCTTCATCTATCTTTTCCCCAACCCATTCAACCACTAACCTCCATTCTCCATGGTCAACCAAAAAAGTCAAACCAAGAAAACCCCATAAACCCTCAACTCACCTCCCTACACTTCAGCTCTTCAAGACCCCATCATTAAACCCATTAATTTACTCTTCTTCTTTCCCCCATAACCTCAAGTTACCATCTTTAAAACCCCCAATATTATCCACACATTCCCACCCTTTACCAGACTCCATTGATGAACCTTTCACCAAGAATCTTGAAAAGCTTGCAACTTTACAACAAATCACAAATGGGTTTGGTTCTGTTTCCAATTTGGAGCTAAACCCAGAAAGGGTTTACATTAAAGAACCCATTTGGATAAGTTCTTTATTAATCAAGAATTTTTATAAAAATAGTGTTAAGAAGAGGGTAAAAGTGGAAATTGATAAAAGAAATTATTATATTTTGAGGAGGAGGCAGATTAAGGCTGAGACTGAGGCTTGGGATAAGATGACTGAAGAGTATAGGGAGTTTCAAAGAGAGATGTGTGAGAAGAAACTGGCGCCGAATTTGCCGTATGTGAAGTCGTTGTTTACGGGTTGGTTTGAGCCGTTGAGTAAGGCGATTGAGAAGGAGCAGAAGTCGACTAATACTAAGAAGCATCAAGAGGCTTATGCTCCTTATATTGATTCGTTGCCTGCTGATAAGATGGCTATTATTGTTATGCATAAGATGATGGGCCTGTTGATGATGGGACATGATTATAGGTATGTTAGGGTGGTTCAAGCAGCTATTCAGATTGGAATGGCAGTTGAGCTCGAGGTGAGTTAGTAGTTTTTTTTTATTTAAGCTCATATTTGGTTTTGTTATACACTTGGTTTTAAAAAGCGCGAAGCGCACTAAAGCGACGAGGTCCAAAACCGAGGCGCAAAGCGCAAAAGCGGTGGGATTTTCGTACGCGAAGCGCAAGACGATTATATAATTTTTTTTTATATATGCTATAGGTTTTTAGCATCATTTACCCAAAATATAGATACAAATAAGGTTTATATATGATTTAACTTAAATATACAATCCTTTTTGCTACATATATAACAATTTTAAGCATAAAAACTCCCCCCGTACAAAAAGCGCGCGCCTCAGGGGCTTTTTTGGCCAAAAAATCGCGCTTTTTCTGTGCTTTTCGTACGATGTGCGCCTAGGGTTACATAAGGCGCCAGGCTCTGCGCCTAGGTGCGCTTCGCGCTTAAGCGCGCGTTTTAAAACACAGGTTATACATATATTAAAAATTCATTAATTGATATATAGTGGCATAGTAGTAGTCTATATTGGTTGTTTTTATGGTCCTATTGACTTAAGTGCTAGTTCCACATTGGCAAAAAATAATTAGGTGTTTTTGGCACATTGTTATGAAAAAGATGCAGTTATTAGGTATTAGATAATTACAGCCGTGAATTATAGTGTTCGGATGTGTTTTTGTTATGAAAAATATGCAGTTATTACTTATTAGTAATTTAGTATTAGGGATTTACATTTGTAATGACTATTAAGTTAGTGGATAATAAGAATAAGTTTTTTTTCAGCCACTCGAAAATGATTATTCAAGAGTCAAGACTGATTATTTGAGGCCAAATAATCGGAAGATTATAAATGGTTTGACTTGACATATCAAAACAACTGAAACTGGTTATTTTAGAATGTAACAATCAAACAATCACTTTCGAAAGGGAGAATGTCCGCTTAGTTTGATCAACATATGGCTTGACATATTGGTTGGAAGACATTGATATTGGATTGTTACGAAAATATTAGTAGACATAATTGGATGTATTTGTATGTATGATAACATTCGTATTGTTTTTTTTTTTTTTTTTTTTTTTTTTTTTTTTTTTTTTTTTTGTGAGTGTTCTAGATGTACTAACAGGTAATTTGCAGGTTAGAATACAGACTTTCTTGGAGAAAGCAAAGAATGGCCCAAAAACGGTCTTAATTCAAGCCCAAGAAGATGATGTAACCAAAGAAAAGGATATGCTTAGAAAACGTGTTAAAACTTTAATCAAAAGGAAAAAAATAAGGGAGGTACAAAAGATTTTGCAAAATGAAGAATACGTACCTTGGGGCAGAGATAAGCAAGCAAAGGTTCGTAAAAACGATAAACAATAAACTCACTCCCTGTCTCCCACCATCCCTTCAAACTGAATATAATCATTTAAAACTGTAAAAACTGTAATAATATTGAATATGAATAAATATAGACAATTATGAGGTTACAATGCTTAATGGCTACTAATAATAAAATTGTCTATTTTATACAGCTGGGGTGTCGTCTTATCGAGTTATTGACAGAAATAGCTTATGTTCAATCTCCAGTTACTCAGTCAGCTGACGCCCCACCTGATATTCGACCAGCATTTCGACATATCTTCAAGATTATAGCAATGGAGTCAGGGTAAAGTTGTCATTTCTCATAAAAGCATCTCACTTCAATGTGTTCTTACTTCTGACGTTATGCTTGCTAACAGTTACGTATTGTTTGTGCTTTTCAGTCAAATCAGAAAGTGTGGCGTTATTGAATGTGATAAAATGATCCTCACTGGACTTGAAAGAACTGTAAGTCATCCTTTCAGTTTATGTCTTCTCTTTTATTCACAAAAATTGTGTATTTGTTGCCCTTCAGAGTACGACTCGACGACTCGTTTACCTTAAATTAGGCGGGTTTGGTTTTTTTTTTCTATGAATTATGTTTAATCCTCGTAATATGTTAAATGCAGGCTCGACACATGATAATTCCTTACGTGCCTATGTTGGTGCCCCCAAGAAAGTGGAAAGGGTATTAATTTAACTAAGCTTTAATGTTATTATATGCCTTTTGGTTTTGAATCTCAAGCAATAATGACCACATCAGCAGGATACTTCCGAAACAACAATTGATGACATCATTTTTTGATACACTTCTAAAAAACGGAAAATATCATGTTTCAGGTACGACAATGGGGGACACTTCTACTTACCTTCATATCTCATGCGTACCCATGGATCTAAACAACAACAAGAGGCAGTCAAGAATGCTCCAGTTTCTCAAATGAAGAAGATATATGAGGTAAAAAAACTTCAATTACTGTTTATAATTACACTTTTATTTATAGACAGTAGGTAATTGCGATAATAAACAATGTTATGAATTGCACATGAACAGGCACTGGATACACTTGGAAACACCAAATGGAGAATAAATAAAAGATTACTTGATGTTGTCGAGAGCATTTGGGCTGCAGGCGGTGATATTGCGGGTCTTGTTAATCGTGTAGACGTGAGTATGTCAAGTTATTATATTTTCTTTAAAATAATATTTAAAATGATCTTGGAAATAACTTCACTGTCCCATGTAGCTTGCAAAAGTTCCTTTTTGGCATCCTTGGTTTAAAAAAGCAGGCGCGCCTAGACTCAAAGCTCAACAAGGCTCAAGCCCTTGCTCTTTTGGTCGCTTAAGATGCGTTTTTTTTCAAAAAAGCCTACAAATGGCACAATTTCTTGGCAAAAATTTGACTATTGTGCATTAGCTTGTTGTACAACATGATTTTAATGTTGTACATGTATGCAATTCCATACTAAAACATATATAAAGCTTACTTGTCTTAAAATATTGGGTAAATGATGCTAGAAACCTATAGGAAATATATAAAAAGTTATATAATTATTTGCGCCTCGAGTACGAAAAGCGGTGCGCTTTTGCGCTTGGCGCTTCGCGCCTCAGTTTTAGACATTGTCGCTTTTGTGCGCTTTTCGCTTTTTAAAACCAAGTTGGCATCTAGGCGGAGCTACCTTCAAAATATTTAAAATATTTTGCTGTTTTAAAAGTAATGCTGATTTTATGTTTTCTGTGTTATTTTTGTCACATTTTTTTATTTAATTGTAGGTTTCCATTCCTGATTTGAATTCTGAGGACTCAAGTGAAATAAGGGAATGGAGATGGAGTGTGAGGAAAGCAAAGAAACTCAATCAAGAATTACACTCTCAACGATGTGACATAGAACTAAAGCTTTCGGTAATTATTCTATCCTCTTACTATGTTATCATCAAGTTTATTGTTATTACTATTATAATCATGGATATCAATAACAAAAAGATCTTATTTAGAATTAAATTTGCAACAGGTAGCTCGAAGGATGAAAGATGAAGAAGGCTTTTACTATCCTCACAATCTTGACTTTCGAGGCCGGGCTTATCCAATGCACCCGCACTTAAATCATTTAAGTTCTGATTTATGTAGAGGGGTTCTTGAGTTTGCCGAAGGAAGGCCATTAGGGAAATCGGGCTTACGTTGGTTAAGAATACATTTAGCAAATCTGTATGGTTCTGGAGTTGAGAAACTTTCATATGATGGTCGATTGCAATTTGTAGAAGATCATATAAATGATATTATCGATTCAGCTGATAATCCACTAGGTGGAAATCGATGGTGGTTAACCGCCGAAGATCCCTTTCAGTGTTTAGCAGCTTGTATCAATTTGTCGGAAACCCTAAAAAGTTCATCACCTCATACTGTCATTTCTCATCTGCCAGTTCATCAGGTAATACTAACTCATTTCTGGATATGGACAGGTTGGGTAATAGGCCAAAACAGGTAGCTTTTGGTACTGGTCGAAACCGGTTGGATTGGGTTGACCTGAAATGTTTTTTGTCATTATTTTTATACTTTTGTACATAGTGTGAATTGTGAAATATGATGACAGAGATTATCTTACTTCATAAAATTAGTTTTTTTGTAACAATTGTGTAACGGGTCGAAATGGTAACTTTCTCACTTTCAGAAAGTTCATCAGAGATGATATTTTGAACTATTTAAACGTTAATAACTTTTTTAAATGACATTTTTTTTTAAAAAAAATACACCAAATTAATGAGCGTTTTATTATCTTTCCAACGAGGAGGACCATAGTGTTATACAAAAAACGAAAAAAAAAAAAAAAACCGAGCGAACAACTGTTTGAAGCAAACTGTTGAAGCAACAGCTGTATCAAACATATCTCCTTAACAGACCCATTGCTTTGGAACAGACCTTAGTAAACAGACTTTGCTTGCACCGGATGCTTGACTTCTTGATTTGGTCTTTAGTAAACAGACCTTAAAAATGATATAGTCTTCCCGTGCATCGCACGGGATTTCACCTAGTTAGTTATTTATATAATTAAAAAAAAGGATATAGAAGTTTGTGTGGGTCCACATAACCCACTTTGACATGCCTTAAAAAACTCAGTTTTGACCAGTTACCCAACCTGCCCGTTTTGCCACCTGTATTCGTTTCTAACCATAAGGTTAGGGGTTCAGATCACAGGTTCAACGTACACTGACAATCTAAATATTTTTATTTGTTATAGGACGGTTCTTGCAATGGGCTCCAGCACTATGCTGCACTGGGACGAGACACTGTATGTTTCCATTTTGGACTTAACTTTTTCCGGTCTTAGTATTTTAAATATTTTGTGTGTAAATGTTTGTTTATCAAATGGTATTGTACTTTTGCAGTTAGAAGCTGCTGCAGTGAATCTAGTTGCTGGAGAGAAACCTTCTGATGTTTACTCAGAGATTGCAGCAAGGTTAGCTTGTGGCGATTGTTTTTTATATGGATTTGATTGGTTTAGTACTTTCGTTTGACATTGGAGCTCAAACATGCTTATCTTCTTTGACTTCAAATATGACTGAGAACATATGAGGGTTTTTATAATTCATTGTTATGGCTTAAGTTTTATAAACCATTTATTTGTTTTGGTTCGCCCATTAGGGTTCATGAGATCATGCAGAGGGACAGTGAAAAAGATCCAACAAGTTATCCAAATGCTTTACTAGCCAGACTCCTAATTGGACAGGTTTGTAATACGAACTTTGTATTATGCATTATTATTATTATTATTATTATTATTATTATTATTTTTTGAGAACTTGTTGGTAGAAATGATTCAAAACTAGAATGTGAATATGAAACAACACATTCAGTAATTAACGATAAAATTGTTGGAACTATTCAGGTGAACAGAAAACTAGTCAAACAAACAGTAATGACTTCAGTGTACGGCGTTACATTTGTTGGGGCACGGGAACAAATTAAAAGAAGACTACAGGAGAAGGGTCATATTACTGATGACCAACTGCTGTTTAGTGCCTCTTGTTATGCGGCTAAAGTGAGTATTCTTCAACTAATTAATATCTACCATTTGAATAATTTTATGGTTTGGTCATTATATTAAACTGCACGTGACTATCACGCCATAGGTCACACTGGAGGCCCTTGAAGAGATATTTGAAGCTGCGCGCGGTACCATGTGTTGGCTTGGTGATTGTGCAAAGGTATTTGCTAATATTACCATCCAGTTGGGAAATTTTAGTATCTTTTTTAAATTACTACAAAAGTTTAATTAATGTTATTAAATAAAACTTTTCACAGGTGATCGCTACTGAAAATCAACCTGTTCGGTGGACAACCCCTTTAGGCCTTCCTGTTGTGCAACCATATTTCAAAACTAAACGACATATTGTGAGTACCTTAAAAATTAGATTAATGCCATTTTATAGATTTTCCGTCGTTTGAAATTTGTTGACCTCAAAAAGTCAAAAGGTACATCTTTGGTTTTCTTGCAACTTTCTGACTGTCTCTAAACAATTGGTTGCAGATAAAAACCTCTCTTCAGGTCTTAGCTTTGCAACGAGAGGGTAGCACGGTAATTTTTCATTGCCTGTCACTATGAGTTACTTGTTCTCCTTTCAACCATATCAAGTTTCTAAGATTTTGGTTGCATCTTTTTAATTATAGGTCGAGATTAAAAAACAAAGAACCGCATTCCCGCCAAATTTTGTGCATTCACTTGACGGTACACACATGATGATGACTGCTGTTGCTTGTAGGGATGCTGGATTACGTTTCGCAGGTTTGATCTTGTCCATTTTATCAAAATCTCATAATATATTATTTCAAGACTTTAAACAATCTTAATGACTATCTTATTATTTACGAACAGGTGTACATGATTCGTTCTGGACACATGCATGTGATGTTGACAAGATGAATGTAATACTTCGAGAAAAATTTGTAGAGCTTTACAGAACGCCAATACTTGAAAACGTAAGTATACATCGGTAACTACCTTGTAAATGACCCTTTTGAGTTTCGCCCAAGATTCTTATACTTATCATTATTATTGAGGGGTGGTTTAAATAATTATTAAAACGATATGCTGATATTTTACGTTCTTATACTTCGCTTATACTTGATCTTGCCAGTTGCTTGAGAGTTTTCAAACGACATATCCAGGGCTCGAGTTCCCTCCCCTTCCCCAAAGAGGAGACTTTGACCTAAATGAAGTTCTGAAATCACCATACTTTTTCAACTAATCTGCGTTATATAGAGACCGCCGTATTTTTACAAGGCAGCCAGATGCATCAAGATGTAGATCAATGATCATGTCCGTAAAGTATCAAGATCCTATTATGTTGTCAACATGTTGATGCTCACAGGATAAAGAGATTTGAATCTGGGTTGACCTCAAAAGTCAAAGAATACAGGGTTAAAATATGAAGTTTTTCTTAGGCGCGTTTAGAGCGGTTCCAGAGCAGTTTTCAGTGGCGGAAAATGTACATTTTGTGGAGGTGGTTTTCACAAGAATCTTGCGGTAGTTTTGACAGGACCGGATTCAGGTGCAGCCGTTGACCATCATGGGTTTCATTAGGTTCACTGTAGATTATGAACCCAAGATGATCATTGCTGTTGAGAAGCTGAGCTAGTTAGGCGGGTTCTTTAAGTCGTTTTTGTGTAAATTTTATATATTAATCCTGTACGATCTTGTTTGGAGAAATAAGATGATTACAATCTATTTGTTTACTGTATATGTTATAAAATATCATTTATTATTGAGGGATTCAAAGTGCCTTCAAACTACCGAATCGAGTTTGAATTTACTTAAAGTTAGTCAAGCGGACGTCAAAACCATTCGGATCATCTGAATGGTTTTGGCCACGCTTGATCCTGCATACATCAAATCTAGGTCTCAATCTGGGTTTTAAAAAGCACGCCTCAGGTGCAAGGCGCAGCCTAGGGCGCCTCAGGGCTTTGTGCCTACCCAATTCCCCAAAGGCAGGCGCTTTTTTGTCAAATTTCAGTCGTTTTTCACCCTGAGGCATGCGTCTCACGTACATAGGGTATTTTTTTTATGCATAAAAATGTTGTACCTTGGTGTTTTTGGCTTATACATATAGGTAAAATCACATAAAAACCTTATTTATAGCTATATTTTGGGTAAATGAACCTAAAAACTCATGGGATATATATAGGATATATAAAATAAATTATATAATTAGTGTGCGCTTCGGGTACGAAAATCCCACGCTTTTTGCGTTTCGCGCGATGCGCTTAGACGTCATCGCTTTTGTGTGAGGCGCGCTTTTTTAAACCAAGGTCTCAAATCAATCAACAGATGATGATTCAGTGAAAGATAATGTACAAAGTTTTTTTACATGACATGGGAAGAGTTAATTTATACAACTGAACAAGTTATGATCATCATCAACTGTACATCAAAGTGGGAACAAATTCAATTAATTTAATTTTTCTGATTTTCAATTAAAATGTCAAGTTTATGTACACTTTCCTCGGCTTTTTCTTTCTAGTTCTTCCATCATATCTTCACCGAGTTTCACGATCAGGAAGCAGCAGCAGGCGAATGAATTGTAGTATCAGGTAACATTGCAACCGTCACCACAAAATACTCGCACCCAACGGGTAAACCATATGGGTTCAGTTGGCTCGAGCCCATGGGGGAGGCGGTGGGGGTTTGAGCTGGAGATGACTTCACGGTTTGTCTTTCGATATGCACAATTTGGCCCACAATATGGCTGGGTCGGTGTGGAAGATGATCAGTAAATAAGGCGACAGACTCTGAAGACAGATAGTAATGACTGCAGTTTCGGTTTATGGCTTCATAATGTCCAGCTTCATTAAGTACAAATGCAGCAATTTCGTGAAGCTCCAAACGACCAAATGATATCTTCTCCTTGTTAACCTGAAAAAGATATTAATTAGTATGGATATTACGCGTAAAATGTTTGTGATTTTGCTAGAAATTTTAACCTGTTTTTCAGATTGAAGCTTTGTGTACAAAGTGTTGACCACTTCTTTCTTTTCTTCCAGTTCTTTTGCGAGTTGTTCATGTGATGTCTCCGTCTTTGTGTACCTATCGATCAACTCAGCTCGTTGCCTTGTTAACATACCGACTTTCTCAGCAAGCATTCGAACACACTCGCGAAACTCGTTTATACCGTCATCCCCGTTCTCATTTGCAGAACTACACAAATAAAACGGCACATTTTCCATAAAAATATAAAAAAATACAATTAATCGACTTTTCATACTAATTCACAATATCAAACATTTTAAGACTACGCAACAATATCTAACTTAAAGTTTAAATACCCATGAGTCGAGGAAATGAACAAACAAGACCTGCCGTCATGTTCGTTTAATTCAATGTAAAATTGTTCATGTCCGTTCATTATTAAATAAACGAACTTCTCGCTGAACAATAGTTCAGTGAATGATCGGTTCGGTTCCTATACATACCTAGCATGAACTATGAATCATAGTGAGAATTGACCGAAAGTACGTTCGATTTACATGCAATTCTCCCTATTAAAAACATGTAAAATGCGGAGAGCTTACTTGGATAGAGATTGAGCTAAAGCACGCAGTGACTCAGCAAAACTGGCCACACCACCTGATGAAACACACACTTTTAGCCTTTCAAAAAGGCTTCGGATTTTGACAGCAGATGCACGCAATGAAGTGTATTCAGCCGCCCTACGGTCAGCTGTACAAAGATGAGTTTGAGCCTCTTCTCTTGCTTCATGTAGACAGTTCTCCAAGTGAGCACAATTCATCTATACCACAAATAAGGAAAAAACCATTAATATATATATTCAAAAGATCATATAATGACTCGCAAAAATCAGACATCAGCTAACATTACCTGAGATTCATCTAGAAGATTCCGACTGATTTCCAACTCGCTAACCAACCTTGTAACCTCCTCCATTGCAGCTTGAAGTTTAGTTTCTGTCTCATTTAACTGATTCGATTTCTCTGTAAGCAAATTCTGCAACTCGACAAGATCATCACTAGCTTTGACTTGTTCATCAGAAGTCAAACTTTTCAAAGGTGGCGGCATGTACTCAGCGGTTGAACTAGTGGCCAATACCATCCCCACATCCGACACCATCGTCTCCTTTTCATCTTTCTCATCACGGTTCGGTTCCACCATTGATGAATCCAAATTAGGGTTCATAGTTCCAGACGAATCGTTGCCTCCTGATTTCAAAAGTAATGAACTAGACGCATAAGAAGCTTCATCCATCGGCTCAGATGATGCGTCTTTATTAAGCTTGTTTTCTAAAGAATACTGATCCGACAACCTATTTTCAAGCTCTTTTATCCGTTTCTCATACGATTCACACTGCATTTGTTTGACTTTTAACATATTGACCAAATGCTTCTCGTGTTCGTCTTTCAATCGCAGCGCTTCAGCAGTTTTCTCAGCAGAGTTTTTAAGCACATTCCCAATTTCACTATCCTCAAATTCAGTTTCGGGTGAAAAAGAACAAAGGATAGCTATAGTTGAAGCAAGTTCGGCTTTAAGTTTTGCATTTTCAACTTCCAATTTACTGGTCCCCGCAATCTCTACCAATTCAGAAGCTTCCACAAAATCACTATAATTTTCGGTACCACTTTCGGAACCTTCTTCGCCATCTTGAGACATTGAAGACGGAACCTTTTTAAAAGAAATCCCGACTAAATGCTCAGGGGCAAAACGGTCCAAATCTGATATCTCTATATCCAGTAAATTAGTATCAAAAGGAGCTACATTGACATCACATGTGCTAGGGGTATCATATAATCCCATTGATGCTAAAATATCTCGAGGTATATACAGACTGTTGACTTTCAAAAAGTCTTCTCTTCTTCTAATCTCTGATTCCCGTTTCGTTGCAAGCCTTTCGGCTAATTGGCCCGCCATTCCCATATAAAGTTTCATTGACGCTTTTCTCCTTACTATCTCTGCCAAACATGCTCGATATGCGGGCCCGATTCCCCGAACCACTTTCAAATGCTCAAATTGATCGTTTTGGCGTTTCAATGCTTCTGTGAAAAGTGAAAACTTGTACCTTACGTCTTTGATTGTGTACTGAATATATGCAATCTTTTGCATGTATTTGTGAACGAAAATATTCATTTCAGTTTTCTTGTTTTTGCAGAAGATTAGGAGGTTGGAAATGGCACGCTCACAATCTTGCATTTTGGGGAGATAACTTTTGTCATGGCCCTCGTACATGGGGCCTAGTGCAGACACAGCATCATGAGGACGGAGAGACTTGGAGAGTTGACTGGTCAAACAATCGTCCACGAGTTTCTTCACCAAACCAACATCTTTGCTGCATTAATGCATATTTGAAGTTAATGTCAATAAACATATTTATTTAACGTTTATCTTAAACTCACAATTTGATGGTTTTCTCAAACTAATAAAACCAATAAAATGAACACAGAGTCTATGACATTACTAAGACCTTAATCCTATATGACATAATTGTCTACTAAATTAGTCGCTTCAGAAAAGTTTTTTTCTTCTCTTGATAAGAGAGAATATAATAGGCTTAAATGTATGGGAGCATTTGTATGTGCGATTGATACGGGCCGCAAAATAGAGTGTTTGGAGATTTGTTTTAAGTTGTAACTTCTATTAATGTTGAGTGTCTATAAATTTCTGGATTATTTAAAGAATTTTAACAAAATCATCAAAAGGGACATTTTTTGTGAGAAAAGGAGATAAGTAATATGAAACATAGTTGTCAAAAGCGTGCCTAGGCGCAAGGCGCAACCAGGCGCATCAAGTGCACTGCGCCTTGTGAGGCGCGTGCTTAGGCACTGAGGCGCACTATCGGGGCTGTTTTCAGGCTGATTTCCGGCCAAATTCAGGCTAAAAGTTGCCAAAACCTCTAAAACATCCTAAATGAGTTATGAACAAGTCCTAAACAACCCTAAAACATCCTAATGTAGCCCTAAACAAGCCTAAAACATCTCTAAAATACCCAAAAAAATGTATTTTATACTATGCGCCTAATTATAAAAAGCCCTCGTTTTTTATGCGCCTTGAGTGAGCCTAGGCGCTTTGACAACTATGATATGAAATACGAGTAAAGTCTCTCAAATTAGGTTGGAAAAGAGGGGTAAATAGGCACTGTTTACATATTCAATCTTGTTACAGCTGATATGAAACTTATCATCTAAAGCTGATTGTTTGACCCCTAAATCAAATGATCAAAATCTGTTTATCCAAAAAGTATCATATAATCGATTCCATAACTCCAATCCTAAGGTATAATCCATATGTATATACTTACAACAAAATATTTGGGCTTAAAAATTGAGTAACATGTAGAAAAATAAACAAGAACAATTCGAAATATAACAAACGAACCTCAAAGCTTGCATTATACTTTTCTGCTCATTAATATGGTGTTCATGCTCCTTAACCGTTCTTTCAAAATCTCTACTGAGGATTGAAGCTTTACTAGAGAACAAATGTTCGGTTCGTTGTTTTAATTCTCCAAACTCCTGCTTAAAGTCTCCAACTTTACTTTCAAACTGCCTGTGAGAATTACTACAATCATCCACCATTTTTTGCATATTATCTTCTTTCACAAAATCCAATAAACACTTGCGATCAGGAGTCTGTAACACGGGTATAAGTTTAATAGACCTAAGTCTCTCTAAATCCCTCCCAAAATTCGCTAAAAGATTCGAATGCGTCCTTTGTTGTTGGGAATAACACTTCACAAAATCCGTGTAGTTTTGGAAGATCATCTTATAGAAATGGTCCAAATTACCCCTAGCAATCTCCAACGCCTTCTCTTGCACCCCTTGCTCTCTTGCAAACCGCTCACAAGTCTCGTACTTTATAATAGTCCGACGGTATATTGCATCCCCAAGCTGGTAATGATACCTAAACATTCTCTCGTATGATGGCAACGCCTTTAAAGCAGGGTCAGGGGCTTCATCTAACGGATGCGGATCATGTGATGACGACGACGGTCTTTGAGGGTCAGGGTAATCATTTCCAAATAACTCAACTTCTTCCGGCCCTGGCGGAACCGAATTACTCCGCATTCTCGACTTATTAAATACGAAAATATCTCGATCATCGGATGGGAGTTTGTAAGCCGAGAGTGGATTTTGAGATTCTAATTTCAAATCCAAATACAAAAGAAGCTGATCACTTAACCGAATCCCGGATAGTGATTCCAAATACTGTTGGATTGATTCCACAAGGGTATACTCGTCACATTCAATCTCGAAAGAATGCCCGTTTTCGGCTATATGAACTAGAAGCTTCCCCCTCTGTATCACATTCTCATTTAAACTCATCTTTTAGAACCCTAAAATATCCCAATCAACCCAAGATAGTTTCAAGATATGCAGATAATAAAGAGGGGGAAAAGACCACTTTACCCTTGACCAATTCAATCAAATCCAGCTATCTTTTCACCATAGAACAAATCTGCAACAAGATTCAGTTCAAACCTCAATAAACCCTAAAATAAATCAATACCCACCACCAAATTCTATAAAAGTTATATAATTTAATAACCTAATAATAATAATAAATAACACAAAACCCTAATACTGATCAACAACTTAACATCCAGTCAAGATTCAAGAAACCCACCAATATTATCCAAATCAACACTCGAATCTTTAAAAAGATAAGATTTTTAGCCAAGATAAGGATTACCCAGATAGTAAACTTGTATATACACTGAACTTTAATGAAGGGTTTGATGAAAAATAATAATAATAATATTAATCAAGAAACAAGAAACCCAAGAGAGAGAGAAAGATAATCTTCAATGGCGTAAAATCGAATAGGGAAAGAAGAACAAATGGAATTACTTAAGGATTTGGGTAAGATAGAACAAGTTCATCACGAAAGAAAGAAGGTTTATACTAATAGTTTAATGGAATGATTAAAGATTCAATGAATGTTATAAAAATGTGATTTTTATGATTGATTATTATTAAAATATAAATAAATAGTTTGGGATAAACCTTGTGAGATGATGAGTAACGTAAACCACAAGGCATGTACAAAAGATTGATCAATTCTTTTTGTACTGGTTTTTGTTCTTCCTTGATCTTATGTTATGTGTGTATACAAGTTGATTATGGGTGTGTGATTTTGTGTTAAATCTGCAGTTTGATAGTTATATATGGGGTTGGATTATGATGGATGGAGACTATATGGAGTTGGGTCATATCTTTATGATTGTGTTTTAATGGTTGAAGTTTTTAAATTGCTAAATGTGTATAGTATTTACTATTTAACAAGTAACAACTCAAGATTATCCAAATCAACAACTATAATATTTGAAAAGATAAGATTTTACAAATGGCTTTGATCTTTTTCGTTAACGACGAACGAAAGTCTCATCATCCGGATAAACCTACAGGTAAAAGGTCATTCACACTCATAAACACAGACGGCGCTGGTGACCCGACCCGCCACCAATCCAGAGTAAACCCATGGTCCAAGAAGGTTAATGGTGATTTTCTTAAACAATATCAACTATCATCTATTGGTTGCCACCAATCGCACCTTCAAAATCACTAATGGCGGTCTCACTTTTTAATCCATTTTCCCTTGGCGGGCCCATACGAATTAAAAGTTAAGTCAGTTAGTTTTTGCTGATGTGGACTTTCACATAAGCAGTCTACTTCATCAAAACTTTGGCATGAAAGTAGTCTACGTCATCAAAACTTTGCATGCACGTCAGCAAAACTTTGACTTTTTTTGCGACAGAAGCAGTCAATGTTAGCAAAAACTGACTGGATTTACTTTTAATTATTATGAGATTGCTGAGGAAAAATAGGTTAAAAGGTGAGACTGTCAGCAGTAATTTTTGAACCTGAGACTGTGATGGCCAACAACCAATAATTATGATTATTTAAATCAAATATTCCTTTAAATTTAGATACATGTGTTTGATTAATTTTTGTATTTATAGAACACCATTTATAGCAAGTAAACTTATTATAAATGGTGTTTTTGATAAGCCCAACTTGATTTAGTAACTTTACAAAAGATGATTATAAATGTACCCTTTTCTTACTTGTAAAAATTGGTGCAAGATGGCGATTGAGACATGTTCAAGTGTAAGGAAAAGGCTGCAAATTAAGAAGAAAACAAACTGGAGCAAGTTGTACAAGAAGTTGGGTCAAAGTTTAATTCTAACCACAATTTGGTTATTGTTAAACTAGGAATGTTTGCATCTTCAACAACAAAAAAAAAAGGAGGCGGAGCAAATAATGGAAGAGGTCAAAGCAAACCTTTATGTTTGGTTGTGTAACTTTGATGTCTAGACCATGTGTATCGTGGAAGGAAAAAACATAAGGCCTTTGTTTTTTATTGGTTTACGTGGCAGCTGAGTTAGCATGGAGCTTGAAGTGAAAATGAGGTGTAGTGGTGGGGTGAAAATTTGGGACGCTAATTTAGAAAGAAAAAAAACAAACCTGAATATACACGTTGCACAGCATGATTGGATGGTCCATTTGTTGCAGGGCGTTATTAGTATAACGCTTGGAGGATTTTGGAACACATAGCGCCCTCTATAATGGTGTGGGGGCGCTATGTTATGTTTTCACGCCCGAAACGCGCCCCACTACACCCGGTCTCATAGTAAATTTTTTTACATCCGTTCACTAGCATCTTGCTAGCATCAAAAGTTTTTTTTTTTTTTTTTTAAATTAAGTAAAACATTTTAATAAACCTTTTTGAAAAATCCGGTTATATTGATTTTTTTTTTTCAAACCCTCCAATCATCAAGTGCCACCCAAGCCCCTTGGGCCATGCCCTTTTTCACGCGGGGGGGGGGGGGGGGGGGGGGGGGGGAGGTGTTTGGGGCAGGATTGTGTGTTTCACGCCGGTTATGATTAATATATTGATTAGTTTTGTTAACAATTTTTCCTTTTTATCTTGTTGTATTTTTTTTTTTTTGAACGGCCAACAAAACACCATTTTATTATAACCACCAAGCTAGTGAGAAACTAGCGTACAGTCACCAAGACTCATTTTATTGTCAACCAAAAAATATTGGAACACTATAAAAGTTAAAGTAGACATGGGCAAATGTGATCAAGTCCAATTTTTGCTTAATCGTCGATCATTTTAGAGTTGTGAAAGAACCAGATTTGACTAAAGATGAACCTAATACATTACATTTATTAAAGTAAACCTGATACATATATTAAAGCAGATTTGTGATCTTTTCCTTGCTTTAGGTTTTGAACTTTTGATAATTTTGCCTAACTTTTGATATAAAAGTCTTTGGAGTTTAAAGCAACATAGGCATATAGCCTTAAAATCACTAAGTTTTTGGTACGGCCAATTATTACATGCTACAATCCGTCCCCTCCCTAAGCTAGGTAGATCAAGTAGTGGACTCTTTAGAGTTCGATGTAGGCTAACGTGTTAGGTAGGGCTGTTCAAAATCGGATAATCCAAAATCCGAATCCGAAAAATCCGAAAATCCGAATCCGAATTATCCGAAATTTTGGATAATCCGATTTTCGGATATCCGAAAATCGGATTATCCGAAATTTCGGATTCGGATTCGGATCCTGATTTTGAAAATTTTCGGATAATCGGATTATCCGAATCCGAATATTAAAAATATATATATAAATATATAATATTATATACACTACATAACACAATACACAATCCTAAATCCTTAATCCTTCTAACTCTAAGTCCATACTCCTCTAATCCATAGCTGTTGCTCTCTCTTCTCTCCGAAATAACAGCCCCCGTCCACCTCGTATCCGACCTCCACAGCCCCCTTCCATCAAAATAATAAGTTTTCTTTTATATATTTGTTGTTCAAATTTCGTTTATCTAACTTCGATTTTTGTTTTTTAATAGGTTCACGTTTTAGGCATAAAGGAGAACGTTTTTTATAGTTTTTTTTTATAATTTTTTATTATTTTTTAAATTTTTTTTAAGTTTCGGATTATCCGTTGGATTATCCGAATCCGAATCCGAAATTTCGGATATCCGAATTTCGGATATCCGAAATTTCGGATTCGGATTCGGATCTCAATATTGACTATCCGAAATTTCGGATTATCCGAAATTCGGATATCCGAAATTCGGATTATCCGATTTTGAACACCCCTAGTGTTAGGGGCTGTTTGTTTACCCTCTCAATGATTCATTAAGAGGCTGGCCTCTTATTCGGACAGAGGCTTGGCTGTTTGGTTGCAAAATTATCAACCTCTTAATGAATAATTTCAGTCTGTATGGTACAGAGAGGGGCTGATGCTGAATAAAAATTAGACCCTCATACCCTCAAACAAAACAAACCCTTCTCTTTCAACACCAACACCCAACCCTCCACCCCAACCCCTGCTCGCAGCCGCCTCCTCCTCCTCCCTCAGCGCCGCCGGCTCCTCCTCCTCCTCCTCCCTCAGCGCCGCCGCAGCCTCCTCCTCCTCCTCCTCCCTCAGCGCCGCCGCCCTCCTCTTCCCTGTTTCCTCCCTCAGCTCGCGTCACAGGTATGTTTTATTTATTTTATTTTTTTTCGTTCTTTCTATTATGCATATAAACAACCTTGAAATCGATCTATGCTTGTAAGATGTGGGATGTTGTTTATTAAAAAGTTTATGGTGTTGTTTATTTAACAAACCCTACCCATTCTTTCACCTTTTTGTTTATTTTTTCTATTAAGTATATAAAGAGCCCCAATCTGATTTTGTTTATTTTTTCTGAAATTTTTTCAGTTAAAAAGTTTTTTTTTTTTTCTGATTTTTTTTCTGAATTTGTTTATTTTTTTGAATTGGTTTGTGTTTTTAAAAATAGGTTGTTCTATTTTGGATAATTGGTATGAAAAAAGATGCATGTTTTGGCTATGTTGTATGTTGATTGGTTTGTGTTTTTAGAAATGGGTTCTTCTATGTTGGATAATTGGTATGAAAAAAGATGCATGTTTTTTGCTACATTGTATGTTGATTGTTATTAGTCGATCTATGTTGTTTATTGATACATATTACGGGTTGTTCTATGTTGGATAATTGGTATGAAAAAAGATGCATGTTTTGGATTTCGTATGTTGTGTTATTTTGTATTTGGATTTTCGTATGTTTCCATGGATGTTAAAGGATTTATGTTTAATTTGGATTTTCTATGACGTTTTGTATTTTACTTTTACAATTTTTCATCAATTTGTACACTATTCAGAACTCTGGCCAAACAGATACATTCATTCAGCACATAATAGTTTAGAGGGGTAAAATAGTCATTCTGCACAGTCATTCAGAGATACAGCCAAACAGCTCTTATTGATTCAGCACTTACTGGTTCAGAGCCTCTTAACCATTCAGACCTCTTATTGATTCAGCACTTACTGGTTCAACACTTGCCCAAACAGCCCCTTAGTGTGTTACTTTACCACTAGCAAAAAAACATGATAAGTTACAGTAATAAACCGAATCCTACCGCAAGCATCTTTGAGGGAGCGTCAAAATCTTACATGTATATAATACAAATTTTAAATATACAAACAACAAGTAAATGGGTAGCATGGGTTTAGCGAGTTCACATCAAGATACATTTGAGTAATCCCACCTCATTCCAGTTACATGAAATGCAAAGGTAAAGGTAAAACTAAAGAAAAAGGTACGGAACGTGGTAACCCGAAAGATGGAGTAGCTAAGCCATCGTTCGATGTTGAAGAGGAGGCGTTAACTAAGGCATGGGTTGCTTCGTCAAAACGCGCCGAAATTGGTAATAATTTTTTTTCTTGTACATAACAATCGCAATATATATATATAGTTTAAAATTTTTAATTAATTTTTCTTTTAATTGTAGGTACTAACCAATCACAAGAGGCGTTATGGAACAAAGTGGTTGAAAACTTTCATATGTTTATGCAAGCCGAGCCGTATCGACTACTAGATTCTTATAGCTCGAAGTGGAGAAAGATCAACACAGAATGCGGTCGATTTAATGGTATTTATAATCGAATTAAGTCGAACCCGCCTAGTGATTGGAATGAGCAAAATATTTTCGAGGAGGCTTTGCACAAGTATAAAGGGGAGTACAAAAAAGCTTTCTCGATGATTAGGGCTTGGTCGGTTTTGAAAACAAATAAAAAATGGGCTACGATCCCAAACGAGGTTCAACGGGCCAAACGTACAAAAAAAACCCCAAAAAGGAGGCCCGTCCGTTCCAATTGACATTGATATCAACGAGGAGGCGGAGTTCGACATATCACCTATTGAGGAGGAGGAATGCCCCTAAGGTTTATAAATTTACAGTTTTTTTTTTACATAAATATTACGAATTTTTTCAAACATATAAATATTATGAGTACTAATGTAGGTTGGGATAAAGCTCGAAAGGAAGCGGCGGCGACAAAGAAAATGGCATCAGGTAGCACGAGCGGGGGTGGTTCAAGTTGACACTTTATCGACACAAATGGAAGCTTTTAACCAAGCAAATGCAGAAAAAAATAAAGATCAAGAAGGAAAAGCTTAGGTTGATAGACGAAGCGAAAGCGATGGAAGAGTTCAAAATTATGTCGACCGACTTTTCTACTTTTTCCGAAAAACAACACCAAGTCTTGAAAAAAATTCAACAAAATTGAATGTAGTTTTTAAAATTTTAGGAAATATTGTCTTGTTTTTTTTTATCGATTTGTTTGGATGGTTTGTAATTTTTTTTTTGTTAATTTTAACATTATATTGTTCATTTGTTACTTTTATAACTAATTAAAAGTAATATTAAAAAAAAACAATAAATTAATAAATGCAAGAGACATGACTTTTTTCATGTCTCCACCCTTACCATGTCTTAAAAATAAGAACATAGGTCTTGTCCTACATGACGTCCTAGGTGACATTAAAATATGACTTTTTTCATGTCTCCTCCATAAAATCCTACTCTTGGGCCTACACACTTATTAGTTTGTTTACTTGGGCCAATAAATGTAGCATATGAAAACAAAACTTAATTTGGGGCATTAGTTTTTGAAGGCCCTGGCCCTTTGTTTGGGCTGCTATGCTTATTGGGTCGGCATCTCAACCCGGAAAGAATTATTATTTTTTATTGGTAAAAGCCCATTCTATCTGGGCTTTATTTTTTTATTTATAGAGGAACATCTATGTTATCTTTCTCCTACGCTACACATCAGAAAAACAGCCGCTAAGCTGCTGAAATCGGTAGCTTGCTGGTCTTTTTATGCTTACCAATCAACCAGAGGTTCATAACTATGTTTAATTTGCGATTTTTGTGTTGTATTGGTTAGGTTATTATGTAAAAAGATAGATTTGTTGTCAGTTACTTAGTTGTGTGTTACTTAGGGTAAAAAACTGATCGATTAGATTAATTTTGTATTATTACTAATTGTTTGGATTCTTTTGATCTTTTAAAAATCGAGATGAAACCCAAGTGGTTTGGAAATACAATTTGTGGTTTTGGGGCTAGATTTTATATGTAAAGATTTTCTAATTAGTGTACTATGTGAGCTTCCATATAGGCGTTGGTGATCATTTAACTAATCTGATTAAGTATATTAACCATCTTTTCATTTCCTTTTGTTAGTGGATGAATAAACCTTTTTTTTTTTTTTGTGGTTCTGACATATGAAATTGTTTGATTATCTTAAAATCCATTTGGAAGAGTTAAAAAGGCCACCAAGAGTTTTGGTATCAAAACTTTTAGAGTATGTGGATTTGGAAATGTGTATGAAAATAGAGGTCTCTCTACCACTATACTGCTATAAAAAATCAGTTTATTTAAATTTCAGTTTATTTCAGTAGCTTGCAGACATTATCTAACAAACAGTCTTCTTCTTGCAGACTGCATACACCATCAATGGCTGTTCCAACCTTCTTTACACCCACCATCATCTCAACCCCATCTCCATCTCCATCTTTTAAAACACCCACAACTCCACACCTCTCTACCTTCACAACTTCAAGAAAACCCAAATCTTTATCCCCAATTGCTGTACTTTCCGACCCTTTTGTTCTCCAAGTTGCAGAGTCTTTAGAAGACTCTCTTCCCTCTTCTTCATCATCATCACAACATCTTCAAAAGCTTAGAGATTTTGCTTCAGAAGCCCTTCTTTCCACCTCATGGCCCTCTAGAAAAGATGAACCTTTTAGGTTCACAGACACATCTTTCATCAAGCAATCGGATATTATACCTGTTTCTTCCCCTCTAAAGGACAAATCTTTGAATAATTTGAGTGTTTTTGAAGATACCCTTTTGTTTAATTTGACTATAGTTGATGGGTATGTTGTTGATGATTTGTCTCAGTTGTTAGGGTTACCTGATGGGGTTTATGTTGGGAGCTTGTCTGGGATTAAATCAAGTGATGTTATTAAAAGGGTGCTTGAGTTTTTGCCTGTTTCTGAACAAGGAGACTTGTTTTGGTCACTTAATGGGGTCGGGTCACCTGATTTGGTTGTGGTTTATGTGCCTGAAGGATGTAGGTTTGAGGGTCCATTGCATTTGAGGTATGTTTCTAGTGAAGGGAGTGATAAAGATTCGAGAAAGTTGCCGGTTTCGAATCCTAGGGTGTTGGTGGTGGTGGAGAAAGGTGGGGAGATTGGTATTGTTGAAGAGTTTATGGGTGGTGATGGAGGGTTGAGTTATTGGACGAATTCGGTTATGGAAGTGGTTATTGGCGAAGAAGCGAAAGTTAGCCACTCTTACATTCAGACGCAGTCGTTGAGCTCTGCTCATATTAAATGGACCTCCGTTCGGCAGGTAGTTGCTTTGCTTGTTGTTATGTTGTTTATGTTTATGTAAATGCATACATGATTCATGTAAAAGAACTGAAATTGGATCGTCGGGCTTGGTTTATTTGTATATGTATACGTGATGGGCGGCTGCGTGCAACTTTTTTGTTCATGAAAATACAGCTTCTAAATGATTTGTTGAACTTGATTATTGTAGGGGAAGTCAAGTACTTATGATTTAGTAGAAGTAAGCACAGGTGGCAAATTAAGTAGACACAATGTTCATGTGCAACAAGTTGGGTCAGACACAATCACAGGATTATCAACGTTTCACTTGTCTGGTTGTGATCAAACGCAAGATCTACATAGTAAAATAGTGTTAGATCATCCGCGAGGGTTTTCCAGGCAACTTCACAAGTGCATTGTGGCTCATTCACTTGGTCAAGCTGTTTTTGATGGCAACATAAAGGTCAACAGGTAATTCTTTAATACGTCGTTCCATGTTAGTTGATTAATATTGTAAAGCATAGTGATAATCACTAATCAGTATCATTGTGCTCTTTTTCTAAAAGTAGAGATAAAACATGACACAAATCAACCTGGTTGTATATCATCATCATCATTATCGTCATACTCAGTTAATCCCACGAATAGCAAAGCTAAGGTAGGGTCCGAGGAGGGTAAGATGTAGACAACCTTATCTCTACCTTGTGGGAATAGAGAGACTGTTTCCGGTGTGACCTCTGCTCGATAGTAGTTTTGCATCAAGCCTTGGACATAAGGCACATAACACTTGGCAATCGGGACAAGCCCGATTGGTGCATGTATCTCCTTGTCTTTTGGCTATCAACACCACAACATGATGCATGATTACCGTCCGCCGTTTTTAGCATTATTTTCACGAAATTAGTAAAATAACGTTAAATTTTACTGCATTTTAGACAACTTTTGAAAAGATAAATGCGTACAGACCTTATTCTTGACATTCTTTGGTCAAAGTTCATAATGCTGTGGTCAATTTGTTAAATGGTGGCAGATATGCACAACAGACGGATGCAGGGCAACTAACAAGGAGCCTAATTCTTGAGCCACGTGCAACGGTTAATGTGAAACCGAATTTGCAGATTATTGCTGACGATGTGAAGTGTTCTCATGGAACTGCAATCTGTGATTTGGAAGAGGACCAATTGTTTTATCTTCAGGCAAGAGGTATTGATCTGAAAACGGCTAGAAAAGCTCTAATTGTCTCGTTTGGGGCTGAGGTTATTGACCGGTTTCCATCCAGTGATATCAGAAAGAAGGTGGATCTTTATGTAAAGAAGTTGCTTGATCCTGAAGTAGACGTGAGTTTGTAACCAAAACTGGTATTTAATTTGTAACAACATACATTTTTTGTACGGGTCACCATTCTAAGTAACATTTTTTTACCGCGTTTTCCCTACTCATTTAGTAAATAAGAGCTTACATACCGAGATTTACTAGGCTCGCAGCTTTTCATATATATATACAATCTTTATTATGTATTTGTTGAGCTGGACCTCGGTTCGTTTATGCCCTAAATCCCTAACTGTGTCATGATATCATGAACTATCGTTTCTCCTTTAAAACTTGCAATGACAATTTAGTATGCAATAACGCGATCAGTGGGTCTTTTATGAGTAAACTTTTATGAATAAATTACTGTAAGGCTGGCAGTAAATGACTTTCAACAAAGTAATCTTTTACTAAAATAGCATCCCTTGTGTTAAGGTCCAAACAAGGGGGAAAAGATTTTGAGTCCAGCCATGGAACTCTTTTACAATTTAGATTACAGTGTAGAAATGACATGCAGCTGAATCAGTACCTATCCAATCTTGATTTTGTTCTACAAGAAGGCATGGTTGCTGTCTGAAAGACACCGCGATGCACGCTGCATCAGCTATGTTTTCCTGGCCATCAATGTTAATATGATAATACCTTCATTTGTGTATATAAATTATCTAAGGAATCATATTTCTTTGTGACGTTTTCATTTGCACACCCATATCACTCAACATGGAGTACATTAATCTTCTCTTGTGGAATGAATGGCCTCCTTCAACTAATTTAACACCATGATTTCCTGGTTGAACCAGGCTTGCGCCCACCGGTTTTTGTAACCCATTTTTCATCATCATCTCTCTTACATTTTCAACATCATCCCATCTCTCTGCAGTGGTGTATATGTTTGATAACAACACGTATGGTCCTACATCGTTAGGTTCCAATTCAATAAGACGTTTCGCCACCATCTCTCCTAGTTCTAGATTCGAGTGGGTCCTACAAGCGGACAGTAAGGCTCCCCATAAGGCAGGCGCAGGTCCTGTTGTCAAAGGCGTATTCTTGATCATCTCCTCAGAATCTTTCATCAAACCAGCCCGGGAAAGGAGATCAACCATACAACCATAGTGTTCGGCCTTTGGTTCAATCATGTAGACTCGCTGCATCAAGTCAAAGTACCACCAGCCCTCCAAAACCATTCCTGCATGTGTACATGCACTCAGAATGCACACGAAAGTAGCATCATTCGGGACCAAATCACTTTTCTCTAGCTCTAAGAACATTTCTAACGCCTTTTCTCCTTGCCCGTGCATTCCATATCCCATGATCATTGAATTCCATGATACTATAGTTCTCTCAGGCATCTCATCAAACACGTGTTTAGCCATATCCATAGCTCCACATTTGGCACACATAGTCAACAAAGCAGTTGAAAGCAACACGTCGATTACAACATTCTTGTTGTTCTTAATATAAGAATGGACCCATTCACCCTTATCAAGTCTTCCCAAGTGCGCACACGTAGTCAAGACACTCATGACACTTGCTTCATTTGCCTTCACACCTTGTTCCAACATTTCATCAAAAAGCGCCAAACACTCATGAAACTTTCCAGACCTCACATAAAGCGCTAACAGAGTATTTCCAAGAAACAACATTTCGACAAGGCATCCACTCAAACAACTTACGCGCAACCACAACATCTCCAACTCGCGCATACCCATCAATCAAACAATTCCAAGAAACAACATCTCTATAAGGCATCCTATCAAACAACTCCTGTGCAGCCACCATATCCCCAACCAAACCATACCCACCAATCATAGAGTTCCAACTAAACACATCTCTCTCCGGCATTTCATCAAACAACTCACGTGCATCACCAACCATCCCATTCTTCACATACCCATCAACCATCGAGTTCCACGTCACCATATCCGCCTCCACACTCAAACCAAACACCTTCTCTGCATCCCTTACTCTCCCACAAACCGCGTACATCCGAATCAACGCATTCCGTACATACAAATCCAACTCAAACCCTTCTTTCACCACCCTAGTATGCACCTTCTCCCCTTCCCTAACCCTCCCCAATTAACCACAAACCTTAACCACCAAAGGGTAAGTATAATAATTCCCAGGCACCAACTTCCCAACCATTTCTTGATAATAAAAGCTCAAAGCCAACACCTTTTCATTAACATTCACAAGCCCTTTTATAACAGTGTTACATATGAATGTATCAGGGTCATCTAAAGCATGAAACATATTGACAGCATGATAAACAGTAGATGGGGATGAGCATAGCTTCTTGATTACACGACTGGCTGCAAGAGAGTGTTGAAAGAGACCTGAAACGATGAGTTGGGTGTGTATTTGGTTGAATTGTGTTAAGGTGATGGTAGAACATGACTCCAGTTTGTTTAAGATTGGGTGGGTTAGGCGTAATGTGGGGTCGGCTTTGTCGTTGTAGTTGTGATCAGGAAAGAGCTTGGGTGATGATTTGAGGGAGAGGTTTTTGTGGATTTCTCTGAATTTTTCGATGGGTTTGGAGAGTTTAAGAATGTTATTAACACCCATGGTGTGTTTCGTTTTTTTGTTGGGTACAGTTTGTATTACCTTATACGAGGTAATACGTGGTATGTTGGTCCATGGTCTTTTCTAGACTTGGAAGAGTAGATGTCGGGCTTGATGGATAGGTTGACTCGGATGTCTTGGTTGGTCGTGTTGATGGAGACTATCTACAGGCCTACTAAGGCTGGTGGGTACGGAGGAGGACCGGTCTTTTCTAGACTTGGAAGAGTAGATGTCGAGCCTCCACTCACTCTAAGGGGCGAAACAGGGTTGCTATTAAGCGTATTTAATCATGAATTTAAGCAATGAAACCCTGAGTTTTGGAAGGAGATCATGATGCTTTCCCGTTACAAGGTGTTAATTCTTGGGTCTTCATCTCTCTTATTGGATTTTGTGACGAGAATGGGGAGAAGATCCTTGTGTACGAGTATGCATCTAATGGAATCTAAAATTATCATTTAAGTTTTTCTATTATAAACATGGACACGTCTCAAGATATGTCACAAGTGGGCTAACCTACTTTAATAGTAAGTGAGATTTAATTGTTGGTTAAAGAATATAAAGGTTTGTATCAAACGTGTTTAGGTATTAATCTTTTTAGTACATAAAATAAATTTTAACATTTTGGTGCTGTGATAACTTGTTTATAGATGCTTATCAACAATTTGATGACAGTGTATAGTTAACTTGTTTGTATTTGTTATCTTTAGGTTTTGGTTGAATTGGTTATGAAATTATTATTATTATGCAGATGTATATTATTCTTTATAAATTTAGTGAACAAGAAATTCAATTCAAAATTGTAGTTGGGCCTGTAAAATTCAAAATTATCTGAACCTATCAATTTATAGCTCATTGGAGGTTTGTTGCTTAGATTTTACTAGATCACTCACATTGGACTGTCAAAGTCAAAATCGGTTAACAACTGCCCAAACTCGGACATAGTTGGTCAAAATTGACCAAATGAGTTAAGTAAACGGCTTCTTACCTCAATTCAAACCAAAATCAAAACAAGTTCGAATGAAATCAACCCAATCAAGGGTCAACCTAAAGTCTGAGATGATACTCCATGATTTTGAAACAAACAAATCAAACATTCATGAAGTGTTTATCAACTTGTTTGGTGGAAAGTTCGTTTATTTAATAAACGAACAAACACGAACATAAAATTGTCAGTTTAATTATAGGAACTAGCATAAAAAAAACATTGTTTTGTTTATTTTTGTTCGTGAATGTCCATTTTTGTTCATTCATTTATATTCAATGTGAATGTACGTTTATGTTCATATAAGTGGGTGTTTGGGATTTTGTTTCAAAACTCCTTATTAGAAACCAATAAGTCAACGAAAACCTCTACCCCCTTGTATTTCCCTATCTCCCTTTCCATCTTCTCTTTCTCTGCTATACATTCAACCACCATCAGCCACGGCATCACCACCAACCACCAAATATCATATAAAAAACCCAATAAAACCCAACCTCATCTCTTTTTCTCTATCAAAATATAATATATTGTATAAGTTTAATGGAGATAGATGATTAGTCAGATGTGAATTTTAAGAAACCTATCCGAAATCATCTTCTTTTGACATCATTGTCACCCATTGATTGGTGAATGTTAAGGAGATTTTCGGTTGAAAGAGCGTAATCGGCTGCCATATTTTTGTTGCTATATAGCAGGAAGAAAATATATGCTAAATTTGTATTTTTATGATAATTATTTAGCTTATTATACTTTGTTCATATTTCCGTTTCAAATGGATGTATAGAAGAACTCCAACTTCTCTAGTCATATTCCATATTAGCCGTCTATTTCTAAACCAGTAAAAGTGTAAAACAAATCTTTAAAAAAGTATTATACGAAAAGGTTTCTTTATCAATCTTGACAGTGGCGGATGTTGAACGAAAAACCTGGTAGGGCCGGACTCAATACATATAAAAATTTTCGATCAAATTTACCTCTGTTGTAAAACAAGGTCTCGAAGGCCGAGTACTTCCCTAGTAATCGCTAAAAGGTAGGTTGGCGAGGACCGAGTACTCTACGCCTAGGCCGAGTACTCCCCGAGTACCCTCCGACTAGGCCGAGAACTCCCCGAGTACTCCCGACTCCGACTAGGGAGCGCCTAGCGACTTTTGCAACATTGGAATTTACAGTATGAAACGAAAAAACTGGGTGGGCCAAGGCCCGGTCTGTCCCTAGTGAAGAACCGCCTATGAATCTTGATACGACAGTCTACCTCGGTTGAACTAAATGTGTACGTTCATATATGTATATCTTTAGCATAATCCATTATCATTATCATTTAATTAATTTTTTTTTGAAAGGCAAATTACTTTATTCCAAACCCATATATACATATACATCAATTTAGCAAGAGGCTATCTAGATGTCAAAGCCCAGAATCCCAGCCCAATTACAAGACCCAAAACATATTTCA
This sequence comes from Ambrosia trifida, assembly GCA_028751855.1. Classification (NCBI taxonomy): domain Eukaryota; kingdom Viridiplantae; phylum Streptophyta; class Magnoliopsida; order Asterales; family Asteraceae; genus Ambrosia; species Ambrosia trifida. Next base: position 75,506,112 of record CM054123.1, on the reverse strand, counting down.
GTACAATGCTTCTACACAGGTTATACACCAATACTCCTATCAGGTCAGTTACATCTTATAAATTCAGCAGTCTAAGTCGAATCTGCACCATTTGTCCCAATTCCTTGCAATTCCCTTCGCTCGGTTTGTTATCCATAGGAATGATTGCGCCTTGATTTCTTGAAATAATTCTTCTAAGTTTATTCTTTTACCTTGAAAAACTTTCCTGTTTCTTCCATTCCATATTACCCAGCAGGTTGTAAGAATGATTGCATAAATTGCTTTCTTCTTTGATCGCTTTAGGCCGTTGATGTTACCAACCTCCAGCAGTTCACGAAAATCAAAAGCAAAGATAGGGGGTATCTTGCACCAATCAGCTATCTTTTGCCATAGGTTAGCCGCCACATAACAATGAATCAAAAGATGTGCAGCGTTTTCAGGATAGTCGCCGCAGAGACAGCACAGTGTAGAGGTATTGACGATATTTCGCTTGAAAAGACCCTCCATCGTTGAGAGCCGATCTTGCTCCGCACGCCATGCGAATATGTTGACCTTCTTTGGGATCCAGCTCGACCATTTGAAAGGAAAAAACAGGACAGCCACAGCAGAAAGAAGACCCCGACATGAAGCCGCATAAAACTTTCCGGAAGCGTCCCCAATCCAGCTCCATGAGTCAGCGTCTGCTGAAAAGAGAGCAACTTTGCAGCAGATTATTGCACTCCAATAGTTCCTCGCGTTCCTGTAATAACAAAGGTTCACGTCTCCAAACCCAACCCACCGCCCAAGTAATTCCCAGCTGATTTAAACGTGCTGCAGTGGTGCAGCCTTTATTGGATTCTAAGGAGAATAGTTTTGGAAATTTATACCTGAGCGGTGTTTCACCGAGCCAGCAGTCGAGCCAAAACCGTATGTGCAACCTGTTACCAACGACGCCTCGAAATAAATTTTCAACCTGAATGTTCATACTTTCAAAGTCTTTTCTAGTTTTGATGATAGAATTCCAGACCCCCGGAATAGATGATTTAATTGGCATGAATGCCCAAGACCGCTCGTTGTGATGTATTGAGTCGATAACCTGTTTCCAAAGGCTATTGCTTACGGTTTTATAACGCCACCACCATTTTAAAAGAAGGCTCATGTTCATGTGTAACAAGGATCCTAACCCAATGCCACCTTTATTTTTGGGTTCGATTACACGTTCCCATGTAACTCACGATGTTTTATTTTTATTCATCCGTTCCTCCCCAAAAGAAGCATCTTCTTAATTTCTCCAAGTGCTCAATAATACACTTCGGTGCTCTAAAGAGGGAGAAGTGGTATATTGGCAAACTGTCTAGTACAGCTTTCAATAAAACCACTCGGCCACCAAACGAAAGTGACTTGGCTTTCCATTTAGATAGTCTAGAATTACAAGTATCAATAACGCTTTTCCAATGTTTCGCTTGGTTCATATTTGCCCCAGTCGGTACCCCAAGGTACTTACATGGGAAGGTACCTTTGATCACATTAATTCTTTGAGCCACGCCATCAATGATTGTTTCATTCACCCCAATTCCAAATAGGTTGGATTTATGAAGGTTAAGCTTTAATCCGGAAATAAGATGAAAACATCTAAATAACCGGATGACGTTGCAAACACAAGATGTGTCCCATTCTCCGAGCACCACAACATCGTCCGCGTACATGAGGTGCGAGAAAGAAGGTCCCCCGTTAGGAAGAGAGATCCCTCTGATGAGATTAATTTCTTCAGCCTTCATCATGAAACAAGAGAACGCCTCCATGGCGATGATGAATAAAAAAGGTGAGAGAGGATCACCCTGTCGCACACCTCGATGGCATTGGAATTCCCAAGTTGGGGAACCATTAAGGAGAACTGAGGCCCTTGCCGAGATAAGAATCCCCTTGATCCAGTGTCTCCACTTTTCAGGAAACCCCATTTGTGCGAGAACCTCAATAATGAAATCCCAGTTAACACTGTCAAACGCCTTTTCGAGATCAACTTTAAGAAGGAAAGTAGGTTTTTTCGTTTTTTTTGCCTAGGAGAAGACCTCGTTAAGGATCAAGGGGTCGTCTAAGATGTTGCGGTGCGATAAGAAACCGGATTGATAAAATGAGATAATATGTTTCATCAATGCGCGAATCCGATTGGCAAGAACCTTGGAGATGATCTTACCAATACTTCCAAGAAGGCTGATGGGGCGATATTCATTGAGCGAGACCGGGTCAATGCACTTAGGGATTAACACCAAGAAAAAAGATGCGCATCCTTGGCTGATTTCACCATGTTCATGGAAGTCCTCGAGAACGCGAAAAATGTCATCTTTCAGAAGGTCCCAGAAATGTTTAAAGAAGCCGAAATTGAAGCCATCCGGTCCAGGGGCCTTGTCACTTTCACAATCCCAAATAGCCGTTTTAATTTCCGACATTGAGAAAGGCTCAATAATCGCGGGTAGCAGCTACTGGATCGATTTGCTTGATGTTGGGGAAGGAAAATTCTGGTTTGACATGTAGATGCTCACTGAATTTGTTGGCGAAGAACTTCCGAGCTTCCCATTTCATCTTGGTAGGGTCGTTGCACCACTCCCCATTAATAAGAAACCCGTTAATTCTCTTGCTGTTGTTGTTAAAATTTATCATACCATGAAAGAAGCTTGAGTTTTCATCACCTTCTAAGGCCCATTTCGTTCTAGATTTCTGCTTGAGATCATTTGCTTCTTCAGTTTTTAAGGTTTCCCATTCTTTTTTGGCCTCACACCATAAGTTTTTTTCTTCGGCTGCTGTTCGGCAGCAGCATCGAACATGTTAAGTCTTTTTTCACAATCAAGTTGTCGTTGTTTTTTCTTTTCCTTTTCCACGACCAGCCATGCTTTGATAGTGTCCTTGATGACTTTAAGTTTACCTGCAAGAATTTCGTCACTTTTACCATAAAAAGATTTCCCGGATAGAGCATTGTGGATCATATCTTGAAATCCGGGAGCGTTGAGCCATGTGTTGAAGAAACGGAAGGGTTTGGGACCAAATGACAACACATCCGTGGCTAAGGTTAATGGGCTATGGTCCGATTCTTTTCTGGGAGGAGCCACGAGTGAAGCGTTTGGCCATTTGTCCCAAAAATCTTGTGAGACAAGGATGCGGTCAATTTTGCTAAATTTCTCGCCCCCGCCAGAGACACGGGTGAATTTTCTGCCACCCATAGTATATTCCAGCAGACCGTTATTATCGATGAATTCATTAAAAGCCTGAGCGCATGTTGAATTAAAATTTGAGTTCAATCTTTCATCTTGTGACCGTACGACATTATAATCACTCAATAGTATCCAGAACCCCGGTTTAGATTCAATTTCTTTAGTTATTGTATTCCATAGGTCTTTTTTGGCTGAAAGACCTTGTGGAGCATAAACATTTGCAATATGGGCAGTAATATCATGTTGAAGGATTTTACCAGAAAGAATCAACACATTACGATTTTTAAAGGTTTGTGTACAGTTAAAGAAACCTGGATCCCAGATGCTAAGTATTCCTCCTGAGGTACCTTCGGCATTAACCCAATTGAAAGACATCGGTCTTCTACCCCAGATTTTATGCACTTGAATCTTCGAACCATCACAACGCATTGTTTCCTGAATTGCAGCGAAGTTTGCCTTGTGAAATCTAATCGTATCACCAATGGAGAGCATTTTGGGGTCTTCTCCAAGACCGCGGACATTGTAAGATAAGAATATCATTGGGGAACAACGGTATCACCTTCTTCCCTGATAGAATTTTTCAATTGTGTTTTAAAGCCGGAAGCCTTAATTCCGATGGCTTCACCCAGATTAACCGTATCAGTAGCTTCCACATGGGCCAGATTATCAATAGGTGTAGCGGTTAAGGAATTGCCAGATGTGAATTGGAAACACGAATTTGGGGTAATCGGGTTGTGAAGAGGTGAGGGGAAAGGGGTAGGACAGGGTGAAAGGGTGGGATTAAAGTGCGGGTGAGGCGAGCAGTTGGCAGAGGAAAAACGGCGGATGGCTTTAGAACGGTGGGAAATGAAGGTGGAAACAGGGGGGAGGAATGGGGGTGATCAGTTCAGAGGGTGAGGGGTGGGCTGGGTTGCCAGCGATAGGCACAAAAAGGTTAGTGGGCTCATCCAAAGGGTCCAAGTTGTTGGGAGAAGATAATCTAGGCCTTTTTTTACTTGGAAGCCCATTAGTTCTAGGTGGTGATATCCCAACAGAGAAAATTGTCTCGTTCAAGGTGGCCCCCACAAAATTAAAACTTTGTTCAGCAGACTTAGGATTGACCTGGGGTGGTGTGTCCATACATGCATCATAATTGTTTTGTTGCTCCAAAGGTAGAGATGTTTCATCTTCCAATGCATGGTTTTTTGTTTGTTCCAAAGGAGGTGATGTTTCATCTTCCAAGATTTGAACATTCGACTGTTCAGTAACCACCGGCTGAGACGTTACGTCCGGTGGTTTGTCTCTCGCCGGATTTTTCGGGATAAATTCACCATCTTCAATATCATGATCAACCATAACGGAATCCTCATGAATTTTATGCTTAGTCATGTAATTCCCAGTTACCGGGTCTAGTACCAGTTCGTACTGGCTAGACAGGTTGTCTTTAGCTGAACAGAAATCCGGTACCCACATTTCGTCAACTTCCTGCACCCAAACAGAAAATGTTTGATTTTGACATGTAACCTTAGTTCACCTTCGATTCTTTTCCCATGTTGCACAAGGATGGCCACATTCTCAAAGGCTAAGTTACCATCTCGAATTGACACTTGTGGATCATACACAACTTTTCCGAATTTTTCACCAATGTTGCTCAATACTAATTTTTCCCAGAATTGTGGAGGGACCCCCATGACTTTTATCCAAGCGATTCTCTCAAATTCAGTTTCCTGCCCATTCCATATTTCCAGAGATGAGAACCATTGTCTCCATAAGTCAACTTTAGAGGATAGGAAATCTTTAGCCTGACATGAGCTTTGAAACGTTAAAAGCACCTTTTGTCCCCCCACATAACATAGGGAAATCCGATCGAAATCTGCAGAGGACAAGAATTGTTCCATGCAAGATAACCTAGTGACATCTAGAGCCCAGCCCAATAAAGAGCATTTTTTTCCAGTAGAAGGTTGCCGGTGGGGGCGGGTAGGAAGGTTAATGGACAGGGAAGGGACAAAGTAATCCGGAACACCGGTCGTGACGGATCTGTAGGATTGTCCACAGTTAGTGGACCAGGATTTCGGGGGGTGACAGTAGGGTGGAGGGGGAGGGGGAGGGGGTGGAGGTGGTGGGGGATGGGGTGTTGGCGGTGAGGATGGGGTTGCCGGTGGGATGAGTGATGGTTGGAGGGGTTTTTGTTCATCTTTCCAAACTTGGCGATATTAGCAACTATTCGGTTCCTTCCCATGGTTACCTGACTGATTGTTTTTGCCATTTCAGAACCATCATTGATGTCTTCATACCTGACAAATGCAAAATATCTTCCCAGCTTGTCTTTTCTTCGAGTTAGGTAGGCGTCCACCATGTTTCCGAGTGGCTTGAACAGTCTCCAAAGATCTTCCAAGGAACACCAGCAAGGGAGGTTGCTGACGAAGAAAGTGGTTGTGTTTTCATTCTCGACGTATCGGTTTGGTTGCACATACGGTTGTGATCTCCTGCGACGACGGGGAAACTCCCAACCCTCTTCATTCTCCACGTTATCTCGCTCATCTCTCACATTCTCCTGATTGTCTCTCTCACTCTCAAGCTCTCTCTCGTGATCACTTTCTCTCTCGCTCTCTCTCACTTGCTCTCGCTCTCTCTCACTCATTTTTGAGGTTATTATCATTTAATTAATTTATCAAGGAGAGTTTGTTTTTACTAAAGCAAAATTAATGTGTAGCATAAAACATTGACAGATCTTTTAAGGGGTTACGCCCCTCTTATTTTTATCAATAGTCTAAATTTACGGGTGTTTCATCCGAGGATTTTATAAGTATCAAGTCTGCCTCTAATTTAAACGTCCCGTGACTTTTGGGTTTTGGCCCTCCCAATTAGTTACGAGGGTGACTAACTAATCAGCACCAAAAGCAAAGACATAAAAATGAAAAATCTAGGAAGCTGACGACTCACTTTTGTCAAACCAATTATTTCAACATCTCAAAGCAACATTCACACTATGAAAACCAATTATTTTCGAAGCAATTTCCACTCTCTAACTATGCACTAAATTTCAACATCTTGGCCTGTTTCTTATTTCGTTTGCATATATAAATATATAATGAAATTTCGATGAAATAGAATTGAAGATGATCAGTTTGCAACCCAATCAACACTCCTCTCATTAACAAAAAAAAAAGTATTTTTTTTAATTGAATTAAAGAAGAGAGCAAACCAACCCAAACATCTCTTTAGAATTTTAAAATAAAAAGTACTTGTGACATATATACACACAATAATCAGTTGTAAATGAACTGTACACATATTTGTGTAGATAAGTGAAGGGAAAAAAATACATAGATGGGGTTCTTTAAGTTATTCAGCTTCAAAATCTTTCCGCTTCTTCTAAGGGAATAATGACTCCACGATCAATGTACTACAAAATAGATCACCGTCAGGTCAGTCTAGAATATGATTATTCCTGTGACCACTTTTTGGTGTAAAAATAAGTATAAGTTTTTTAGAGTAAATAAAATATTGAGAGACTACTAGATGAATAGTGTGATACCTGACATGTATTTATACCGATTAGTAATTAGGGTTTTTTCTTCCTTTGAAGTCGGAAACCTCTTGTTAGGTTAGGGTACTCCTAAGTTTTACCGGAGATCTATTTTCTTAATTGAATATCCAAGAGGGTTAGGATGAAATACACAACGAAAGAAAAATAGGAAGTCGTAGAAAGGGTATCAAACAAAGTCCGATTCAAATGATTGAAGCGACATTGAAACCGTCTCATTGAACCCTACGCTCGTAGTTTTTAGGTTTTTTATTTTTTAGAATTTAAGCTTGTGGTTTGTAGAATTTGTGTTATATCATTGTGTCTTTTATGTTGGATTGTGTATTTTCTTTATATTTGTCATTGTGTCATTTTTCCCCAATATTGTGTTATATTTATTGGCAGTGTGTTATATTTTCTGACTCGTTGTATTTTATTTTGTGATGCAACGTGTTTTTTTTATTATTCTCACCGTTTTTATTTTTGTGACATTGTGTAGAATAACGTGATCCAAAAGATATCTCCAAAGACCGATATGCCATGTGGGCATATTTGTCTCGCGTTTCGCGATCCAACTGATATTTATATGTTTACTCCATTTAAATGGGATTAATTCAGATCATACCTCATCAATAAGAATTAGAATTATCAATTCATATTCATGCTTAATGAAAATAAAAATAAACCATCTCAATTCATGTTTATACACATGGGAAAATCAACTCATATTATGATATTCATACTTACTACTTAGCTACGAAAAGAATGATGCAGAGGTTTTTGAAGAATTAGGAGAGGAATCCAATATTGTGAGTATACAAATTTAAAAAAAAAAAAAAAAAAAAAAAAAACTAAAAATTTTGAATTTTATTTATCAGAAAACTTAAGAACAGATACAACAAATAAATACAATCTATAAAGTGATACGTGTAGCAACACCTTAAATAAAGTGATACTAAAAAAATCAATTTTGTTAACTTTATAGGGGTTTTTTTAATGATGACTTTCATATGAGTGATTCGTTGTCACACTGCCTAATCGGCAGCCATAGTCATCTGTCTCAAACTACGTTGTCTTAACCGGACCCATGCTGAGGTATCAGACTTAGTTATGGCGTTCTCCCGAAAACCGTACTGCCTCCACACGAGTTGCCTCGCTGAATTAACAGCAGAAAGAAAATCAGGGTGCGGCTCAGAATCGAACGCTGCTCACTACGTTTGTCGCCATCATTGCCCTACCACTAAGCTATAAGCTCGTGGTCAGTTAACTTTATAGATAGTTCTAGACTTCTATAGGTAAGTAAACAAGTTTAATTTAACTATTTTTCTTAAGAAAGTTTGAAATAATAATATTAACAAATCCGGTGACTTGTGTTTGGGGGTTTACCGTTGACCTATTCAACAGCCATATCCATTTCACAACCCGACCCGAATACCTAAAGTCACCTATATATATATTCAGTTCAAACTACATCATCTCATCAATGCATGACCCGCCATTAAAGACCTTCAACAATCTCCATATTGCTTTGCCAAATACTTCTCTTATAGGTCAACCCTTTACAAAAACAAACTTAAATCAGTTAGCTTTTTTTTTTTTAAATGTGTATTATTCTTATTAATATTATCATTATGTATCAATTTATGGTTTCTTGTTGCAGTTTTGTTTGATTGATCAGTTTCTTGTTTCTGGGTGATAAAAAAACGTGAAAAATTTATTACCCATCTGTTTCAAATTAGGATCTTGTTAACGGTTTGTTGTAAATTATGGGTGGAGATGGTTTTCGTCTTAGAGGCAATTCATCAAACACCTTGTCTGCATTAACTGTAAATGAGGGGAATCAGATAAACAACAATTTGATTGAAGAAGATGATGATGTTGTTCACCTGATTGAAGATCAGGAACAAGAGATTATGCAATTGAGAAGACACTTGGCTGAATTCTCGGTCAAGGAAGCGCGTATTGAAAGCGAAAAGAATGTTCTTGAGAAGCGAATTGGTTCGATGTACAAAGGGTTTGAGCAGCAGCAACAAGACCTTGTTGAAGCTGGATTGAAAGCTATGGCTTATAGACAAGAGATAATTGAAGAGAATATACGGCTTGACTACGCGCTGAAGTTAGCTCAGGATGAAGATTCGGTGTTTGTGTCGTCGTTGGTACCTTTTCTCGCTGAACAATCTCTTTATCCTGCAAGTTTAGATGCATATTCCATTGTTAGTAATTTAAGGGTCTTGTTTAAGCATCAGAAAGAAAGACTTGCTATAGCCGAAGAACGGCTAAGAGACTCTCAATATCAACCTATGGTTTTGCATAGGAGAGAGGTGTCTTATAATAATTCGTCGCATGAATGGGCCGGTTCAAGCGGTTCTCCATCACCAGAACCGGTTCATATGGGTATGGAGAGACCAAATAAAGGAGAAGATGTAGCGAATCCTCCTTATTTACCGTCAATTCTTGAAGAAGAACACGAACAAGAACCATCTTCTTCATCACATCATGAAGCTGATGATTCAGAAGAAGATGACTATGATGACGTGGATTACGCTAATAAACCGCTTCCCACAATAGAGGGTTTGCAGATAATAGGCGACCCGTTTCCTGGTAACGAAATTCTAGCAAGCGGGTACTCAAGAAACGGAACCACAAGTTGTAGGTTTGAGTGGGTTCGCTATTTACAAGACGGGTCAATGAAACACATAGAAGGCGCACAGCTTCCCAAGTATGCTGTTACAGCAGATGATTTTGATAATTATCTTGCTGTAATAGTGCAGCCACTTGATGACACGCAACGAGAGGGCGAAGTTGTAGAATGCTTCGCAAATGGCCACCAAAAGATCACTTGTCATCCTGATATGCTTCGTGAAATCGAGAGAAGAGCGAGTACAGGTCACGCGAGTTTTCAGTTGTTTGTTTGGAGAGAGTCGCTAGACAGAGACCCTTGGGAACCGGCAGTCTTGGAAATCAAGAAGAGTAGCTACAGGATTAAGCTTAACGGACCTAACAATGTTGTACTAGTTGACGATAAGTATACACCAGCAACCGTTATTAGTATACCAGAAGAAGAACTGTCATTGTTCTCTATACTTGGACCAGAGGGTACTGAGCAATACCAATGCGCAGTCGATAACTCAACTGATATTAACAGCTCAAGAGATGCAATCGTCCTAACGATGAGGTTATTTGTCAAACGGGCTCTTGATAAAAAGCTAGGGAAGAAGAAGAGAAGAGGTCTGTTTTTTTAAGTAAGTTTTATGTTGTATATTAGTATATTAGTGCATAGGTTCATCATGTAGTATTTGTTTAATCGTTTTTGCTTGCATTCGTTGATGATTGAATCGTATATTGTCATGAACTCGTAGCTCAATATTATCGCGAACGTTGCTAGACATCAACGGCTCGAATACAGGAATTTAGAAAGTTGTTATTAATGATGAACAATGTGTAAAAGTTCTCAACCTGTTATAAAACGAGAACATGTGAATAACATGTATAATGTAATGTTGACAAACGTGTGTATGGTAAGTCAAGAACGCGGTAATGGAAGGGAATGCGATGGTTAAAGGATACGGGCACGGCTAAAGTTATCAAATCCGCGATGAGGAAACATGTTAACGTGAACGTATGCGAGTGGTTATTGTGATAAACAGTCACGAAAATAGACATGTTTACTCTCTTTATGTTACAAAATAATCATTGACTTTTAAACATACAAAAAAATAGACATTCAAAATCAACCAATCAGACAACGCCAAATAAGCACCGCGGGCTAAAATATACCCGTCGGCTAAGGCTTAGTCTACAAAAATAGCCAATCAAACCAATACATGTTTTAAGGCCAACTAAGGCTTAACCCTCGCTTTTACATGTATTGCCCGTTGGTTGGTTCGCTTGTGGTCCTCGATGTACTTTACAAAGGTTTCCGTGTTAGGCTAATTCATAGTTGTCTTAGCAAGCAGTGCTTGTTTGTTCGCTTCATGTCCATTTTGATAATTCTAAAAGTCAGCATGTCTAGTTTGGTAAATTTCTCTAAGGCTGGAGATAAGGTAAAAAAGTATCGAAATTTGAAAGGGGGGGGGGGGTGTTCCCCAACGAGAGAGGTGCCACCTAGGCTCCCCGTCACCTCCCTGTCTCCCACACCACACGGCAACAAAGTGCAATTTGATGTAAGGTATAATGTGTAAAACTACAGCGTTATACCCTATAGTGGTGTACAACCCCTAAGTAAAACACAATTTCTTTTCTTTTTAACTTTTTTCTTTCATAATTAATGAAGACAAATATAAGAACTAGATGTGCAAAAGAGCCAAGCTGAACCCGAGTTCAAGTATGCTCGAACTCAAGCTTTGTTTCTAAATATCGAGCTTGGCTCGTAGGTATTTTTTCAAACTCAAGGTCGGCTCGTTTATTATTTATTAATTAATTTATATTAATTACAATTATTCTTTAATACATAGGTTATTTGTCATTATTTTATACAGTCCATCATTATTATTTAAATATATATTTCATACGTTAATTAAAAATTATATAAATAGTGGGTCTGTTTAGGTTCACGAGTCGGCTCGAATTTGATAAACAAAGCTTTCGTTTACGAAACGATCATGTCTTTAGGCTTGTTTGCATCCCTACGGAGTCAAAAACACAAGGTTTTCAGAACAGGACCGGACGTCGAACCGGACCCTCGGGCGGTTCACCGGTCCAACCGGTTCGACCGGTCCAACGAACCGGGCCAAAAAATGCTTCGAAACCCAAAATATCAAAAAAATAATAAAAAAAAACCGGTCCGACCACCGGTTCGCTGCAGAAACGGTCCAACCACCCGAACCGGACCGGTCCAGGTCCCGGAGCCCGGTCCGACCGGCCGGTCCGGTTCGGTTTTCAAAACACTGCAAAAACAAAACATGAAAACAAGTAAACAACCCCATACGACCAACAGTTTAAAACACACGAGTGACACTACAAACTAACGAAGGTCAAACCCACAGGTAAAGACGACCCCATATCTATCTCTCTTTCAGAAACAAAGGGTTTGTGTTTATGTTTAATTAATTCAATTCCATCATCTGAAGCATAATATCTTCACTCTTCCAAAGGTATAATTATAAATTCTATTCAATTTATAATTACAAATTGTTGTTTAATTCTATTCAATTTATAAGTACAAAGGGTTTGTGTTTAATTTATATGGTTGTTTAGTTTATGTAAGCATATACAAGCTTTGATTAGGACCAAATAGTGTATAGCAGTTATAAGTTAAAAAAAATTATTATGACCGAAGAAGCACTGGTTAAACACCTATATGGACGAGCAATATCATCATTATTCATACTCAGTTAATCCCACCTATAGCAAAGCTAAGGTAGGGTCTGAGGAGAGTAAGATGTAGACAGCCTTACCTCTACCCCTAAGAATAGAGAGGCTGCTTCCAGTGAGACCCCGGCTCGATGGTATCAAGCCTTGGACATAAGGCACAGAACACTTAGCAATCGGGACAAACCCGATTGGTGCATGTACCCCTTTGTCTTTTGGCTATCCACGCAACCACATGATGCATGATTAACCGTCCGTCGTTTTTAACGTTATTTTCACGAAATTAGTAAAATAACGTTAAAACTAGTGCAACTTTACTTTTGCCCCCCAAGGGCTACACATATATACATTATATGCGCACACCGTAAGTGGGGCGTAAATATGAAGATGACGAGCAATATGAAGATATATTTTATTGATGTTTGACTGGACGATTACACAAGACTCGTATATAAGCGAATACCGATGTTTCAATAAGTATAAGAATTTAAGAATTGGTAAAGGAGGGTGGAATATCTGGAAAAATCCAGTTCACTGTAAGTATAAGAATTTATGTAGATTGGTCAGGAATCCATAGAATGGGTAACGCCGTAACGCTTAGAAGTGTAAAAATTGTGTTTTTGGTAGTCTTTTTCAGTGTGCTTCAAACATGGTTCGATTTTTATCAATAAACCTAATTACGTGCTAACATATAGTTTTGGAGCACATAAGAATGGTTTGTTGGATCATAAAAATATGAAATGGGTTGAATGTCTCTCGTAGTGTATTTTAATGCATAAAACTATTACTGCTATTGAGCATTAATCGCAAGGCCATGTGATCCTAAAAGATAAATAGATCAATATATTGTCTGTTTCCTTGCTACTATAACTATAAACATCAGTTAAACCATTTAGCCATTGCAGGAGAGTCTCATTAAGGTTCAGCCTAGTTCAGTGCTTAATGGTTCAACAACATCCCAAATCTTAATGGTCACTTCAGCCTTAACCATTCCATTCAGAAGCTGAAACAAACGCGCTGAATGTTTAATCATTCAGCGTTGAATGGTTCAGAGCCTCATTAAGAGGCTTACCAAACAGCCCCTTAGTGATATGACAGACATATAAAGTGCGCCCAATGATATGACTTTCTGTAGGATCTTATTCCAAATGGTTAAAGGCCAAGCAGGTTGAATTAAAAGTAGTACATCATTATTGAAGTAATATAGTTTTCATAATTGTATTGACTATTGGGCACAGTCGCACTCGCACACTATTCGTTTATAAAAAAAAATTATAATGTTTGGACCTTGGACAGTAAGCATTGCGGGTCAGACCCACCCAAACCCCACAAAAAAAAGTAAGTTAATTGTTTCGACTAGGTATCCATAACCCAGCCCATCGTATTGTGATTGTGTGTGAATACCCTACATGAAAAGTGTGTTGTTGACATGGTTTAAAAAAACGGGTGAGGCGTGCCTCAAGGCGAAACGCTAAGAAAACGAGTTGGAGGCGCGCCTCAGGTGGTTTAGGCTGTTTTTGTTGTGTTTGTTTGGTGTTTTAGAATTTTTGGGTCAATTATTTTGTTTTTGATGTTTTAGACTTTTCTAGGTCAATTATTTATTTTATAAGATACATAATTTTTATATTATTTTTTGATTGCGCCTCTGGCTTACGCCTTGTTTGCCTCGAGGCTTACGCCTCATGAGGCGAAGGGAAAATGCCTCGAAGCTCGTTTCCGTTCTTTTCAACTTTGGTTGTTGATAGTCCTTTTTCATGTTCTTCAAACATAGTTCAAATTTTCTCAATAAACCTGAGTACATATGTACGTATGGTTTTGGATCATATAAGAAAGGCTTGTTGAACAATAATTACTCTAAAAGATTAGTTGTAAGTTTTACTACTTGTATAGTTTACCACCATGATTTTCATGGGTCTGGAAATTAAATAACTCATATCAGTAGAATTCTTCAAAGTTTTACTAAAAGCATCTCTAGCTATAGAACCATTGGGGGCGGCAGCAGCAAAGCCTTAGGCCTAAGAAAAATATCATTTGTTTTAGTGTTCAAAAGGCCCAACAATAGAATTCCTGAAGGCTGAAACCATTTTTCTTCAATTGCAGAAACCTTTTTTTTTCCCACCCCATCCCACTCTGCAAATATCTTCAGTTGAACAAAAAGAGGAGTCACGGAAGAATGATGATAATGCTGTGAGTTAACTTGGTAAGATAAATAAAGAATGATTGTATATTGATTGTGTGTGTAATTGGTACAAGTATAGAAGATTATGTAGAATACAATGTTTCGACCTACTGACCTAGTCACTCTAATATATGGAAACTATATAATCTTAATATCAGGAATATATTCTAGACATCAATTCCGAATATATGTCTAATATCCCCCTGCAAGCTAAAGGTTGCCGGGAAGCGTCCATTAGCTTGGACCATAAGAACATGAATCTTTGAGAGGGAAGAGGCCTGCAATCTGATCGTCTGTTTTGATGAACTGTACTGAGAGTTTTCCTTGAGCGACCTTTTCTCGAACAAAACGAAAATCCACTTCAACATGCTTTGTTTTTGCAAGGATGACTAGATTTGCTGATAGATATGTAGTCCCTAGATTATCACACCATAATGTGGGTACCGATTTTATAGGAACACGGAGCTCATGTAAAAGGGCTTGGAGCCAGCCAGCCAGGTGAGTTCAGCAACTGTATCAGCTAAAGTTTTGTACTCTGACTCTGTAGATGACCAAGAGACAGTTTTCTGTTTCCGAGCAGACCAGGAAACAAGCTGTTAGACAACTCTTAGAAGTTTTTTAGGAAATATTACAGATTTTAGACGTAGTTTATTACTTTAATTTGTGTTGAAAATTGAAATTAAATTGTGATATTTAGGTCAAGATTTGCTAATTATATTGTTGTTCACATAAACTGGAATCTGTCTGACTAGTTTAAATTTGATTATGAATTCACTTTAGTATAGAAAATTTGTCATAGTGAAGTATGAAATTTTAGGTTCTGAACTAGAGTTTGTGTGGGAGCGTTTTGGTAATTTACTAATTTACATCAACTACGGTCCTCACACTTTAAATTAAGATATAGACTTATATTATTTAGACACGTTTTAGGCTTCTTTAGGGCCATTTTAGGTTGTGTTAGGCTAATTCCAGGCTTATTTAGGGTTGATAAAATTGTTTCAGACCTGTTCAGACGATTTTTGGCCTGAACTTTATCAGAACTTGCCCTGAAAAATGCGCCCGATGGCCTGAAAGTAGGGCTTTTATAGCGAAGCGAGAAGGGTGCACTGGGCTCAGGCGCACACCAGGGTGAGCCTTGACAACAAGCGTTATGTAGTAGTCTTGCTATCCACTTATCCCCTAGTGTGAGAAAGTCGGAATTCCTTACTCAGCAGCTAGGTAAATAACAATTAACAACTGTAAAAAGTTTTTACATGTTTTATAGGTTAAAATGGTTATTGAGCCCAACCCGTTTTTACCAGCAGTCATCAGTTGTTGCCTTTATTTGACCTGGCTCATTTTGTGCCTCCGGTAATTGAATTCTCTGGATCCCCTAATGCACAATTGATATCAACATCATTTGCTTGCTAGTTATTTCTTATTACTCATCGCAATCCTGTCCCAAAGATAAAAATTTAGGTTCATGTGGACTTTTAATATAAGGTTTCGGGTTGTTTTGGGGTGTATAATATTCTTAATCTGCAACCTCTAAACCTAGATATCACATGGGATCCTTGATGATTAATATAGTCAAAATTGCATATACTTTCACAGGAGTAAGTGAAGTTTTTACTTAATTATTAAATAAGTTAGTGTAAGGAAAATACTTATATTCGCTTCATCTTCATTCATATATGCCAATTCACAACTCTATTTAGTGTAACTATTATGCCATTATGTCTGAATGTGTTGACTTTTGCTGCAGAGTTGACTTCGTCTTCATTAAGCAAAAGAGTTGATTTTGTCTCCATAAACAAGTGATGGCAGGTGAAGACGAAAAAGACTTGGTGGAAATCTTGGAAGAGAATCACCCCATTGACATCAACAAATACACAAATTATGTTCATTCCCCACAATGTGGCGCCATCGCAACTTTCTTTGGAAACACCCGTGACACGTTTGATGGAAAAACTGTAATAGAATTAAGATACGAAGCTTATGTCCCAATGGCTATTCGTTGCTTAAAATCCATCTGTTCATCAGCCAGATCCTTGTGGAACATCAATGCCATTGCTGTGGCCCACCGACTGGGCCCTGTGCCTGTAGGTGAAACAAGTGTTTTCGTCGCTATTTCATCTGTTCATCGCGTTGATGCATTGGATGCTTGTAAGTTTGTGATTGATGAGCTCAAAGCATCTGTACCCATATGGAAGAAAGAGGTCTACTCAAATGGTGAAGTATGGAAAGAAAACATGGAGTTTCTTGAGAGAAGGCCGGAAATTGGGAAGCTTAGGTCCTGCTGCAGACCGAAAGTGAAGGTGGAGGATGATGAAGCTGTAAAAACCGGTTGTTGCAGGCCGAAGTTGAAGGTGGAAGACGATGGATCTGCTGAATCTTGCGGTGGCAATGCATGATCATCAAGAATTGTGGTTAGTTGTTTTAAGTTTACTCTTTGTATTTTGGCATTGTAAACATAATTTGCAATAAAATGCCTGCGTTTATGATTCATATTCAGTTATGAACTGAGAGTATAATGACCCATTAAAATCTCTGTTGAAAACTTAAAAGCATTCTTTTTATATGATACTAGCATGGAGCGTGTGATATTTGCATATATAGGATTGTTGTCTTGTCGAGCCTACGGATGTAAACGAGACAAGCCGAGCTCAGCCTGAGCACGGCTCATTTACTTATGAGAGCTAGAGCTCGAGCTCGAGCTCGGCTTGTTTAGTTTTTTTTTTTTTGAAAGGCGAATTTCTTGCTTCTTGTGAGACTTGAATTCAAGACCTCACCCTTTTAGTGTATTAAAAGGCATTGCCTTACCACTGGACCACCAACCCCAATGGCGGCTTGTTTAGTTACGAGAGCTCAACTTGACTCTTTTCGAGAAAGTTTGCCTCGTGAGTATTTTTTTCAAACTTAAACTTGGATCGGCTCACTTGTTTGTAGTTGTTAATTACTTTAAATACATTTATAAATGTTTTTTTAATATAACTTGTAATTTTGTATATACAGTTATACACCATAATATATATATTATTTAATTACTTTATCATAATTATATTTTAATAATTATTATTATGTAAATATATATTATATATGAAAGAAAATTATATTAGTAATAGGCTTGTTTAGGGCCTTAGGCTCACGAGCTAGCTCAAGCTGATAATTGAAACTTAAGCTTGGGCTCTAAACAAGCTTATTTTAGGAGCGAGTCCATCTTTAGTAGCTCACGAGTGGCTTGGCTCGTTTATTCTCTAGTTGAGCCGAGTCATGAAGATGGTTAAAAATAACACTGGAAATTCTCAGCCCAACCTTTTTAGGTTTGATTCATCATAAGACTGAGTTTGCTTAGCTTTTACACCGGGTAAGCTAACGCGTTTTTAATAGGTAAGTCATCCCATGTATTCTCCTATGTCAAAGACTCTTCCACAAGCATCATGCGATATCATGTGGTGTCGCCGAATCCTCTAAGAAGCCATTTTGTCATGTTTGTTTTTTAAACTATGGGTCACTTGTTCCGTCTAGCATTGGACTTGTGAGGGGAGTGACTCTTTAATTCCTGCCCCGTGAGGCACTAAGAGGTACAAACATTTTACGGCACACATTAGTTTATCATTGAGGCACTCCAAAAGGGTATGTATGAAAATACGGCTTTGACCTGGTGGTATTAAAGTATTGGATAAGACTTTGTCTTTTCAAATAGTGAGGGGTCAAATCCCGTGAGGGACAAAAAAAATTGACCATTAAAAAAAATGTATGTATTAGTGATCAAGAACCGACACGTATAAGCTATGCGTACGAGTAGATATGATCTTTAAACATTTACACATTAACATCCAACTATAATGAGACTAATAAATTGACATAAACATCTAGTTATAGTGAAGAGACCAATAAATGTATATAAACATGAGTGTGCAAATCTATTGAAAACGACTGTTGGAACTAAATCTTTTTGAAAAGATTATATTAAAACCGAATCAATAAATATATATAAAGTTCTAAATTCGTTGTCACGATAGTGGTCGTTCTCAGCTTTGACATTCTCTCCACTTTCATGTCTTATTATTATTTTAATGAAATATGCACATTCAAACCACTAACAAGTTCTTAATTGAATGTCAACTACTAGTACACATTCCTCACTAATTAATTGTTAAGAACATCATAGCATCACATGTTCAACTTGTCGTCCCAATTCTAAAAAAATGTGGACCATAGAGTTAACATACAAATTTATTTATAGAAGGTACGTTAACTCTTAAAGCATCTACAATACATCCATCTTAAAAAAAAAAAAAAAAAAAAAAAAAAAAAGTTGTATCAAGAATATCCTCTCTCTTCCGGAAGCGCGTCCTTAAGCTTAAGGATATGCCATTGCAGCGTCCATGACATTATAGTCTACTGCCATCTTGAGGGTGAGATAAGGCTTAGAGACAAGAGCGTAGCATTGTTGGGGCGGGAGGGGGCGACCGACCCCCCCCCCCCCCCTCGAATTTTCGCGCAGAAGTTCTGATTATATAGTTTTCGTATAGAAAATTTTGGAAATATAGGGTTTCGACCCCCCGAAACTGGTTTTCGACCCCCCAAAACTAGTGACTTCCGACCCCCCGAACCTTCGGGTCAAGCTTCGCCACTGCTTAAAGATCATTGGTCATGGGTTCGATTTTCCACAAGGGGAGTTTTCCCAGATTTATTGGGTTTCCTCATGAATTGGTGTATAGGTACTATTGCCTAGTGGAGACTGGAGATGGATATGATCGGTTAGTTCCGCTAGTAGCACGATGATACTTCAGTGGTCCATCAGTGATCCAAATTTATCGTTCAAAAAGAAAAGATACGCCATTGCAGCGGCTCTTAAGTGTTGACCTAGTCGCTAACAAACAATGTTTCATTTCGATTGGCCAGATTCGACTTTCATCCATAGGGAAATAAAGTTTAAAGGAAGATAAAGAAAAAGGAAAGTATATCTTTATATTATATTTGACGAATATGCCCATAGATATAACAAAGGACCTCAAAAAACACTTCAAAAAATAATAATAATAATGTGGAATAGAGAATGTGTGCAGTAGGCATGGGTGGTGGCTTTTGCTTTTAAAAGGGCATCGTTGGTAACTCCCATTTTAACTTTATGCCCACTTTGCTCTTTTTGCCTTTTGCCCCCAATCTTCAAGTATAGGCATGGAAGAATAACACGCACACCAACAATGATTTTGATGCTTCCATATCCATATATCACTTCACTTGATCATTTACCCAATGTTATTTTAATCTTATGATATGTAACTTGTTATGTCTTGGTGAAACTATAATGTGTGTTGCCTGTGAGAGATGCTACTAGGACGATTTTGTTCCGATTCTTGTGTTTGATGGTTCATAAACGAGGTTTTTGTAAAGTTGAAATGGTTGTTGTAGATGGAGGTTGTCATGTTGCAAAAGAGAAGCATGTCAGATCTAAATCTATGAGGCTATGGGGTGTGCAGACATGAGAATGTTCATGTCTCAATGCCACCTAGGATGCCATCTAGGATGGCTCTCATATTCTCTTGGTTGAGACATGGTAAGGGTGTGGAGACACCACAAGGTCATGTCTCAAATTTATAAACCCATCTAATAAAAACAAAATACCTAGTGGTTTAAATTAAAAAAAAAACCCAAGAAATTACCTCATTGGAGCGTCCCTAATGTTATGTGAGAGACGGGAGGGACGGGAGGCCATGAGACTGGGGGGAGGACATGGGAGGGGGCGGTGTGAGGAATGGGGACGGGGCAAAATGAAGGGGACGGGGGTGGGACGTCTGTGCACCCTTTAGCCTGAGGCGTGGTTTCAAATTACGCGGGTTTAAATTGAAATCAATATACCTTTTAATATTCTCTATAGTAAGTATTAAAAGTAAAATGTTTCTATAGATTCATATGATCATATGAATATTCATGGTTAATGATTAGATTCGTATTCATTACGAAACCAAATTTAGGTAGAAAACCATATAAATACTTATATGTGTGATTATATAATTACATTATATGGTTAAAATAACATGTATATACATGTGCCTGTGTTTAACTACACAACTATCTATTTAAAATTGTTCATGTATTAAAGGTCATTCTATATTACTATACTTTTATAAGCAAAATAGATAAAATAGTAACCCACGTTTATGGTACAAACGTGTATGTATGTGTGTGTGCCCGCATTTATGAAAAATACGTGTATGTATAACATCAAATGTATATATTTCACAACCATGGGCAAAGTATACTTGGGGCCAGGGGTGGCCCTGGCCCCCCTGTTTTTTGGCGCAGTAGTGGAAATTTGCGATTTTCATAGGTAAGTTGAGTCCGGGTGGAGTCCGGGCCCCGCCGATTTTCCATTACCGATTGAAAAAATTTGAGTCCGGCCCCCGCCAATTCCGAAACCAAGCTTCGCCACTGTTCACAACTCTACATTTCTATAAACTTTTATCATATCATTTCACATAGATGTTTATGTTAGGTTAAACTGATACTTGTTAGTTTTGTATTTCGTTATATTATTAATATTTAACTTGGTTAAAAAATATTTCAATAAAATAATTGAATCAAATGTAATTGTAAAAGCATAACTATATGATTGGCATCTTTTTTAATTGAAAATATTAACATTCAAAACTCACTATCGACTTTATTGGAAGTTTATGAGATACAAAAGTCATTAAAAGTAAAAGGGTCAATGTGTAATAAAGCTTAAAGATGGTGATGAAATATTTGAAATATGAAAATAAAAAATGCGTAGTCACAAAAAGTATTTTAGATTGAGAGAAAAAGGTTTTTCATTTGTTTAGCTTTCAGTGTCGTTTGCTTTAACTTGGTTTGCCTTCTTTCTTTTTCTTTTTTCCTTTTTGTGGTTTTCTGTTTTTTTTTTCTTTTTTTAATAGTTAGTGCAGCTGGTTTCGAACACACTTGCTACCTCCAACAGGGCGAGCGGAGCTCTTAAACCCTGCCCAATGTCGAATCCTTCCCAATGATGCTTACTCACATTATTTACATTTGTTTGCACATAGTAAGGATCGAACTTGGGACCTCCTCAGAATGGTTGATGATCCACAATGCCACCACGACCTCTGTTTAGTAATTAATAGTAAGTACTGACATGTGTGACATGTGAAATATATATCTGTTATCTTTAGCAAAATAATAAAAAATTAATTTAAACGGTTTGTTTACGTAAAAATTGTCTTATAATCCAACAAACATATGGTCAAGTATGCTTAAAATGATATCAACACATGTTCTATATCAATCGAAAATCATAAAATGAATATTGATAGTGTTTTTCGGTCGGTATTGGTTCAGTTCATTGTGTTACTACTATGATAGTAGTATGATACCGGTAATCAACGGAGAAACAATAGCTCAGTTGTGATATTTATGAGCAACTTTTTATGGTCTAGTTATGGTTATATGTGTATAGATGACCGAATTGACCAAACCAATATTAAACCAGTCTTTATAGCTATTACTTTTAATAATAGCTAGTTTTATACATATATATCAAAAAATTAATAGGGTATCGATAAATACCGGTAACAAACTGTATCAATCGAATTTCGGTACTACTCATTTTTGGCGATTTTCGAGATCGGTACTTTTGGTTCAGTACATTGTTTTACCTTTGAATACAGTACCGTTCCATAACGAGCACTTTCAGTCTCGATATCCCCTTTTTGACGATTTTTGAGACAGGTATTTTCGATACTATGGCCATAGATAAGCTATAAGTAAATGAAAATGAAAATTTATATGATTGTTTTTAGAGTTAATAGCCATTTTCGTCCCTGAGGTTTGGGCCAGTTTGCCACTCCAGTACAAAAGTTTTTTTTTTTTTGCAATTCCTTCCCTAAGGTTTGGATTTTTTTTGCTAAATTCGTCCTTTTCACTAACCCAGTTAAAAAAGGTCGTTAGTGTCAGGGGTATTTTTGTCTTTTTACCTCAGGGACGAATTTGGCATTTAAAATTCAAGGATTTTTTTTTTGCCAAATTCCCCCCCCCCCCCTCTCTCTCTCTCTCTCTCTCTCTCTCTCCCTCTCTCTCTCTCTCTCTCTCTTTTCTGGGCTTTTCAAATCTTGATCATATTCACACATTTCATTCAGTATTTTATAAAAAAGTTGTCAACTTTGAGGCTAGTTTAAATCTATTTGTTTTTTTAAATAAATAAATAAATTGGAGCACATATCAGCAAGAAATCTGCTTCTATAGGTGCTGCATCTAGTTCACAATCAATCTCTTTGAAAGATATTCAACATTTTATTACAAAACTCAATGCATATGAAGTTGCCTGCAGATCAGATACTGATCTGCAATCATTCGATACAACGCTGCACACGCGTGCCAACAATGTGATCAATACATTGGCAGTAGGAGTCGAAGTTCGCGCTTTATCATTCGAGACGCTAAAGGAAGTTACAGAGTGTTTGTTAGAAATGAACCAAGAAGTTGTGAAGGTTATCTTGCATTGCAAGAAAGACATATGGAAGAATCAAGAATTGTGTGAATTGGTTGAGGAGTATTTTAAGAATAGCCTGCAGAGATCTAGAGAGAGAGACAATGAAAGAGAAAGACAGAGAGAGTGAAAGAGAGAGAGAGAGAGATAGGGGGTGGGGGTGGGGGAGAGGGTAAAAAAAATCCTTAAATTTTAAATGCCAAATTCGTCCCTGAGGTAAAAAGATAAAAATACCCCTAACACTAACGACCTTTTTTAACTGGGTTAGTGAAAAGGACGAATTTGGCAACAAAATCCAAACCTCAGGGAAGGAATTGCAAAAAAAAAAAAACTTTTGTACTGGAGTGACAAACTGGCCCAAACCTCAGGGACGAAAATGGCTATTAACTCTTGTTTTTATTTAGATGTAAAAATGTGTCTTTATATGTTTAAAGTTACCGCATTTTATTATTCTAAGAAAAAAAAAAAATCTTTAGCCATACACAATCTTTTGATTGATGTAAAGCATTCACATAAAGTTCTCTATATATGTAGTGAAAACTATAGAAAAAAAATATATAAAGTTTTCTTACCTTTGTATTCTTTATCGGCATCTCTAAAAAAATATTCTAACACTAATCAAGAAAAAACAACAAAATAATTGTTTGTAAGTAAGATGAAAATATAGATTCTGATATTGAGAGATTGATAGAAGGTAAACATAAATTTAGAGAAAATGAGTATTTTGATTAAACTATAATGATAGAGATTGCTCAAAATCATTTATCCTTAAATTTCACGTGTATTCCCAATAGTGTGGACCTTTGTTGTTTGGCTTAAAAACTAAATCATAACTGGTTTGATTAGAATTTTCAAACGTTGTTCAACTGTAGACTAGTCATCCTTTCTTGTCCCTTGTTTCTTGACAATCTCAAAATTTTTAACTTGTACATTCATTTACTGATTTTTAGAAAGTAGAATATGAACTATGTTTGTATCCTATATTTATATTGATAAAATTTTTGTCACTAAAATAATAAGAATCTATTGTACAATATATAATCATGGATGTACTACTTGTACCCCTCATCACATGTTCAATAATGTTAAATGAGTTTTATATTAGGCATGTTTAAGAATATAAGATTGTAACTAATTTTATGTTAATGACACACTAATATACTTAGTGATCACGTAAGTAAGTTTAACTCGATTTTTTGACTCTTGGTTGGATCGTCAAGGGTGTGTGGAGGTGGTTAACTCGATTTTTGATAATTGGAGTTATAGTGGGCCGGCCGACACTAATCTTTTAAACAAGCTTAAGGTTCTTCGAGCTCGTTTAAGAGATTGGTTTAATGTTCATAGTTACAATGAGAATGAGGAGGAATTTCGTGTTAGAAAAGAGAAAGAAGAGCTGGAAATTCAAATGGAGAGCAAAGATTTGGAAGAGACCGATTTGTGGATTTGGACGGAGTGTAAGAAGACGATAGATGAGATTGAAGCTCATAAGGCGCGCGATATAAGACAAAAATCGCGTGTCAAATGGGCGGCTTTGGGTGATGAAAATTCTAATTTTTTTCACCGGGTTGTAAATGGAAGGAAGGCGCGTAATGCTATCCCGGGTCTTATGGTTAACAACGAATGGGTCGCGAAACCATCTCTTGTCAAAAAAGAAGTCCTCAAGTTTTATAGAAACCATTTTAAAGAGTCTGTTGAGTTGCGGCCTTCTCTTTTGTGCACTGGTATTAATAAAATTAGTGATTTGGCTAACGTTTCTTTGGTGGAAAAGTTTTCTAAACAGGAGATTAAAGATGCGGTTTTCGAGTGTGGTTCTAATAAGGCTCCGGGCCCGGACGGTTTTAATTTTCGCTTTGTCAAGCGTTTCTGGAGTAAGTTTGAAGACGATTTTTTCAAAATTATGGAAGATTTTTATGACTCGGGATCGTTAAGTGCAGGATGTGGGTCTTCTTTTATAACCTTAATCCCTAAGGTTAAAACTCCTTTGGGGCTCAAGGATTATAGACCAATAACTCTTATCGGGATGATTCCTAAGGTTATTTCTAAAATCCTTGCTAATCGTTTGAAAAAGGTGATGGGTCAGGTCATTTCAGAGAATCAATCGGCTTTCCTTTCTGACCGTTTTATTCTAGACGGGCCTCTTATGGTAAATGAGATTATGGAGAGACTCAAGAAAACAGGAAAAAAGGCTTTCATGTTAAAATTAGATTTCGAAAAAGCCTATGATAATGTCAATTGGAATTTTTTGATTTCTATTTTATCCCAGATGGGCTTCCCTTCAAAATGGTGTGAATGGGTTAAAGGCATTTCTGTCTCGGCTAGAGCTTCGGTTTTAGTCAACGGCTCCCCTACATTCGAATTTCAATGTGAAAAAGGTCTTCGTCAAGGTGATCCTTTGTCTCCCTTCCTTTTTTTAATTGTCATGGAAGCTTTATCATGGATGTTAAATAAGGCAAAGGAGATCGGTGCTTTTGAAGGAATTCGTCTGGTAGAAAATGGCGTGGACATAACCCACCTTTTTTATGCCGATGACGCTCTTATATTGGGCGAGTGGTCGATTGAGAATATCAAATGCATTGCTAGAATCCTCCGTATTTTTTTCTTATGTTCGGGCCTTCGTATTAATCTTCATAAGTCAAACATCTTTGGGATTGGTACGGAAGATCAAGAGGTTGATAACATGATGGAATTTTTGAGTTGTAAAAGAGGTGAGATGCCGTTTTCTTACCTTGGTATCAAGGTTGGTGCGAAGATGACTCGTATTGGTCAATGGGAGCCGGTCATTGAGGTGGTGAGAAATCGTCTTGTTTCGTGGAAAGCCAAATACTTATCTATTGGAGGCCGTCTAGTGCTTATTAAATCGGTTCTAGAAAGTCTTCCGGTCTACTATTTATCGATCTATAAGGCTCCAAAAGCCGTCTTGGATTGTATAGAAGCTATTATGAGGCGGTTCCTTTGGGCGGGCGCGTGTACGGATAAGAAAATTGCGTGGGTTGCTTGGGATATTGTCACGTCTCCGAAAAAAAATGGGGGGTTGGGTGTCTCCAAGCTACATCATGTTAACGAAGCGCTCTTATTAAAATGGATTTGGAGGTTCAAAAACCCAAGAAATAGTTTGTGGAAACAGGTTATCGCTGATTGCCATGGCTCGGCCAAACCATGGACACTTGTCCCGTGTAATAGATCATATGCGAGTGGATGGAAGCAAATCGCTAAAATCGGTGATCTGAAACTTCCGAATGGGGAACCGGTAAAACTCCGGTTTGTTGCTGAAGTCGGGACTGGATCGGAAACGTTCTTTTGGGGAGATATTTGGCTTCGCGAGGTGCCTCTCAGGGTGCTTTATCCGAATCTTTTCAGACTTGAAAGATGTAAATGGGCAAAGGTCTCGGATCGGATCATATATAGAAACGATACAAAGAGTATGGTTTGGAATTGGAGATCAGCTCCTGAATCTCCTGCTGAAGTCACGGAATTGTTTCTTTTATTACAAGAGATCTATAGCTTCAATCGCATTAACGGGGCGGACAAATGGAAGTGGCAGCCGGCTAATGATGGGATATTCACAGTCTCATCGGCTAAAGTGGTCCTTAATCATCAACCTACGGGTGACGGTCCAATGATAAGTTGGAAGGGTTGGGTGCCTTTGAAGTGTAAGATCTTTGTTTGGAGGCTTGCTCGCAATAGGATTCCCACAATTGCGGAGCTTATTAAGCGTGGAGTGAGCATTACACACACAGATTGTTGCTTTTGCCATAACGATATGGAGACGGCTCTTCATTTATTCACGGGTTGCAGTTATATTCAAGAGATATGGTATAGAATTGAAAACTGGTGTCATATTCCGCATGGTTTCGCTTTAGAGATTATGGATATTGTTCGAGCCCCGGAAGACCAAAGCTTTACGAAAGAGAAAAGAAATATTCTTCGTGGTATTATCTATACTACATTATGGGTTGTATGGAATGAACGAAACAACCGGATTTTTCACAACAAGAGACGAAGGCCTATCGAGGTGGTGCAACAAATCAAAGCTACTACGTTTTTTTGGATTCGAAATAGGTCTAATTGGAAAAATGTTGTTTGGATAAATTGGTGTAATTACCCCTTGGGTTGATGTTTTCGCGGTTGTTTTCGCCCGTAGGTCCTTTCTTTGAGGACCTTCGTGGTTGTGTTTTATGAAATTCTCTTTTCAAAAAAAAAAAAAAAGTAAGTTTAAACTCAAAATGAATCCTTTAATAGAAACGAGTCTTTGCTAAATTTTGTTGGCCCCAACCCAAGATTAAACACGAATGAAGATGAAGAAGGCTAGATTAAAAGACAACTACCTAAACTTTGTTTTTATTATACACAGTGGCGAAGCTTGGTTTCGGAATCGGTGGGGGCCAGACTCAATTTTTTTCGATCGGTAGTGGCAAATCGGTGGGGACCGAACTCAACCTGGACTCAATTTACCTATGAAAATCGCAAATTTACACCAATGCGCCAGAAAACAGGGGGGCCAGGGCCACCCCTGGCCCTTCTTATCCTTCGTCCCTGATTATACATCCAGTCTAAACAAATAAACTAATACCTCTTATTTAAACTAAACCTAACACAAACGTACTAAAAAACTTAAGTCTACGTGTAGTAACGTAGATACACATTCAAATAATTTAAATAATAATTGCAACTTAATGTATACTTACTCGATAATTAAAATCATTAACTAAAACTAATTTAAATCCAAACTTTCACTAAGACCTTCAATGTACATTTCATATGCGTTTCAATATTATCTTCTAACAAATGTTAGGTTCACACACCCATGCTTACTGAAAGTTGTAGCTTTTGTGACATTAAAATCGCATTTTATACCCAATATCTTGGTCATGAATAATTCATGATAGAGTTATTTAACTATAAGCTATTATTATTTTTGTCATATAAACAAAGAAGACAGAATCGATTTGGTCATATAGTTGATTAAACAAAAGGTAAATTTAAGGATAGCAATGTTTATTTAAACTTATATTTATTTAATAATTTGACCAGTTATTGAACAATCTTCTTACCAATTTACCCACATTCCAAAAAACTAAATGACATCATAAATAATTGAAAAATTATTTTGTATATAAATATGTATACTAAAAAAAACATATATATTAAGGCTATGGGGTGTGGAGACGGCAAGTAGTCCCCGTCCTTCACTTTTGGCTCATGTCTGAGACATGTACACCACCCCGGCACCCCCTTTGCCCGGTCCCAACTACCCCCGTCCCCCGTCCTTTATGAAACATATGAGACGCACCAATCATTTAATTTCATTTATTTTTTATTTTTTTATGTCTCCACCAATTATATCATTTCTTTTGTTTAATATTAAAAAATAAATTAGTAAGTAATAAATGCAAAGAGACATGTGTTTTTCATGTCTTCACACCCTTGCTATGTCTCAACTAAGAGAACATGAAAGTCATCCTAGATGGTATCCTGGGTGGCATTGAGACATGGGTTTTTTATGTCTCCACACCCCATAGCCTAATGTATTTAGTGATTGCTGTGAATTTGTGATGTTAGCAAAATATGAAGTGTGAAATAACAAAAAAATATGAAGCTTGCAGTAAGTAGAAAATGAAGCAAGCAAAGCAGCAATGGGATTCTTCCAAAAAGAAAATGCATTTCAACCACTTGCCGACAACCAGCCGACTCAAATGATGTGGTTAAAGAGTAGTTTTTTTATAACTGCAAATTTCTACTCCTTGTGAGATTTGAACCCATGACCTCTCATTAGGTGTTCCTAGAAGCTTTGCTTCTACCATTGGGCCATCAACCCCAACGGCTGGTTGTGTATGTTGTTCTTAGACCCTGCGTAGTGGAAGCGCCATTGGGCGTTTTTTTTTTTTTTAAATAACGCCCTCCACACCATTACGGAGGGGCATTATTGTGCAAAAAAGTTGTCAGGCGCTATACATATCACGCTGGGTGAGAATTTGACCTGCGAATCAAAGAGGGACACGTGGACATGGGGGGGGGGGGGGGGGGGGCTTTCAAACGTGGACCAATCAGAATCAACTCAGGGGCATTATATTTTTCCCCTTACCACTACACCCCCTTTTCACTTCATTTCTTCATGCTGACTCAGCTGCCACGTGGACCAATCAGAATCATGAGCGTTATATTTAACCTCCTCCACTACACATGGTCTTAGCAGTGGTAAATTCAGGAATAATTTTCAGAAGGTTTCTTTTATAGGATTTTCACTGATTTTAACTATTTTTTTTTTTAACTTTTTCCACTAAAATTTTCATTTGTTTCCAAATCGACTGGATCCGCCACTGGTTCTTAGGGGCTATTTGGTAAGCCTCTTAATGAGGCTCTGAACCATTCAGCGCTGAATGATTCAGCATTCAGCGCATTTGTTTCAGCTTTTGAATAGAATGGTTAGGGGTGGACAAAACGCTCGCAACTCGAAGCTCGCTCGAAAAAAGCTCGACGAAAGCCCGGCTTGAAAAAAACGAGCCAGCTCGGCTCGATTCTAAACGAGCTCGAGCTAGGCTTGTCTCGGCTCGCAAGCTGGCTCGAATTATTTTATTTATATGTATTAATTTTATTTTTAAATGTTTAAATTAAAAAAAATATGTGAAAGGAGGTTAAAGTGTTAACATTTTAAGTTTAATTAATCAACAAAATATGAAAATTAATAGAAAAAAATATAAATTATACATAAAATACTTTTAGTATGCCTTCCATTCTTTAAAATATTAGAAAAATAAAAAATATACATGTATATGTGTAATTTTATTTTTCTGGCAATTTATTTTATTTTTTTTGTTTTTTATTTTATACTGTAAATATTTGTAAAAAAAATAATAAAAAATAACGAGCTAGCTCGAGCTCGGCTTTTCAACTCGACCAGAAAAACGAGCCGAGCTGGCTCGTTTAAGTTCGAGCTCGAGCTTAGCCTGGCTCGGCTTGTGTACAGCCCTAGGAATGGTTAAGTCTGAACCATTAAGATTTGGGATGTTGCTCAACCATTAAGCACTGAATTATTAATTACTGAACTATGTTGAACCTTAATGAGACTCTTCTACCAATGTGGGAGAAGAAAATTAACCATTAAGATGTTCAACTTAATGATTCAGCATTTAACCATTCAGATCTCTTAACCATTCAGACATCTTAATAATTTAGCACTTATGGGGTGTTTGGGATTGATTATTTAAAACAGATTATGCGTTTTGGAAAAACAGGGGTGGAGCTGCTTATAGATTATTGCGTTTTGGTAGCCTAAAAAACTGATTATCTGCGTTTTCAAAACGCAATCCAAACACTAAAAACTGATTATCTACGTTTTCAAAACGCAATAATCTAATAATCAGATTCAAAACGCAATCCCAAACACCCTCTTAATCAATCAAACAACCCCTTAGTCCGGTGGGTCAATTCGGTCTTTTTTATAACATGAAGAAAATATTCTATTTTTTTACTTATACTTTTTTAAGAATAGTTTGATCATTAAAGTTTTTTTTATATATGATAATTATTATTATATATTCTAAAAACAAAACTTGACAACATTAAAGTTTTATTATTTATATCACTTAATATTAATCTTTTGGATGTCAACGTTTCGAAAATACATGGATTTTAACAACTATGAATTGAAAGTATTTAAAATTCAGAAAAAATAAAAGAGTTAATAGCCATTTTCGTCCCTGAGGTTTGGGCCAGTTTGCCACTCCAGTACAAAAGTTTTTTTTTTTGCAATTCCTTCCCCGAGGTTTGGATTTTTTTGCCAAATTCGTCCTTTTCACTAACCCAGTTAAAAAAGCTCGTTAAGGTCAGGGGTATTTTTGTCTTTTGCCAAATTCGTCCTTTTCACTATCTCTCTTTCTCTTTCATTGTCTCTCTCTCTAGATCTCTGCAACTAATAATAATAATAATAATCAATACTAACCAAATGCAGTGTCTTCAAGCATTTAGAACATCCATCCAGACCAGGATACCCATTATTCAAGCAATCCTTTTCCAACCTTGTCACAACATACTTCCCGACCAACTCCCCACTCTTATTAACCTCAAACGCCTCAGGACACGCCAACTGGTGCAGCCTTATCCCACATTCACAGTAAACGACGTCGCACGACTCATTCTCTCTCCTCAACTCTACCCCATTACTCCTGAGCCGTGTCTCCAGGCTATCCACACACGTCTCCGAGTCGTTAGGGAGGAGAGGGAGGTCATAGTACGGTGATGGTGACAGAGGGAGGAGGTTTCGTAGGTGGTTTTGCAGGTGGGTTTGATGGTGGTGGGGTTTTCGTAAGTGGTTTTTGCAGGTGGTGATGGTGGTCCGGTGATGGTGATAGGGGGGAGGAGGCTCGACGGTGAAGAACAGGGGAAGAAGAAGGAGGAGTAGGAAATGGAATGGATAGGGGTTTTTGATGGATTGCATTGTGGTTGTGAGTGGGTTTGTGGTCCGATGTGAATCTTCTGGATGTATTTGTTTGACATATGATGTTTTTGCAATGTGTTTTTTTTTTTTTGGAGGATTTGAAATAAAGTGAGTGAAGAACAGAGGATGAGAGAGAGAGAGAGAGAGAGAGAGAGAGAGAGAGAGAGAGAGAGAGAGAGAGAGAGAGAGAGAGAGAGAGAGAGGTGGGGTGGGTAGGGGAAGACTATGGATTTTTTTTATTAAAATAATTATAGGGTATCAAATGACAAAATTGTCCTTCATTAAAGTGGTAAAAAGACAACCATACCCCTGACCTTAACAAGATTTTTTAACTGGGTTAGTGAAAAGGACGAATTTGGCAAAAAAATCCAAACCTCGGGGAAGGAATTGCAAAAAAAAAAACTTTTGTACTGGAGTGGCAAACTGGCCCAAACCTCAGGGACGAAAATGGCTATTAACTCAAAATAAAATAAAAACAAGTTATAAGAATAAAGGGAAATGATGAATCATTTGCAATAATAGGCACCTTTGGAGATGTAATAGTGTTTATGGGGTTGAATAAAAAAAATATGGAAATGGGTAGGTCGTCAAACGGATCGGCGACCTTCATTTCAGATTTTGCAAGATCTTTGATTCAGTCAGCGACCTTCAACAAAGGCAATATTTTTCAGTTAAAAACCAACCAATCTGATTCTTCCTTCATGAAATGCTCCTGTTTTTTCTTCACATATCTATTTCTAGTATTAGATTCACATAAACGGTATATTGCCTTCTGCATCTTTGACTATGATCATTGACTTTGTTCAAAGTCTTCATATTGGGGCAAACTAACTGGGTGAGTCGTACACAACCAAAAACAAATTGTACACCACTGGAAGCTTTTAAAAGATAACGATTTGACATCAGAATTACGGGTGGTGGAACAGAATGGATCATCCACTGTTTAAAAAAAACAGAGACATCCTTTGTGTCACATATCGAACGGAATCATTGAATAAGATATCGAACGGAATCATTGAATAAGATAATCCATGTACCCACACAAACGAACAGAAAGATCATTATTTTAAGAATGTAACCGATAACTAAAGCCCGAAACCGAAAAGTAAGAATCTGGCGGAATTTGGGCGAAAATCTGGCGAGACAGAAAACGAACAAGAAAGATTAAACATCATTGAATCTCGTTTTTTAATGGTTATTAAACAAGGCGAATACAATAATCTTCATCCAATCAAATAAATTAAACCGTTTTTACTAATCCCTTGTTTAGAAGAACAACAAAGTTTTCCCGCCAAAACTTTTAAAAACATAGAACGATCAGCGAGAAACCAGGAGGAGAAGATTGTGGTTTGGATCAGCGACCTTTGTTGTAGGTCGCTGATTGAATCAGCGATCTTGCAAAATCTGAAATGAAGATCGCTGATCCGTTTAGTGACCTACCCATTTTCACATTTTTGTATTCAACCCCCATAAACACTCATGCATCTTCAAAATTGCCTATTATTGCAAATGATTCGGAAATAATTGATAATTTAAACCTAGTCTAAAATCATTTAGTTTTCATTTGAAATGAATCTATAAAAGTTGAAAGATATATGTAGGCTTGTAAATGAACATAAATAAAGCTTTGTTCGTGTTTGTTTGTTAAGGTTTATTGGACAAATGAACTGTTCATGAACACACTAACGAATGGAATTCAATGTTTGTGTTTGTTTGTTAAGAAAATTTAGTTGTTTGTGAACTTTTTGTGAACACGGGGGTTTGAAAACAAACAAATAAACACAACCAAATATTTAATATGCCACTAACTTAAAAAACATTGTTAACATTAGCCATTAGACAAAGTAGGTTCACTAAACGAGAAGTAATTATACGTAGACTTTTTTTTTTTTTTTTTTTTTGAATGGCCAACGAAACTAATACCTGACTATCCGGGGACGCCCGTCCTTTGGGTGAAAGCTCATCATACGCTCGGGTTTACCAATAGCGCTGGGTAGCCTAAGCCAGCAAATTCCCGAACTGGGGAAAACCCGCCCGTCAGAAGGCTCGCTGCAGTAAAACCCAAGTGGGATCAGATTCAAACTCAAGACATTCTAGCCCTAAGCTATAACCCTCATTTCCTATGCCACTCCACCACAAGGGTGGGGGCATTATACTTAGGGGCTGTTTAGTTGATTAAGTGCTGAATCATTAAGTGTTAAATGGTTCAGCTATGCACAAAGT
Organism: Ambrosia trifida; assembly: GCA_028751855.1. Classification (NCBI taxonomy): domain Eukaryota; kingdom Viridiplantae; phylum Streptophyta; class Magnoliopsida; order Asterales; family Asteraceae; genus Ambrosia; species Ambrosia trifida. The sequence goes on along the minus strand of CM054123.1, from coordinate 75,472,827 downwards.
CTGAATGGTTCAGCTATGCATCAAGTCTAAATTGTTCAACTCTTAACCATTCCATTCAGAGCCTTTTTTAGGTTGAAACAAACAGTCTGAATGTTAAACAATTCAGAGCTGAATAGTTCAGGACTTTATTAATAAGTTACCAAATAGACCCTTAGACTTAATCATATAAAATTACTTTTTTTTTTGTATACATATGTTTACATGTGTATAAATAATAAAATTACTTAGAAATAAATAAATGATTATCATAATTCATACGTTTATAATTATACAAAAAATAATTGACTGTTGGGTGCCACATTTCCATATTTTTCATCTTTCATATTAAGATTTTTTTTTTAATTGAAACTTTGTTTCTTGAAAGATCACAATAAATCGAAAAGCAAAGTAGAGTTGCAGAGAAATAATGATACGGAGGTAATAGGTAGGGAGAGTGGGTGTAGTCTTATCCCATCCACATGATATTGCTCTTCAAATCGTCGCATTCATGATATGTAGTTTCTTACAAATCCATGATTTGTAGCTCATTTTTTATTTTTTATTTTTCTTTTACTAGTATTATATATCGTTTGGTAAAAACAAACAAGTTCTTTAATATGTACAACTATAAAATAGACTTTTAATGGCAAAAATCAATAATATTTTTAGAGGTGACCAAGTTTGGTATTGAGTAGACTTGAGTTCGTTATACAAAAAGGGGTGGTTTTGTAACTTTTTGTCCGTCTGCTTGCTATTTTAATTTAACTTTCGTTTTTATGGAATGAAATTATTACTGTTATAAAATATAAGATAGACGGATGAGAAAAAAATATAAGCTAAAACCATATTATAGCTGATGTTTTGATTTTTAGATTTTCATAAAGGTACTAGTTCGTTTTACAAACAACTTAGCGTTGGGATTTGTGGAGACTTTGACCTAGGTGTAGCCAACATGGATTTAATAATTAGGCTGTTTGGTGTGGACTCTGGGAGAAGCTCGGTGAGAGTGAGGTGGTCAACTCCCCCAAGGGTAACATCGCCCCCCTCCCCCTGAATTTTTGGTGAACTTGGTGGAATTTCATCGTTGACTTCTTTTTGGGTTGATTTTTTTGTCTTTTCCCTCCAAAAATTAATAAAAAAAATTGGAAGGGGGAAGGAGAAACCATTTCCCTGGTTTGAGAGGGGAAAAGGGAAAATGACGTGATGCTGATATGGTGTTTGGGGGAGTTGAGAGAGCATGGCCGGCCCTTAATAGGGGCGGCGTAGGCGACGGCCCCAGGCCCGAAAATCCTGAGGGCCCGAAGTTTTTTTTTTAAGTTTTTATATATATATTTATGGGTTGTGGACTATTGTGATAATTTTTTTTTAACATTTACCCAACTAATAAGGCCCAAAATCATTAAATTTTTATACCTATCAAAGCAAACCCAACCCAAAATTAGGGTTTAGAAGCCCAAAGGTTTTACCGTTTATACAACCGACGCCGAATACCTAGACTTCCAGCTGTGGACCCTGTTTTTTTATAGTAGATTTTATATATCATGATTGGGTTTAAATTATATGGGCCCGGTTTAATTGTTGTGGCCCCAGGCCTAATTTTTTTTTACAGTTTTCGGAGACGGCCCTGTGAGAGAGGGTGTCACCACACCAAACAGTCTTACAATCAGTTAACTTGGCAGGTTGTGTAAATTAATGTTTCATGTTCTCAAATTGCAAAACCTAATCCATTTAGTTAGTTGAGTGAGAATTATACTAACCGTTAGTTGCAACCGTGTACGTATGTCAAATAAATCTTGTGTTTCGTTTCTCTATTTAAATTTTGTTCTATGCGTGTTATTGTTTGGTAGTTATTTGTTATCAAAGATATTAACAATTGGTTAATTCGATTGTTGGAAGAATTAGTTTGGTCAACCATCATAACAACTGGTTTTATACATGAGAAGAATTAAACTAGTTTCAGTTAATATAAATTTAATTACTTTTTGGTTTAAGTAGGGGCTTCAATTCTTGACACGATTTAAACTCGATACGAAAAGAAAAAAGGTTTGGATCGACTAAAACGACCCACATAAGAAACAAGTCGAGTTCTGGTCATCCCGTATAAAAACAAGTCGGATTCAGATGATCAACCATTCACATACCATCACGCCCACTAAGAAACTGGCAAGGACTTAGACGACACCCCGTCTGTATGAGTATGAGGTGATAAATGTGAGATGTATACAAATCAATAACTATTATTCTTGTATACTAGGAGTATACTCATGTATACATTTGGTATAAAATTAAATGGTGAAACGTAGAGGTGCAAGTGAGCCGAGTAGCTCGCGAGTTAATCGGGCTCGACTCGGTAAAAAGCTCAAAACAAGTCGAGCCGAGCTTGAGCCTAAAACAGAGCTGGTTTATTAATCGAGCTCGAACCTAGCGTGCGAAGCTCGGTAGGCTGTCGAGCCTTAGTGTAATATTAATTTTATTAATATTTGATAATATTTACCCCTCATGTAAGCTTGTTAACTAAACGAGTTCGAGCCGAGCTTAATTTATCAAGTTTGCGAGCCTATTATTTATATTATTTTTATTTAATATATTAATTAATAAATAGTAAATGAGCCGAACCCGAACTTAAGAAATTTTAGACGAGCCGACCTAAAGATTTGAAAACAAAACTGCAACTGAGCCAAGCTTGAGGTCGAATACTTGAGCTTGGGCTCGGCTCGTTTTCAACCATCTATCTATATAATAAATGAAAACACTAGGGTTGAATCCTAGATTTTTAGAGGGTCTTGAAGGATCCAAATCCTAAATGGGGCTCCAAGACTAAGTCTTATATAAACCTCTTTTTATTTAGTTTTGTCAACATCCATTTGTATGTTACAACATCTTCCTCCTTCCTATCCTACTAATTCCTTTCTCATTCCTCATTCCTCTCTCATTGTCATTTTTGCAAGGTATGTTCTTCATCAATCTTAGATGAATCTAGAAAATGTTTTTGAATCTTTTTCTGCATTTTTATTATATTGATACATAATGTTTGCAATCATCTTACATAAAAGATAAAAACAATAGGATTGTATCGTTATTTTTATACAAAGACAAATGACAATCCTATATCTATCAACCTTCTACAAAATATGTGATTATCAACAAGTTTTCAATTATGTTTCTAACCCTTTATAAAATCCCAAAAGTAAATGTTTGAAACCATCTTACATAAAATATAAATACAATCGGTTTCTTATTAAAATAACTTTCTAATCCTATTGTTTGTCGATTATGTTTCTGACAATTTTTGAAATCCATCCACATCGGTTTACTAACATATTAAACCAAACAGAATCGATTTTTTTTTATTAAAACCATTTGATAATCTGTTTACAATCAACTCTCTGCTTTGGATGTAATCGATACGCGAGTAATTTTGCTCAGCTTTAATCATTGAATATATGATTGTGTTTTTTAATAAACAGATTGCAATTGAAATCGGTTTTGAGTATGTGTGAATATAAAAAACAATTATATAAAAAAAAACAAAATACCGGATTTCATAAAACAAGATAATTAAAATCAGTTTTTAGTATGAGTGACTTTATGTATATTTTAACAAAAGTTTTTTTTTTGCATACGAAGAACAGGATTTCATTAGGACAAATAACTTCAATATGGCTTATCACAAGGGTGACAAATTCTTCAAGGTTATTCATGACCCTTCCTCACGAGTTTTGGTATGACGTTTCTAATATTTTTTAAGTAAAAAAACCTTATTTGTTATTATAATGTTGGTTTTTACGTGTTTGTGCAGACATTGCCTAAATCCATGAACAGGTTTTTGTTATCTGAAAACTTACGAAACAACAACATTAAAGTTTCGACATACCATGGTCAACATCTTCTTATTAATTTTAATTTAAATTTGTAATTATTCACATTGACTAAGATTTAATTATGGTCAAATCAATAAATGAGTACGACAATGTGTGAATCAATAATCATTAAAATTTTGTGTTTTTTTTTCATTTGGTATATTGACATGGAGATGTCTAATTTTACCGAATATTTAGTATGTTGTAATTGTAACAATATGTATACGTTAACCCGTGGTGGCAATACGGTATAATTTATAATACATATTCACAACTGAATTTACTCACAACATTCATAATGAATTGATAAATGTAATTGCGAAATTTATGGTTTCCTTATACAATAACAAATTTACTTTGAATACGCATTTACTTGTCCAATTTTCAAGCATGTTAGTAAAGCATATAATAACATATAAAGAACATTTACTTAAATAACATTGAATAGATTAAAAAAAAAACACAACTAGGTATAATCCTTGACATGCGGCATTAAAGGTTTCAATCATTGTTTTTGACTAAATTCAATCAATACATTAATTTATAACAATAATAACAATTCTAATACGGATGCTAATTACCCTCCACTCTTTCATCCATTTCTTATTATTGAATTGATTCAATACCTATATAATGCTTTACATAACATGTAAATAACATTTAGTTTAGTAACATTGAATAGATCAAAAAAAAATCACAAATATGTACAATCATATAAATTCGGCATTAATGGTTTAAATGCTTGACTTTGACCAAATTTAATCAATACATTAATTTATAACAATAATATATAAGTGGTAATTCGAATGCTAATTACCCTCCACTCTTTCATCCATTTCTTATTATTGAATTGATTGAATACCTATATAATGTTTTACATAACATGTAAAGAACATTTAGTTTAATAACATTGAATAAATCAAAAAAAAAATCACAACTAGGTATAATACTTAAAATTCGCCATTAATGATTTCAATGCTTGACTTTGACTAAATGTAATCAGTACATTAATTTATAACAATAATAACAATGCTAATTCGGATGCTAATTACCCTCCACTCTTTCATCCATTTCTTATTATTGAATTGATTGAATACCTATATAATGATTTACATAACATGTAAAGAACATTTAGTTTAATAACATTGAATAGATCAAAAAAAAATCACAACTAGGTATAATACTTAAAATTCGCCATTAATGATTTCAATGCTTGGCTTTGACTAAATTTAATCAATACATTAATTTATAACAATAATAACAATGCTAATTCGGATGCTAATTACCCTCCACTCTTTCATCCATTTCTTATTATTCAATTGTTTGAATATCTATATAATGCTTTACATAACATATAAAGAACATTAGTTAAATAACATTGAATAGATCAAAACAAATTACAATTACAACTAAGTATAATGCTTGACATCCACACTTGACTTTGACTAAATTCAATCAATACATAAAGTTATAACAATAATAACAATTGTAAGTCGAATCCTAATTATCCTCCACTCTTTCATCCGTTTTTTATTATTCAATTGATTGAATTCCTATATAATGCTTGACATAACATATAAAGAACATTAGTTAAATAACATTGAATATATCAAAACAAATTACAACTAACTATAATGCTTAACATACGGTTGTTTTGCTTTGACTACTTGACTTTGACTAAATTCAATCAGTACATAAAGTTATAACAATAATAACAATCGTAATTCGGTTCCTAATTACCCTCCACTCTTTAATCTATTTGTTATTATTGAATTTATTTAATTCCTACATCAATACCTATATAATGCTTGACATATGCCATTTAATCAATAAATGATTGACCTTGACTAAATTCAATCAATACATAATGTTATAACCTTTAAAACAATGCTAATTCAAATGCTAATTAACCGCCCACCATTTCATCAATTTCTTATTATTCGGTAAATTCACATACGATTGTAATAAGACACGTTGGAACCACTTTGAGTAATCGCAAAGATATATTATTAGGTTAGTTTCTGTTTCTCATATTTAATTACTTAAACATTAGTTATTTTGATTTTGATTTGTTGTTTTATTGAAGTCATCTTTTGGTTTTTACATCATTTTTCCCAGTTAACAAGATCAATGGCTGCTGTAGATGCAAATGAGTTTACAATGGTTAACCAAATTCATGTAAACCGAAACAGTGTGGCGTTAAAGCTAAAGATTATTCGGGTTTGGCGTCTACCCGATCGTCGCAATCCTAATGATGTGTACTCAATTGAAATGATCCTATGTGATGAAAATGTAAAAGTTAACAACACGTTTTTTTATATCCTATTATTTTTAAATTTCATAACTTTTTTTTTAATTGTGATGCTTTTAATTTTAATGTATATCAATTATCTTATTTTTTTTATAATCAACAGGGTGACAGGATTCAAGCGAATGTATTTAAGCGGTTGTTTTTTAAATTCGAGAGGTTTCTGATTGAAAATTCTTCTCTTATTATAAGAAATCCAGGAGTTGGGGTCAATTCCTCTAAATACAAGTATGCTCCAAACCCAAACAAACTCTGCTTGAATATGAATACTCAAGTTTCCGAATATCGTGGTTTCCAAGGTCCAGATTTTGGTTTCTCTTTTGTGCCCTTTCAAAGAATTCTGGATAAGGAGGTTGATGAATATGTTACAATAGGTATATTTTCGTTCTAAAGTTTTTTTTATCACAACCAAACAATAATAATAGTTTTATAAGTTATCTTTCATTAATGTTTATTTTATAATTGATCTTAGATGTTATTGGACATGTTAACAAGTTCTTCAGCAATGATGATAAAGAAAAAAAGGTTGTCGCTGATAAAAAGAGGTTAACAATGGAAATTCAAGATATCGAGTATGTATTCTTTATTTATTTATTTTTTGTTTTTTTTTTTGCATTTTATATATATAAAAAATTACGTACCTTTATAAATTGTTTATTTATTTTTTACTAAAATAATTTGTACTTTTTTGAAGGGGCTTGCGCATCTATTTAACGTTGTGGGATAGTTATGCCATGGAGATGTCTAAATATGTTGCAACTCATCAAACAGAGAAAGAATTTATAATAATAATGCAGTTTGGCCGTTTGAAGTTTTATAATGGTTGTATAATGTTAATAAATATATATAGTTATATTTATATTTATACATACATTATATTTTGCATTATAAATTAAGTTCTAACTTCTAAATTTTCTTTTTATTAAATAAATAAAATATTTTTTCCTAATTTTTTTATAGGAAAACCATATGTTTCTAACTCTTTTGGAGATCGCGTTAGTCGACTGTTCATAAATAGAGATATTGAAGATATAAAGCTGTACAAAAAAGGGTATGTACTATTACGTTTTTCAATACGAATTACACAACCTTTATAAACAGTCTCAATAAATATGTAATATGTATTGATTAAATTATTTTTATCAGGTTGGGTAAGAAAATCGCTGATAATCCTTCCTCTTCTCATCAACCATATGGAACTTCTATGTTTTGCTCTGATGAAGATGAATTTGTCCATAACACTCCTTTTAGTAACATTGGCGACATTTGTGAGATTCAAGAGGTAAGTATAATGTTCATACTTAAATACGATATTTATAATTAAATATAAAAAATTGTAATGAGGTTAAAATTTTAATTTTTATTTAATATTAATTTCCAATGTATACCATATACTATCTTATTTTGGTAACAAACTATAATATTCATACAGGCGCAGGCTTTGGTATTATTGGGTACTATTAAAGACCTGTTTACCGAAATTGGCTGGTACTACATGGGATGCCCCAAATGCACCAGAAAATGTAGTATTGATTATATAATCAAGCAGGTTGGTGAAGGAAGTTCAGATTTTGAGGAAGAAAAGGTTTACGAGTGTTTGAATGATAGTTGTAGTGCCAAAAAAGTTGAGCCTACACCAATGTCGGATATATTTTTAACATCTATTATAATTTTCACAAATATACTTTCATTTCAACCCAACTTAGTTATAAATTTTTGTTGTTTTTTTTTTTCAAATTTTTTTTCTAGGTTTAAAATTCAGGTTCGTGTGCAAGACGTTAATGGTGCTGTATCGCTTACGTTGTTTCATCGTGACGTTGCACAACTTATTAGTAAAAGTGCTTCTGAATTGCTTGAGTTGAATACGGTATTCCATATTTTTAACTACATTTTAAGTATAAAATTATTTTTAATAATTCCTTAATTATAGTTTTGTAATAATTATGTATTTGGTTATTCCTTATATATAGGTTGGTGATACAGTTGAATATCCTGAAGAGATTAAGACTTTGTTAGACAGAGAGTTTGCTTTTAAAATCTTTGTCTCTGGGTTCAATTTAAACAACAAATATGATGTTTATGGTGTAACTAAGATAACTGATGATCCAACAATTATCTCGCATCTTAAGAAAAAGTTGTATGTAGGACAGGTACATATTCGAATTCCATTTCACATAACTTAGCAAATTTTATTTATGTAAGACTTTATTACATTTCTAAGTTTTTGCATATTTTTTTAACAGCCTGCTGAATCAGAATCACTTCACACGTCTCTCATGGCAATGCCGTCTAATGTTATTTCTGTTTCCAAGGTACCATTTGCACAAACACTTATATTCATAGTAATACATTTTACTCATTTTTTCTTTCATACACAATCACTGATGATTCTGATACATATGTTTGTAACTATTTTTTGTTTAGGAATCTGACACAGGCGATAATGATACGCCAATTTCCATTGTTGATAAGAAAGTTTATGCTGAAGGAGAACAATGTTCTATCAGTTCCAAGTATCAAATGGTTAAGCATAAACTGATTGACGCGATCTCTGATGATGAAAGCACACCAATTCCTTCAACTAAGATTGGAAGTGGTGGTAGTATGGAGTAACTTAAAATTACGTTGAGCCTCTCGTCTTCCTAAACCCAAAATGAAGAGGATTTGTTTTCTATGCTTATGGTCAACCAGTTTCATTGCTTTATGTTTTGTTTTTTTAATAATTTTGAACAATTTCTACTTTGTTATTTTCTCTTTATACCATGATATGGTTTCCTCTTTTTATTAAGTTTCATAACGATCATAATATTTAATAAATGCGTTTGCATGATTGATAAGTATGTTTTCATCCATTTGAATATTATGTTGAGTATATATAGATACAACTAGATTGGTGGATGTACTCATCAAACATAATTTTCAGTTTTATTTTTGTATGATTCATATCTAATTAAAACTAAAAGATTGTAACATAAATGTTGTAAATCGTTTCAATTTTTTTACCGAAATATATTGTTGTGATACAAGGAAAAATGGATCGACCCAATATGTTACTAAAACAATCCCATATAAAATACATAACATACATATTACATAACTTATTGGGTTGAATGTTTATTATTAGCCATAGGCCCGATTGTTTTACTCTTAATGTCTGATTTAGCCCAACAACAATTGGTTTCATTATATACCTACCTAATTGATAATTGTTTCACTTTTTCATATTTTTCGGTTCTCCCAAAAAACTACTTTACCAATATGTAAGTAACCCTTGATCTTCTTCACTTTTAAGATATTTCGATACTTTCAATAACTTGCAGACTTCATGTTTAGAAATATGGTACATTTAATAAATTTGAATATCTTTTTTTAGCTTACTTGGACCATGGTGATCAGAATGTCACTTGTGAAGATTGTAATGCTAGACTGTGGAGCTGTGAATCTACTAGAGGGCTTAATAGAAGTAATACTAAAAAAAATTTCTCTCTGTGTTGTGGTTATGGAAAAGTTATGCTTCCTCCTTTTAAGGAGGCGCCACACAGTTATAAAGAGTATTTTAATGGAGTTGATTCTAAAAGCAAATTCTTTTTAAAGAACATAAGACGATTCAACTCTATGTTTGCATTTACATCCATGGGTGGAAAAATTGATAGGTCTATAAATCATGGTAATGCTCCATTCATCTATCGTATAAGTGGTGAGAACTACCATGCTTTGGGAAATCTTTTACCATCACGTGGACAAAATCCAGTATTCTCTCAGCTATACATATATGATACTGAAAATGAAGTTTCGAATAGAATCAATGTTGTTGGGTATGTTATTTTTTTATTGTCTTTTGTAGAAAACTTTAAGGATTTTTAAGTACTTTCGATTCTAATGTATTCATTTTATTTATAGTGATGCAGATGAGGAATACTCATCAGAAAAGGCCCTTGAATTTCAAATTGTAAAGGAATTGAAAAAAATGTTGGATGCCAAAAACTCCTTGGTGAAATCTTATAGAATGGCGAGAGATTGTTTTCAGAAGAACCCTGATGCACAAGTCAAGCTTCGATTAAACGGAATGAGGAAAGAAGATGGTAGAACCTACAACCTACCCACGGTTTCTGAAGTTGCTGGATTGATAATTGGTGACCTTAATGAAGAAACAGATAAACATGACATTGTTAATGCCTCTTTAAGTTCATCATACATTTGGCACAAATGCACTGTTTTAGAGTTAACAAAAAATATGCGGTTGCTTTCTGGAAGCTGCAGTTCTGATATTGAGGAAACTAAAAAGTTTGCATCTTGGCTTCTGGACATAGGAGAAGGAAAGGTTGATACAATAAGTGATGATCAAGATGTTATTTTGATACCTGATGACTTACTTATTTCTCAATCTTCGGATCCTGTTTCTGATTTGATAGCCTTTGTTTATCCTTCACTTTTGGATAACATCCACATTCCGACTTATTTTCAAGATCGAGCTATATTGGCACCGAAGAATGAAGTTGTTCATGAAATTAATGATATATTACTTTCAATGTTTCCCGGTGACGAAGTTGAGTATCTAAGTTCGGATAGTGTTTGCCAGTCTGAAGATGTGAACAAACAGGTTGATGAAAGATTAGTTTCTCCTGATGTCCTTAATGGTCTTAAGTTTTCTGGAATACCAAACCATCGTTTGGTTTTGAAAGTTGGCGTTCCCGTAATGTTACTCAGAAACATTGATCAGAAAAGTGGTTTGTGCAATGGGACAAGGTTACAAGTTGTTAAAATGAGAAACGTGTCATTGAAGCGAAAATCATATCAGGAAGTAACATTGGAATGCGAACTTTTATTCCAAGAATTACTTTATCCCCCTCAGATAAGAAAATTCCTTTTAAATTTAACAGAAGGCAATTTCCACTTGTTGTTTCTTTCGCAATGACAATAAACAAAAGTCAAGGACAATCCTTAACCAGAGTTGGGTTGTATTTGAAGGATCCAGTTTTTTCACACGGGCAGTTGTATGTTGCGCTTTCAAGGGTCAGAAGTCGAGATGGACTTAAGATTGTTATAGTAGATGAAAATGGTGAATTGACGAACAAAACATCAAACGTTGTGTACAAAGAAGTCTTTCAGGATTTATGAATAATGTGAGTAATTTTTATGCAATTTTTTAATTATCTTTATTGACGTTATGTATATACAACTTCAATAATAAAGTATTATTTTAAACTTTTTTTGTGTGCTTTGAACAGTGCGTTGCATTTTGTCAATAAACCAAGTTATGTACTAATTACAATTACATTAAAAATAAAAATATGATAAAAAGTCATTTACAAAAACATAATGTATTCATACCTTTGTTATTTTTTTCAAAACTTTATACTTTGGTTTAGTACTGATCATAATAGGTAATCGGTTTTCATTACTAACGTTACTGAGGGCTTATAAAAAATATCCACTTTGACATGAAAACCATAGTTATATGTTAGTTTTACTTTTAATACTCATTTAATATCAACGCATGACGTTTATATAAGAAAAAAATTTCAGGCTAACCGTTATTTTTAACACTTTACGTTTGTAGCCACTAAACTTGAACAATACAACTCTTAGTTTCATATAATTTTTTTATTTACTATGGTTTGCACCGTGGGTCCCCACGGGTCTCAAACCTAGTATTGAAATGATAAATAAGAGAAATAGTGTAAATAAAGAGGGTTTTTTTTTTTTTTTTTTTTTTAATTTACACCATTTCTCTCCTTTACCGTTTCAATATGTTTGAAAACGAGCCGAGCGAAGCCCAAGCTCAAGTTAAAGTTTTATTTTCAAATCTTAATAATTCTTTAGCATCACCCAATAAAATACATTAATTAATTTTTGCCGTGCTCCATCTACGTAAAGCTATCAGAACAACAGTAAACAAATAAATAAAAAAGAACACAGCGCATGTTAGCCAAACAAGCGCACTTTAGCCATTAAAGCAACTCAAAAAAATACAGTCTCCCATAATTTACACTTGACCCCCTTCTCTCTCACTGTCACTGACACCACCACAGACCGTATCATCCCCACCTGATTCTCTCCTTCTCTCTCTCTCTCTCTCTCTCTCTCTCTCTCCTACAAATAACCCTCTGCAATTGTGTATATTGTCACTCACACAAAATCTGCAGACATAAATTGCAAAAAAAAAAAAAAAAAAAAAAAAAACTGACTCATATAACCACATTTATTTCATGTTATTTGAACATTGCCTTTAACTTCTTCACTTGCATTGAATGATGATGATGATCATGCTTCAAACTACTAGATTTTTAGTCCTCTGTTTTCTTCCCCTGTTTCCTACTCTGTCTTTATCTTATGAAGCTCGTAATCCTGAAGGTTACTTTTGATCTTCTCTAACTATAACATTTTTTAACTTTTTTTGTTTATTTGTTTTGTGGGTTTTTTATTTCTTGAATTGTTTTGCAGTTATGGCTTTGATGTCGGTTAAAAATAGTTTGAATGACCCTCATGGAGCTTTTAGTAATTGGGATGAAGACTCTGTTGATCCTTGTAGTTGGGCTATGATTACTTGCTCTCCTGATAATCTTGTCACTGGCCTGTATGTTTCTTTTATTATTATTATTATTATTATTATTATTATTATTATTATTATTATTATTATTATTATTATTATTATTATTTTGTCATAAAAATGTGTTTTTTTTTCACTGTTTTATCTAAAGAGTAAAACCCTTGTGGGTTGTTGTTACAGTGGAGCTCCTAGCCAGGGTTTATCAGGAATATTATCAGAGGTTATTGCTAATCTTACAAATCTCCGTCAAGTGTAAGTTTTTTTAAATATGTTTTTTTTTAAATAATCTTGAAAATATTCTTGTAAATATGTGTTTTCTTGAAAATAATCTTGAAAACATTATTGAAAATAATCTATAAAATATTCTTGAAAATAGTCTTGTAAATAATCTTGAAAACATTATTGAAAATTGAAAATAGTCTTGTAAATATTTTTGAAAATAATCTTGAAAACATTATTGAAAATATTTTTGAAAATAATCTTGAAAAACTACTTTTTATTAAAAAAAAAAAATCTTGAAACATTTTTTAACATAATCTTGAAAATAGTCTTAAAAATAGTCTTGAAAACATTTTTGAAAATAATCTTTAAGATAGTCTTGAAAACATTTTAGAAAATAATCTTGAAAATAATCTTTAAGAGGGGTGGCGGCGCAACTTGTAGCCCGTCTACATGCCGCTCACTCGTAAAACTTGTTGATTTTAATGAAAAGGGTGAAACAAAAAAAAGAAAAAAAAATCTTTAAGATGGTCTTGAAAACAATATTGAAAATCAATCTTGAAAATAATCTTAAAAATATTCTTGAAAATATTTTTGATAACATTATCATAGAAGGGCCAACTTTAACTAATGATCACAACAGGTTGTTGCAGAACAATAACATCTCCGACCAAATTCCGGCAGGAATAGAGAACCTTCAGAAGCTGCAAACATTGGATTTGTCAAACAACAAATTAACTGGACATGTACCTGAGTCCCTTAGTCTTTTAAAAGACTTACAATACCTGTGAGTAAAAAAATAAAAAATAAAAAAAAATCAACCATCTTTCTCTCACTAAAACTCCTTATGTGAAACATAATCTTTGATGGGTCAATTTTAGTTTGTTTTCCTATAATTGACAGTTGAATTGTTTGTTTGGATATTATTTCTTAATTTGACATTATTTGAGTGTTGAGTTTTGACCCCATTTTTCTTTTTTTATTTTTTATTTTTGTCATGTATTGAGTAGAAGGTTAAATAACAACAGCTTGTCTGGAGCTATTCCCTTGTCCTTAGCTTCTGCTACTCAACTTTCACTCTTGTGAGTTTATTTTTTTATATTATTATTTTGTTTGTATAGTCTTTGTCTACAGTTTGTTACCTGCATGATTCTGTAAACATGTTTGAAATCATTAAATCATGGAAAATTTTTACTCTATTTCAGAGATTTGTCAAACAACAACCTCAGTGGTCCTGTCCCTAAGTTTTCAGCAAGAACCTTCAAGTATGTATGTCAGTATGTGTAAATCTTTAAAAAAGATTGCATTTTTATATTTTTTTATTTATTGGGTATTAAAAAAATATTGCATTTTATGTGTTTCTTGAACAGTATTGTGGGTAACAATATTATTTGTGGAAGTCATGCTAATGAAGGTTGTTATGGGTCAACTTTGCCTGAGCCTCTTTCTTTTGAACCTAATTCAGCATCAGGTTTGGACTTTTAAAGAATATGATTCTCTTTCTCTCTCTAAAACAAGTTTATGTGTCTAAAAGTTTGGATTTTTTTAGGTAAAGGTAAGTCGAAAAAGGTAGCGGTTGCTCTTGGAATCAGTTTCGGCTGTCTTGCGCTTCTCGTTGTGTCGCTCGGGGTTCTCTTGTGGAAGAGAAGCAGAAAGCAGAAGCAAAGCATTCTTGATATTAATGGTATGTGTGAATTTGTTTGTCGTACATTCAAGGTCAAACGAACGCGGTTACTATTAGTTATGTTAATATTAAAGTGTAGGTTTGACCTCAAAAGTCAACATATCCATATGTGTGTTTATGTGTAATGATTAACAAGGTCAACATAATTAATATGATTTATGTTAATTTAAAGCAATTTAAAACATTAATATGGTTTTAATTTTTAAAAAATGTTTGTGATAAATTTGTTAGATATGCAGATTATAAGTTTGACCTCAAAAGTCAAAATGCATTTGTTTCTGACTGAAAGCTAATTGGTAACAGATATACCAGAAGAGGGTCTAATGAGCTTAGGCAACTTAAGAAACTTCACATTCAAAGAACTACAGTATGCGACCGATAATTTCAGTACAAAAAACATTCTTGGCGCTGGAGGATTCGGTAATGTTTACAAGGGAAAGCTAGGAGACGGGACGATGGTGGCAGTCAAACGTTTGAAAGACATTAACGGGACGGCAGGAGAGTCACAATTCCGGACAGAATTGGAGCTCATTAGCTTAGCGGTTCACCGGAATTTGCTTCGGTTGATTGGTTATTGTGTGACTCCGGTTGAGAGGCTCTTGGTTTACCCTTTCATGTCTAATGGCAGTGTGGCGTCAAGGCTTAGAGGTTTGTACTTTTGTTACCTTATGTAGTACTGTTTATAACATAATACAATTCAGTAAATCGGTACTGCACTATGCATCATCCGAAAGTTGACTTTTATAATGACGAAAACGCATGACGCGTTTAGGCCCCGCTACACAAATGTAGGATGTGTTATGACAAAGTGGTTAAGAGTTGCTACATTATTTCAGGTAAACCATCATTGGATTGGAATGCTCGAAAAAAAATCGCAATAGGAGCTGCACGCGGTCTATTATATCTACACGAGCAATGCGACCCAAAAATTATCCACCGAGACGTTAAGGCAGCTAATGTTCTTTTAGACGAGGATAATGAGGCTGTGGTAGGCGACTTTGGGCTGGCAAAGCTCCTTGACCATGCTGACTCACATGTCACCACTGAGGTTCGTGGTACCGTGGGCCACATTGCACCAGAATATCTCTCTACTGGTCAATCGTCGGAGAAAACTGATGTTTTTGGTTTCGGGAATTTGTTGTTGGAACTGATAACAGGAATGAGAGCTTTCGAGTTTGGGAAAGCGGTTAATCAGAAAGGCATGATGCTTGAATGGGTAAGCTTCTTTTTAGTACCGAATTGTATCATAAACAATTCTTAAGGTAATAGCCTAATAGGCCATACAGTACAACTGTATAAGAACTGTATGGCCTACTGTCTTGGACATGAACGAGCCGAGCCTGAGCTTGGCTCAGGCTCGGCTAGTTTATTATTTATTAATTAACTTATATTAATTATAATTATTATTTATATATAGTGATCCTAGACATGCCTTGTCAAGAAGTTGTACTAGTTGTATACATGCATCAACAACTTGTACATTCTCCTACTAAAAAAAGTGTTTGTACCATTTAGCCTAGTAGTTAAAGAGTTGGTACACTAGGTTGTACAAAGGCCTTGTAGTCGTTACATTTAAATTGTACCAGCTTTTGCACAATCATTCAACTGTTTTGTACATTTGTAACGTACAAGTCTTTCATGCATAAGGTACCAGTCTCCTAAGATTCATTCAATTACTTGTACATTTAAAGGTTGTAGTAACATTTTTCAGTACACATAAATGTATATGATGCCTTTAAAATGCCACTAGATGTAACATACTAGTATCAATTTTTTTTTTATATTGCATCAAGACTACTAAGCATGCGAAACGTTTTTTTTTTTTTTTTTTTTTTTTTTTTTTAGGTGAAAAAGGCGCACCAAGAGAAGAAGGTAGAGCTTTTGGTAGACAAAGAGCTCGGTACCAACTATGATGAGATCGACGTGCGTGAAATGTTACAAGTCGCGTTACTTTGTACTCAGTACACCCCGGCCCACCGACCACGGATGTCGGAGGTGGTTAGGATGCTAGAAGGGGACGGTTTAGCCGAAAAATGGGCAGCAACACAGAACAATACGAACACCACCACCATTAGAAAGAATGAGATGGTCCAAAAACTTGATGAGAATGATGATGACTATACATCAAGTATGCTTGGGGTGATGTTGATGGATGATGACCATGATGCACATGCCATGGTGCTCTCGGGTCCAAGATGATCATCAAATGTTACATACACAAATAGGAATGTTTTTAAAAAAAGTGTAAACATTTGGGGGGTGAAGTGAATATATATTTTGGTAAATATAGTTGATATTTTTTATTTTATTATGTCTTAAAATTAAGATCTAGTTTGAATTTCTAAGTTAAATGCTACTTGTAGAAAACATATTAGTCGATTGGGAATGTTAACTATATGTTATCTTTTTTTCTCTCTATTTTTTTTTTATCATTTTCTTGTAATGTTTCGGTAAAAACTGGTTTTGTATTGAATGTGTTAACAAAACATGTTTAAAAAGTCAATATAACAAATGAAAAATATCAAAAATAAGCATCCAGAATATACCAAATACGTGCATTAAATATTAAATTTGTTTAATTTTTTTTTTTATAAATATATAGGGTGTAGGATTAGGGCTGCAAACGCACACGAACGAGGCTTTGTTCGTGTTCGTTTGTTAAGAAAAGTATGTGCTCACGAACAGTTTATGAACACTTACCAAAAGAGATTTTATGTTCGTGTTCGTTTGTTAAGACAACACTTTTGTTCGTGTTCGTTTGTTAAGAAAACACTCATGTTCGTGTTCGTTTGTTAATTTTGTTCATGAACACAAACGAACAGAAAGAAGTGTTCATGAACAGAAACAAACACAAACGGACATATATTAACTTTTGAATAACATTGAATTCACATACATTAAGACATTAGCTAGATACACCCAAAATATAATCTAGGAAAAATTAAAGAAATCGTCCTTTATGTTTACATCGTTTTTCAGTAGATGTCCTTTAACTTCAAAATTGACGAGAATCGTCCTTTATTTTGTAAAGTATTGCAGCTCTCGTCCTTTAGATCTAACCTAGTTAGTTTTTTCGGTTAAGTTTGGTCATGTGCCTTGCACATGAGGACATAATTGACATTTCACCTTCTATCTTTACTTCCCCCTTATTAAAACCTGAAAATACCACCATAACCCTCCACCATATTCACTCCAAACACTTACAACCTGCCACCATCCACCACTGCCACCAAGTCGCACCACCACCACCTCCACCACCAGACCACAACACCACCACAACTCTGACACGAACAACACCCCACAGTGCCACTAACCACCACCACAACCTGCCACGAACAACCCCCCCCCCCCCCCCATAGTGACACCAACCACCACCTGCCACCACGAAATCCCACAAATCCAACAACAAAAACCCCACCAAATCCGACACCCCCCACCATAATTAACAAACCCTAAATCTTAATTTTTCAACAAACCCTAACCCCTAATTTGATTAAGAGTTTTCCACAAAAATATTACAACAAACTTAGGTTTTCTGATTTTGCAATCTCCAAATCTAAACAAGATAGAAGAAAAGAATGTCAAAATCAATTAGTTAAATGGAAAACTTGATGTTGAAAACGACAATTGTGGAGACCTTGGTTTAAAAAAGCGCGCCTCAGGCGCGCTTTAAGCGTTTGAGGCGCGAGGCTCCAAGAAAAACGCTTTTTTTGCCAAAAAGCGCTGAACTACATGAGGCGCCGCCTCGGGCGCTTGAGGCGCGCGCTACAGTAGCGCCTCGGCCAAAAAAACCTTTTAAAGGGCTTTATTTGGCCCGCTACAGTAGTGCCTCGTCGTTTTTATGTTTTGAATATGTTTTTTAAGTGTTCAAGTGTGTTTTATAATCATGTTTTTGTGCTCATGATTGATTAACATGTAGAAAATGTCATATTGACATATATAAATATTTTTTTATAATTTTTTTAATGCTATACGTGAAGCTCTCGCCTCTCGCTTTAAGCCCCGCGCTTCGGATTTTGGACCCAAAACGCCTCGGAGCGCCTCGCGCGTTTTTAAACCAAGGTGGAGACAAAGACGGTTGAAAACGATCTAGGGTTTGTGTGGGGTTTAACTTACCAAGTCGTGGTAGGTTGCAGACGGTGGAGAAGATTTACATGAGCAGTGGTAGGTTGAAAACGATGATGGTTGAAAACGACGACGGTTGTGTGGTAGGTTGGTGGTGGTTGTGTGGGGTTGTGGTAGTGGTGGTGGTGGTGGTTGCAGAAAGTGGAGGTGATGACATGTTGTGGTGATGACAGGTTGTGTTGTGGTGATGACAGGTGGTGATGACACCGTCTGAACCCTAAACCGTCGTCGCCGTCACCTTAATCTTCTCTCTTTCTCTGCTTCTGTTTTCTAATGTTTCCTCTCTCTTTCTCGTATGTCGTTGCTTCTCTTTATCCTTCTCTACTCGATCTCTCTCTCAGCTCCATTCTTTCTCTCTAAACAGGTTCGGTGTATGCGTGTGTGTTGTTCAGGAGCAACCCAGCCGGACCTCTGCCGCTGACGGCAGTCGGAAGCGGTGGCCGGAGACCTCCTGGTCTCTTTCTCTTCCTTTAGTCACTCTCTCTCTCTCTCTCTCTCTCTCTCTCTAGTTCTTGTGTGTGTGTGTGTGTTGTTTTATCAGAGAAAAGAGGTGGGGCTTGGGTGGTTTGGGGTTTTTTATAAGGAGGTGGAAGGTTATGGTGGGATACGGTGGAGGCTTATGGTGAGATATAGTGTTTTCATGTTTTAATAAATGGGAAATAAAGATAGAAGGTGAAATGTCAATTATGCCCTCATGTGCAAGGCACATGACCAAACTTAACCGAAAAAACTAACTAGGTTAGGTCTAAAGGACGAGAGGCATACGAAATGGAACGTGGAAACAAATAATGAGCTTGGATACAAAAAGTAGGTTTATTTATCTAATATAATCATATATTTACATCATATATATTAGTTGTTGGGTAAAATAAATAAAAATAAAAGAATATAAAAATAGTATAAAAATTAAAAATCTTAATAAACTATCGAACACAAACAAACGTAAACGAACACGTTATCGAACGTTCACGAACATAAACGAACGAACGCGACCTCTGTTCATGTTCGTTCGTTTAACTAAATGAACGGAATTTTTTGTTCGTGTTCGTTCATTTATTAAACGAACGAACACGAACAAACTTCCCACCGAACGATTCATAAACTGTTTACTGAAAGTTTAGTTCGTTTGCAGCATATGTAGGATATAAGCAAATATATTTATGTGATTTAGTCGATGTTTTTGGTGCGGAGACGCTACAAAAATGATGATTTGCACATTTTGCTCAAAGCAAAAGAAGACGAAAGCGAAAGTGGGAGTCTTGACCAAAAGTTGGCCGAGACAATGTTCCCCTTTTATGTGCATGCCCTTTTTCTTCTTCTCACTCTTTCCATTTTTTTTTTTTTGCTTTTTTCATTCAAAAACATTACAAAAATTTGTAACTTAATTGATACTTTGAAGTAACGATCTTGATCAAACAACTTCTAAATAAGTTAATTTAATTAATAGTTTATCACATTTCACTTAGTCAAATGGGACAACATCCTGAATTATTTAGATAATTATTGTGATATCAAGCTTTTATTAATTTTGGTTCCTAGCCCTGAAGGTGCTGAATTCCTAAATACGGTCCGGTGGGCCATATATAGTAATTTTGCGACCCATAAATCCAAAGCTTTGTTTTTAGTAAGATCGGTTTTGCTATTTAAAAGGGGGTCGTGAGACACGTTTGTAGGACATGGATCACGATTTTATTAAAATGATATTAATAAAATAATAAAGATACACTCTTTATACATTTGGGAAATTGTAGTACTCGTACCGTATACAAATCCAAACGAAAATAATATAAAATACAACATAAAAAGATTCAAACCGAAGTCTTCAACAAGAGTTTGAATTGCGTCTTCTCATAAGAATCTTTGCATAGTCTTCAATGAAACCTTGAACCATGTCTTTTGTACGATCATTCTTGGCTGCAAAAATAAACAAACATAATGTTGACGGTTGAGGCTGAGGCACGTGTTCAACACGCTTCCCTTAAAACAGATTTCGCGCCTCTACCAAAGACAACGCGTCTGTCTCCCAGGGTACAACAGCCGAAGCAGTCTGTACTGCCGGAGAAAGCCACGCACCCGAGGTTGCACTGGGTAGAATTATAGTGTATGACATTTGGAACAAATAAAAGGAAAAACTAATGGAATCGAGTAGAGAGTACTCATCTCTATAGTACCCAACATATGGGTCTTTTCTTCTTCTTCAAGAACTCTTCATGTATTCATGTATAATCTTTTTCTCTTGTATCTCTCTTGTTTTTACAAATGTGAGGCACACAACCTACTTATTTACAAGAGCCATGATAGTCAAGAGTTTTACTTAATTAGGGATTTAATAAGAGACATAAAACTCTAATAAAAGCCAATTAAGTGTCATGAAAAACTCTACTCAAGAGTTTCTTACCATAAAGAGTGTCATTAATAATATTAGTAAACTCATTAATAATATTATTCAGTTAAATTACATTCACATATTTTAAAAAATTCCAACAACGTTTACATGCCATTTTATTGTAATCTTCCTAATTTGAATGAAGATGTTTTCACAATGATAGAAAAAAGTTACAAGATTTTGCTATATACCCGGCATACACGGTTTTTTTCAATACCGGGTATACCCATGTTTTTTTTCAATACCTGGAACCGGGTATTGAAAAACCGGAACCAGGTATACCGGGTATGGTTTTTTATGCTAGGAACCGAAACTAAAACCAGAACCGGTTCTTTCAATACTCGCTCGAAGTGATACCTGACCCTACTAGGAACTGGTTCCATACCCAGAACCGGGTATTGAAAAAACCCAGTTTGTGCACCTCTAATTAAAATTGTATGTTGTTGCTACTTGCTGTGTCTGGTTTAAGCTATGGACACTCAAAATTATTTGTATAACTTTATTTTCTAAATCTATAATTCAATTTCAATTTAAATTAAAAATTCATGTCACATCACACCACGTCACTTTCACAAACAAAGTCAAACAAAAAAGAAACGATTTGGAGATAAAATTTTGCTTTTAACCTATCATAACTTTAGTATGAGGGTATAATGGGAATATTTTGCCAATTATATAATCGTCCTAACAATCCAACTCCCTTTTAACTTTGTTTGGCTTTGTTGGTGAAAGTGATACGGTGTGGTGTGACATAAATTAAAATTCGTAGTTTAAATTCAAAACTGAATTATAAAGATTTAAAAAGAATAAAGTTATAAATGTGAGTTTTGAATACTTTTGATAGTTTAAACATCACAAAGTGAAGTGCTTTGGGTGTAGCATGTTAAAAGTTACCTTAGAACCTTTATTCAAATGTTTATAATATTATAAACTATGTTACTTTCAAATATTTAGTTATTATATTAATGTTATATTCTTATAATACAAAATTGTAAAAGAAGTGTTGGTATGTCAATCCAACATGATTTTATCTGCACACACATGACACATCTTTGATCTGTCAATTTTAACACCACTAAAACTATCTTTCACCAGTGTGGATACTAAAATTCTACACAATGTACACTTACTGATTTGCAAACAAAAAATAATGCTTACAAATATAATGAAGAGAGAAAAGTTACGAAAAATTTATATATACAAAAGTTTTGTAATAATTATAAAAAGAGTAGCATTTTTATATGCTTATTATTTTATAAAAAAAATGTTCATTTTAAAAATAACAAGACCAAGAGGTTGCCGGTCGTCGCAGGGCATGTCATGTTTCCCAACAGTGACGGACCTAGGAATTATTTTCAAGTGGTGCGATCGGGGGGTTTAACCAAACATTTAAGGGGTGCGATCGAGATTTTTGCCTAAATTTACACTAATTTTTTTTTCAAGGGGGGTGCCCGCCCCCCTTGAACTATACCTAGGTCCGCCAATGTTTTCCAGAGGTTCTCATCGATTTTCTCTCCTCTCAGTGATTTATTTCATAAGTGGAGTGGGAGGTGGATAGGCTTGAAGGCATGCGACAATAACCTACACTTGCTCAATATTAACTGTAGATTTAAAATTAAAAGATGTGATTTCAGCTCTAGTGTTCAATCAGTTCACTTATTGATAGGTAATTTATAACTATATTAATAATCTAATGCTTCAAATAAAAGTATTTAATTATACTTTAAACATTCTTTCATCCGCTTCACCCATTTCTATTATAGTTAACCTTTCCTTTTGTTGTAGTATCAACATATTATGAATGAGTTTAAAATAATTTGTACCCGTCACTACAACTACTAACAATTAAGGTGACAAAATAAAAATAAAAAAAAAATAACTGGACCAAAACCAAAAATGAATTAACCTATATAACCGAATCAAACCAATCTATCCAATTTTATAACCTATGGTTTAGTTTTTTTTAAAACCAAAAACTACAGTTCGGTTTCGGTTATACCTGTTTCCATAACCAAACCGAACCGAATCAATCACCAAACTTGTTTGAGTGTTTGTTATTGGATTTACGGCCCAAATTGCCAAAAGTTTTAGTTAATAGTTAACACACAAAAAAAAAAAGACAAAAAGTTAAGTCCCAAATTCATTATTTTGGGTAAATATTTTCAGGCCCAAATGCAAAATCAAAACCAAAACTGGTCATTTTTTCTAAAACCAAAATTTCAGTTTGGTTTGGTTCAGTTCGAGAGCAAAACCGACCCAAATCGATCATGCAAAACCGCCATATGACAGTCTAACAACCATGATCCGTTATTTAAGAAATGAATACGTTGTTTTGACTTTTGAGTCTCGATCATGAAAACATCCCAATGTGAGCACACAATGTACGTGACCGAAGCATTTAAGTAGAAAGTCTTGCACCAACCAACCTCATATAGAACCATGTGAACTGAAGACTAAATGGGTTTTAATAGCCGTTGGTACATTTCCGGTTCATAAGTCCAAAACAACCAAATTTTTGATAAAGTATGGGTATATCGTTACAACGAAACTAAAACACTTAGAAAATGTTAACAAATCTGAAACTATCGACCTTTTGCTTTGACAAATTTGCCTCTCGAGGCTTTCCTCTCCATCTTCTCTCTTTTCTTCCGAGTTTTTTCATCCTCTTCAACTCCCTGTTAATTGGCATAAACCAGTGAAAATAATGCATACTGATCCAGTTCCGTAAATGGGTCATGTTGGTAAGTAACGGTCAATATGAGTATTCTGTACAGGTCAGGCAGGTTAAATAATTTTTATTTTTATCATTTAGATCAATGATATAGGAGGTTTATAGCACTAAAAAATGAACTTT
Organism: Ambrosia trifida; assembly: GCA_028751855.1. NCBI lineage: Eukaryota > Viridiplantae > Streptophyta > Magnoliopsida > Asterales > Asteraceae > Ambrosia > Ambrosia trifida. The sequence continues at coordinate 75,448,862 of CM054123.1, read as the reverse complement.
GGGCGACTCGACCCGTTTGACCTATGGACTTATAAATTAACTTTTTTCTATTTTACTTTATATAACTGTTAGAATGATTGGAGACAAAACATAAACCTGAATTTAACCATTTATAAGTTTTGGGGCTCCATACAATTTCATATTTATAGTTAGAAGCGAACAGGAGTGAATTTAAGGTACAAAAAGTACCTCAGAACCTTGAGGAAGAAATCCCTTAATCAAGCCCCATCCTTTATACACTGCAAATGCCGGTATCTGAAAGAAAAAAAAAAGGAAAGAAATAATTGCTTGAGGAAGCTTCTTAAAACATAGGTTATGAAAAACATCGATAAGATGAGCATCGTACCACGGCGTATATCCACCAAAACTTCCCAGATATGATAGATGTGAGTTGCACAAAGCAAGTAATGTAGATAACATCATGGAGGTATCTGTAGAGAAAATATAAAAAGAAGATAAGACTGATACACCAATGACAAATAATATGAAAAATATGTTAGCTCGAATGGTCGGCATTTTCATTCGATTAAGATCATCTCTACTGTAAATAAAATTAAAAAAATATATATTAAACAAAACCAAGTTAAAAAGATTACTTAAACGACCAATATGGTAATGACTTGGGTAAGTTGGAGACAAGAAAAATACATACCCACAAGCTCCACCAGTATTCATATCAAACCCGCCATCTAAAAGGTCCCCATCATCAGTATAGGTAGGTTTTGCCATTGATGCTAGTTGATTATAGCATAGATAGTATGCACCTGAAGTTAATATTAGGCCAATCCAATGCAGCCAAGTAAAAGTCGAATAAAAGACTCCTGCCCTTAACAAGAGAAAAATGACCTACACGTCCTCAACCGGCAATATATCATAAATTAGACCTCTGTATGTACAAACAATAATATAGATAAAGAAGAAAACATTAACAAATATCATCAATGATCATCAAATATATATAGATAAATTATGAAGAGACACTAGTAAACATCTATAATAGTTGAACTGCATAAAGTGATAGGAACCTAAAAGAACTAAAAGGATTAACAATATGTTCTTTTTGATATATTTAGATAAAAATAATAATTATTGAAGGGTTACTAAAGAATATCCAAGTCCATGTATGTATGCTTGAAGAATTGCCAATCAGGACTTTTGCAGCCAATTTGTTTCGTTCTAAAATTGCAAGGAAAATGGGATGTTTTTCTATCAAACATGACAAACACACACACACAAAGTAGCCTACTAGCTAATAATGGACCCCCTTAATCATACTATACAATATATTAAACAAAAGTGTGGTAAAGTCTATGCATCCCTAAAGACGCATTCACACTACGGTTAGCCGTTGGGGAAACTCGAAAACTAAAGTCGATACCAAAAAACATGAAAGCATGTTGATCTAAACCATTAGTTTACGTGTTTATAACACGTTTGGAGCATGTTGCAAGTAGTGGCAAGTTTTAAATGGTACTCTTTATGCCTATCCCTACACTAAACAAAACTGTGAAACATAGAGAAGTCAACAATTGAGCACAAGAGAATTAGAGCAAAATTCAAGACAACCGGTAACATGTTTAGATCATAGGACTCGTCGACTCGACACTACAACCATCATATAAACTATAGTCAAGAGTCAATATAGCAAGTCGGTTAAGTGACGGAGACAAGTGAGTTAAACAGTCGATATGATATGACACTAGATTGTGAGGTGCAGGGGGTGCCCTGGCCCCCCTTGTTTTTTGGCGCAGTGGTAGAAATTTGCGATTTTCGTAGGTAAATTGAGTCCAGCCCCGCCGATTTGATCTTCCGGCCACTAACAATCGAAAAAAATTGAGTCCGGCCCTCTCCGATTCGAGAACCAAGCTTCGCCACTGCCCACGACTATAGTGATCATTTGAGACAGATCAAGAGAAACATGCTAACAAAAAAAAAATCCACTTTTTAAAGTAATAGTGATCATATTATAAGTTGCTCAAACAAACAAACAAACAAACTTTGAATTTGTAATAATACACAATAGAAACTTTACAGCATAGACTGGGCAAAATAAATAATATGCAACAATTATAGCATTGGTTGACTTAACAAGCAATCATAGTTAACGAAGGCAGGTTTGTTGAATAGAATGAACAACATACATCGATGCTATCGAAATGGATCTAAACAGTATATAATAATACTAAACAACAATGGGTAAGAGAGATTGGGTTAGTTACATTGGAAGCGATGATGAGGCGAAAGAGATTGTTCATGTGACGACTGTTCTCATCCCTTCGTTTCTTCGCACCTTGATTTGCCATGATTAATTGAAGGAAATGGAAAACCCTAGTTTACAATTGGGAGAAGAGGCGATGTTGAGGTTTGAATTATGCCTTAATTGGTTTGGTTTGTTTGCTTACTTTCGTTGAATACTTCGACACCTACAACGACCACAGCGATCTGAAACACACCCAACCCACCAATGTTTTTTTTTTTTTTTTTTTTGGGAATATTGCATTTTGGGTTTTAGTTTTTTACTGGGGTTATGAGGCGAACTTTCGATCAGTATCGGTTTGGTTTTTTATATGGTACTGATTCAACATCGCACTTGGTATAGCAACTGAAAGAGAAATTCATAACAATAAAGGCAATATAGGCTAAAAAGATATCGACACCTGTTTTACATCGAATAGCATACATAAAAACAGATAATGGTACACTTAAAAAATAAAGGCGAGTAACAACAAAATAAAAGTACTTTTTACATAGACCAAGAATTGTAAAAATAAATATTGATATCCGTTTCGGTAACACCGATACATGTGCGATGTTGTTTAGTCGGTATTGGTTTTGTTTTTGATGGTAGAGGTATGACACTGACACTCGAATACTCGATATAGCTTATGATTAAAAAAAGACTTCATTTCGAACACAAAGCTACATTTTCAACCAGATTTATACTGGAATTATGTCAAGAAAGAATAATAATTAAACACAACCATGTTTTTAAACAAATGAAATCAAGTTCTCAGATAAAAATCAAATTAGTTGAAAAGTAAATAGATTAAATATTTATATTGTATACAATATAACTTAGAAAATAGGTGGAAACGGAAATTTTAAAAATAAAATACTAGTTTGCAAAGACTCGAACGAGATTGAGGGTTCGAGTATTATAAAGATAAAACAACTAGTTAACTTAGCAAATAAAATCGACAGACACTTCTTCTCACGTTGGCTATCAACTTTTTAAATTTGCATCTATCTTCTTCATAATCTCGATTCATTAGTATTTTCAAGCCATTTCCATAACAACATTTTTAGACTATCCGGAGTGGGAGGGAGGAAAGAGGGGGATAAAGCGCCATGTGACACTTGTGGAACCCATGTGTGTGTGGGGGGGGGGGGGGGGGGGGGGAGAAGGAAATAATATTATATTGTGTTAAAGTGAAAAAAAAAAAAAAAACTGACCAATCAGATCATGCCACGTCACTCACCAAAAATGCCCCACGCCGGTGACCTCCCCCCCCCCCTCCGCGCCATACCGGTGGTGGTGTTCCCCCCCCCCCCCCCCCCCTTTCCCGCCCCTCTCCCGCCCCCACTCCGGATAACCTTAATCATGATAAAAATCACACACCATAGTTTTTGTCCTTTATAATGAGTTGTTCATTTTATGGTGTTTGCTTGGATGTTTATATTCCGGGTTCAATTGCATATTTAGTAAATTTCTGTATTTGAATTTAACGTAACGTATGTTTTGTGACTAGGGTGAATGTTGAGTGGAGTGATTTGTCGTGTTAGGGTGGGTGAAGGTGGTGTTGAACCCGGTGTAAAGAGAGGTGGTGGCATTGAAAACGATAAAGGAGGGCATAAATGGATGGTGTTGAGTCAGTGTATGAGGGCGACAACGAACTTTTTCGAGATTGCTATAGAAAGGTGACACTGGTTTATTGAATTGATGGGGAAAAATTCAACCGAGTGTCAAATTTATGTCATTTTTACGTTTAGATTATATAAATTTCAATTTTTTTTCGTTGTAACATTTATAGTTCTTTATTTGGTTCGTTTTTTAATTGCTTTGTTATTATGGTAAAAATGTTTCATATATTTGCATGTTAAAAAAATGATGTAATACCCGAAACCCAACCAACCCAAAAAAAAAGGCACCAAAAAGAAAGAACGCAAACACGAGAAGAAGGCAGAAAGCATTCCTTAGACTCCCGTCGAGTTGGAGGCCCTAGCACGAGCTTGGGTGAATGCTTCGACCGATCCGATAATAAGTAAAAAATTATTATATAAATATTTTTTTAGAAGCCGCGAGTTTTATCGTACGTTTGATTATATATTAATTTTTTATGTCTAGGTACAAATCGGCGTCGTGATGGTTTTTAAAACCAAGTTTGCGTGGAGTTTTTCAAGTTACTACAACGCGAGCCGTATCGAAGAGTTCACTTTCAGATCGAGACCATATGGTGTTGGAGAAAATGAAGGACACAATTGCAAAGAAGTGGATAGGAGGAAGTATAGGTTTTTTTTATGTAGTTTCGTTTTTTTTATGTTTTTTATGTAGTTATTTTTATTTGAATGAAAAAATAAGGAAAATATAAATTAGATTAAATAAAAAGAATAAAAAATGGAAGGGGGAGCCCGGAGCACACCCCTCAAAAGGGGGAAGGGAAGAGGGAGGGTGATGCGATGTTGAGGTGGACAAAGGGGGTAGAAGAGGGAAGAGGGAGCACACCATGGGTTTATTTGGCAAAACTAGCTGGTGGCTGGAAGCTGGGTAGCAGTATTTTTTAAATATATTTTGGTGTTTGGCAGAATAGCTGAAACTTTTAATAAAATGTATAAAATAACCAAAATGAACATTAACTAAAAGTTTGTATGCATGCTTTTTTTTTTCATTTTTTAATGATAGAATGGGTATTTGCGTCATTTATTCATTAAAAGCTTGTAGCTAGTAGAAGTTTTTTCTTAAATGCAAGTATTAGTAGCTTTTCAATGTAAAGCTTTTTCTCCTAACCTAAAAGCTTCCAGCTCCTCCAACTAAACAAGACTCTTTATTGAGTAGGAGTTTTTTTCTTAAAAGCTTAAAGTTGAAGCTCATAAAAACTCTTTGCCAAACATACCTCATATAGCTTAATACCCTGATCTCTCGTACCATTAATATTGTGTTTTTTTTCTTCTATTATAAAGTCACATATTTGTTTTTGGTTGCTCGAGTAGAAATTTCCCAAGACGTTACTTATCACAATACTACTCCCACTCAAGCATATTTAACTAAGATGTTCTCTTCACATTCTCAGTCATTTTGCCAAAAATGCATGATGGTATTTGAGGCTAAACATTCTGTAAAGAGTTGGGTTTAACACACAAACTCAAAGATAAACATAAACACAAAGATCATCCATACCAATTTATTGAAAACCCTAAAATACAAAACATTAAACACAAGACAATCTTCTCAACGAACTTCATAAAAGATACAAACAAAGCTATATACACCTGATCACCACGATCAGATCATGAACGCTAAACCTATACATTGATAGCGATTTTAGACTCAAAACGAAGACAAAGATAACGATTGCACGAATAGAACAACTAGACATTAACCCATATGCTTCTAAGACCAATATACCTATTAGCCATTCACATACTCGGTAACCTTCCGTTAAACCGAACTTCCACCCCTTAGCTCTTCTTGCCTTAATCCAAACACTCTATAGCACTATACATGACGTATAGATACAACGTCATACAACATCGACGAAAAAACATTCATCAACACCAATGATTGACACCTACACTTCACATATAGCTATTACGTGAGGTGTATAAGTGCAGATGGGTGTGTGTGCATACATACATACATACATACATACATACATACATACATACATACATACATACATACATACATACATACATACATACATACATATATGGGGATGTGTGCCAAGTGGAGCTAGCTCACTTGATAGAGGCTCTTGCCTCTTAGAACAAAAACCTTATGGTCTCGAGAGTTAAGGGTTAGAATTGAAAACGAATTTTACGAATTATGAAGGGTTGTTTAGGGTTCTTGGATAGGGAAGAAGATGACCCGAAGAGGATGTTGGCGGGCCCCACCATTCAACCTTTAGCCCCCATTAATGTGTTGGTGAGGGCTTTGATATCACCCCTCGTTGATGGTGGGGCAGTGTGCAAGGCTCTAACTAGTTGAGATGGCTGGGGTGTTAGTTCACACCTCCTAGCCTTAGGGGAAGGTCTTAGTTCCAAGCAATAAGTGCATAAATAAATATAGGAGTAAGTAACATTAACTTGTCCAACAAAATAGCATATAATGGGGATGTGTGAGGAACCAAAACCTTTTTATAATCATAACAATTCTATTGAAATATTCTCTACCCCAATTGCACGTGGTAAGGCACTGTTATCAATTTGTTTGTTCTTCTAAATAATGCCAATTATATCATTGTTTTTACTAGAAACCTAAAACAATCAGAAGTTGGAACTTTAAATTATGTTTTACTTTTACACCCTCAAACTAATGTAATGAAAGTAACTTTACTTTTTTTTTTGAACGGCTAACGAATCAATTCCGAGCACTCTCGGGCACCCTTTTGGCGAATCAGGTACTCGAGAGTACCCGGGCCACCAATTGCCACCAATTCCCGGGAAAACCCGACCACTCACCCGCCCGAAGGCACGACGGTGAAATACTCGGTAAAACCGGTCGGGATCAGGACTCGAACCCAAGCCAATGGCCGGGTCATCCCTCATTTCCCATCCACCAATGTCCTCCAAATGTAGCTAGTGGGAATTGAACCCAAGCCTCTCATAGGAAACTTTAGGCTCTCAACCAACTAGGCTACAAGTGTTGGACGAAAGTAACTTTACTTGATGATTGTCTTTTAGAAGATACTTTTTCTACAAGTGTTATGGATGAAAATAAGTATATCGTGCTATAAGGACGAACGTTGTATCATTACCGAAAGTACTAATTTTGAAAATCGTTAAAATTGGGTACTGGTAACATATCAAAAGTACCAATCTTAAGAACACCAATAGTGGGTAAAAAATTGGTACCAAACATGATTCAGTAAAGTAAATTAAATACCGATATCAGGGAAGGAGGGGCGCCACCAGCAGAGGATCCGTGGAGCACCTCTACGACACCAATCGCAATCCGTTACCTGGACCACCACTCGTGAACCTCTCCCATAATCAGCACCACCACTTTTGGAGTTTTCTAGTTCCCCTATCTGCACTCGTGACCATTTTCGTTAACTAGAATAGGGGATTACTTCACGAGACCACCCATACCACTGGAGACGGTGTTATTGTGGGATAGTGGTCACACTATCTTAGAATTTTTAAAAATATTATATATTCAAAATTATTAAAAAAAAAGTCAGTAAAAGTAAAAAAGTGGTGTGTTAAGTATAATACTAATAAATTAGAAGGTGAAAAATAATAGGAAGGCAGATCCCATCGTGGCGTGCGTCTCCAAGAAAGCAGGGTTTGTTTGGTTTGGTCTCTTTCTCCACAAATTTAGGGTTCTTCATCTCATCTCCTTCCTTTTCATCGGTTATTATCCATAATCATCGGATTTAAATTTCTATTTACAGAATCCCTCTTATCCTTTAATAATAATAATAATAATATCACCACTTTCCCACACTCTTCCTTTCACATCATCTGTCTTTGCACTTTCTGAATTTCCTACAATTTCTTTCATCACCCAACAAATTTCAGGTTTGTTCCCTAATATACACACCTTTTGTTTAAATTATGATCATTTGTTGGTGGGCTTTCTTTAATATCCACAAAATTGGGAAAAAATGTTTTTTTTTTAATAATTTGATTGATTGATCAGTTATTTTTTCTTCAAATTTTTGTAATTTGAATAAAAAGATTTCTGGGATTCAGTTAATACTTTGAATTATAGCTTCCCACTTATTTTTTTTTAAATATTAATCAATTCGACTGTTGAAGATCAAAACAGGGCTCTAATATATTCTTTAATGATTGGTATGATATTAATATTATATTGCAAATTGTTTTTAGGTTTTGAGATAATTGAGAGTTGAGATCATTTCTTGAAGATTATTTTTAGCATTAAGTGGTGAAATTTGTAAATCAATATTAAAGAACTGGATTAAAGATGAGGAGAGCTTTGGTCAGATCTTTTGGGCAGATTCGATATGCTTTTCGATACCGTGCGGATAAAGTATCAACCGGGGTCGCAAAAAGATTGTTGGTATTGAATATAAATGATGGGAATTATGATAGATCAGCTTACAATAAGTGTAAATGTGGGGGGCCTTCCTTTATGTTTTCAAGAACTATGTCTTCTGATGCTGCTGATGTTAACTGCAAAGGTTCTGATTTTCTTTTGTTATAAAAATGCTGTTTTTACATTGATTTGTGCCATAGTTATCAAAAGCCATCACCTTGACCGCCTAGGCGACCAATTTCCTAGAAGCCACTAGATCCCGCTTTTCCCTCCTAGGTAAAAAAAAAAGAAGCCACAGTTTGATTTTTAAAACCTAATCCCCTGACTAATATAATCGACCAATACTTACCAATTTATAGAGATATATATAAATCTCAAATAATTTTTTTTAAATACATTTGATTTTTAAAACACTTATAGATATTGAATTATTCTTCAATATATAAACACCTCAACTCATTGATTCCATCAACTGATTTTGTCTACTACATAGTTATCAAAGGCGTGTTAATCCTTTTAGCAGGTATGGCTAAACCAGTCAGTTTATATTTATATTATTTTATAAGATGATTGTTATTTGTAATGATTTGGTGATTTTTTTATTTGCGCTTTTTTTTTTTCCTTAGGCCCACGCTTTTTTTGCGCTTCTCGCCTAGGCCATAGGCGGAGCCTAAGCGCCTTGAGGGCGCCTCACGCCTTTGATAACTATGATTTGTGCTAAAAAAATGTATGTACTTATGTTGTATTTATAACAGAAGTGAAAAGAGCAGGGCCACTTGTGGAGTATGAGCGAAGAATAGCAGTCGGTGATCTTGAGGATGGTGATATTTCTCAGGTAATTCAGGATGTGTTTGATTGTTTGGAGAATGTATAGAGCACGCTTTAGTTACGGATTAATATTCAAAAGAACAAAGAATGTGATTTTTTTAATGTTTTCTAACTGTGTGTTACTTTGCAGATAGGCACCTTAAAGGAAATTCAAAGACTTTATGATGAGCTTGTAGAATCAGCCGATGCTTGTCGACTGGATCGTTATTCTGATTATGGGAAAGCCGGGAGGTAACTATTGTTATTTATTACTCTGTTTGCTTGTGATTATACATTTATAACGAGCATATGATTTTGAAAACCAAACGCTTGCTTATTACATGTGAAAACGGATATGGAACTTTTCGTTTTGGTTTTTGGATCCAAAGTGTTTCTAGGGTATGTTTGAATGTGATGATTTAGCGATTTGCAGTTGTAATTATCAGATAATAAAATGAGTGTTTGGCAAATTCCAACCATTTAAAGTTATAGATAAAATTACCAAAAAGAAAGAAAAAACAATAGAGATGATGTTTGAAATGAGAATAGAAGTCCCTCAATTCTGTTGCGACTGATACGACCGAAAACAGATTTTTTTCGCCCCTGAGTAAAAAAAAATGCAGAATCTGTTTATCCAAACGCTAAAACCTTTTTTAGATAATCAGGTTCATAATACATATCGAAACATCGTCAACATTACACTTTTACAGTTTTACCAATTCACTAACCAACCAAAACAATCTAACATAGCTGCTTGACATTGGAAAGTCAAATGTCAACACTTCGTTGGAGTTAAAATAAATCAAAAAGCTTCATTTTTTGTTTATTTTATGCATATTTTGCCTTCTCGTTACTAATGTTTTAAGTTGGATTACAGGAGTAGGTGGTTATGGTCACGTCTCATGCCACAATCCTCAGTCTCACCCGTAAAAGGACTCTATCTCTATGGAGGTGTTGGCACCGGGAAAACCATGCTGATGGATTTATTTTATGATCAACTGTAAGCACCGTAATTTGTAATTTGAGTATATTTTTGAAATTTTAGTTCTTGATCTTTTCTTGGTATAAAATCTGCATACATAAATTTCAAATTTTTAGGCCTTGCAATTGGAGGAAAAAGAGGATTCATTTTCATGACTTCATGTTGACCGTTCATAGTCGCTTGCAGGTAAGTTTCTTTATGTTTCATTGCCAACCAGACAAAATTTGTATATATTTTCTTCTTTGTCTGCGCTAGCTGACTTTCATAGTCAAACATATGAATTTTCACCTTCTAAACCAACATAAATTTGTTATATATGAAACAGTTATGATGGCTGGAAAAGTTTTCCATTTGAAAGATTCAACTTATACAAAATATGTTGTTGGTTTGATTATAGAACCTAAACTAAATTAAATCATCATCATCATATTTAGTTAATCCCACCAATAGCAAAGCTAAGGTAGGGTCTGAGGGGGGTAAGATGTAGACAGCCTTACCTCTACCCCGTGGGAATAGAGAGGCTGCTTCCAGTGAGACCTCCGGCTCGATAGTGGTTCTGTATCAAGCCTTGGATATAAGGCACATAACACTTAGCAATCAGGAAAAGCCCGATTGGTGCATGTACCCCCTTGTCTTTTGGCTATCAATGCCACCACATGATGCATGATTAACCGTCCGTTGTTTTTAACATTATTTTCACGAAATTAGTAAAATAACGTTAAAATTAGTGCAACTTTACTTTGCCCCCCGAGGGCCACACGTATATACATTATATGCGCACAACCGTAAGCGGGGCTATCTAAATTAAATTAAATATTAATCATTAATTAAAAATTCAAATACAATAGCATTGCCTCAATATTGTGGAACAAAGATTAACATATTATGGATTTAGATTTCTTTATAAGCTCTAAAGATGAAGCATAGTTTGGATAATATGGTTGTACATCACTATGCAGAAGCACAGAGGTGTGTCTGATCCGCTTGAAGTCGTTGCAGGAGAGATATCAGATGAATCCATCTTATTATGTTTAGACGAGTTCATGGTATGCTGGAATTTTTAAGTCTATACCAAACCTTGTGGCCATGGTTTGATTTTATTTACGGGTCATTGATCATCCTTCCGCTTATGTTATTCATAGGTTACTGATGTAGCTGATGCTTTAATACTAAACCGTTTATTCAGCCATCTTTTTAGCAATGGTGCTGTAAGTGACTAACAACTTAATACACTTTCCTCTTCTCTCTCTCTCTCTCTCTTTTTTTTTTTTTTTTTTTGTTTTTTTAACTTGTATTCTGTTATAAGCCTTTACTAAGGGCGAATGACATTAATATTCGAGTGAGCAAAGCTGAACGGTTTATATATTTGTTTGTGATGGAAGTATAGATACTTGTTGCTACATCAAACCGTGCTCCCGACAAACTTTATGAAGGTGGATTGCAAAGAGACCTTTTTCTACCATTCATTGCTACGCTAAAGGTAGTTTCATTAAATTGCACTTTGGGTGACTTTTAACGCATTTCTTTTCTAGCTACCTTTTTTTGGTTTTACGCTTTTACCCATTAGAGATAAAACATAACCAAAATTGACCCATTCACAACCACATGAATTATTCTTTTTATTATTCAATTCTTGCCCATTTTTCTTGTTAATTATCATGTTTTTGTTTCATCGATACAGGAAAGATGTGTAGTTCATGAAATTGGTTCATCAATAGATTATCGGAAAAGGACCTCGGTAAAATGCTAACCTTTTCACTTTGTATTTTTAAGATATATAAGTCAAGAAAGTATTATCTTTTTGCAAAAAATGTAAATAAAGACTACCTTCAAAAGGAAGGCAATGTATGTGTTAACATTTTTTTTTTAAATTTGAAATGAAGGCTGAAGAAGGTTTCTACTTCGTAAAGAATGAGAATGACTCGGATGATTTCCTTATGCAAAAGTTTAAAGAGTTGGTTGGGGAACATACGCCTCGGCCCCATGAAGTGGAAGTTGTTATGGGTAGAAAACTACAAGTATGTCCATTCTACTAAAAAATGATAATAAAAAATGCTATTACATTCATTTTCATATTTTTACTTATCATGTGCAATGGATAGGTACCGTTGGGTGCTAATGGATGTGCATATTTCTCTTTTGAGGAACTTTGTGACAAACCTCTTGGTGCTGCTGACTATTTTGGATTATGCAGTAAGTAAATCAATTAATATCAGATTTTAAATAATTAATTTGTCGTGTCAAAACTTAGTTATGAATCAGTTATGGTTGTAGTTTTATATGATTGCCAATATGTCGGTACTCAAGATTTAGGAAGAGTATTTATGTGCTTAGCGGTAGTTATAGACAAGAAGGTATTGACATAATTTTAATTGCAGAGAAGTTTCATACATTGACGTTGGATAATGTGCCGATATTTGGGCTCCACAACAGAACAGCAGCTTACCGATTCGTCACTCTAGTTGATGTTAGTCTCTTCTCTTCTTTTTCCGAGTCATGGAATCGTTGACTTTTATAGTCAAACTTCACAAAGTGCTTACTTGTAATAATATGATATACATACAGGTTATGTATGAGAATAAGTCAAGATTAATGTGTACAGCTGAGGGAACTCCTTCTCAACTATTTGAAAGAATTGTGACCGTTTCTGATGCTCAAAGTAGGGCACCTAGAACCTCTTCAAGGTCAAGGAAAAATGACGATTATGATCTTTGTGTCGACAATGAACTTGGGTTTGCAAAAGATCGCACTATTAGTAGGTATGACTGGTTCTTCATTCGACTTTTGAGAATTGATCTAAATCTTGAAAATGTGACGGCTTTTAGATACAATTTTGCTTCTGATATCAAACAAAGCCAAAACTCAAAATTTGTTACAAAACTCAAAATTCGCAGCTTGTTGCCCGTCTGCCTGTTTTAATGTAATTTGACAGTCATGAAATGAAAAATCATCTTTTAAATTTTTTTTTTTCAAGATTTTATTATTTTAAAATACTAGATTTCACTAACAGTTGGTTTGACCTTGAAAAGTCGATTTGTGGCTGGAAATAATTTATGTCACATGTGAATACAGGCTGACAGAAATGAACAGCAGTGAGTATCTTGAGCAACATGCGGAGATAATAGAAGCGAAGCGAGTTCAAACTCAAAGCGATGAAGACAACAGTGATCAGGTGGTACAAGCATGAACCAGTTAGGTTTTGTTAACAACAATTATTTGAACTCTTACATAAGTTGGTGGATCAGGTAAATAATTTGCACTGAACCAGCCAAAGTGACCGCCTAAGGTATACAAATACAAATAAATGAAAATGGCGGCAAACATGATTTGTAGTGTTCGAATCCATAGAAAGATAAATGCATCAGTGTTTTTGTTGTAGTAATATTGTAACTTCGATTTTGACATTACTGACTTTTGATTACTTGCCAACTGTTACATATATGAACTTAAGCGTATTGAATCGGATTATTATTATTTTTTGTTGCCAAAATGATGTACGGATCACTGGACATGGTGCCCATTTCTCAATAATCCATATGCTCATGTGCACGGCTGCACCAAAAAACTGTAGTCACATGTTTGTTCAAAACCAACTTATTTATTTATTTACATTTACATTCATATCTTATGAACAAATATATTAAATTGTGTTTTAAAGTTATATAAATATAAATAAATTTAACTTTTGTAAAAGATTAATTTTTTTTTTACAAGTGTTCTAACCTTTAACAAAACATACAAATACCTATAAAAAAAGCATACAAAATTTTAAAATATTATACAAAACTTTACAAGTTCTTATAAATATTTTTGGGTCTTAAAATGTTTTTCTAAGAAAAACATACTCAAATTGTGTTGAGTAAAAGAAGAAAGAAAGATAATTTGGGAAAAGAAACAGGAAAACAAATGGCATCCATCGCCGTTTTGGAGTATTGGCATACACCATAACAATAGACACTCAAGAATGTGGCCACACTATACGACAATTATGGGATGTTGGGATTGAGTGGCCCTCCCATCAATCGTCCCCATGTTAAAACATTATTACTATGATTAGGCTGTGGGTGTGGAATAAAGCTCTCGTGAGTGTGGAATAAAGCTCCTGGGGCTTTAAAGCGCCATTTATGCGCACATCAGCGCCACATAGACAAAGGAGGGCAGGGCTTAAAGCCCCGTACTCAACTAAGGTGTTGTAGAATAAAGTCCTTTTAATAAAAAAAAGAAAAAAAAAACAAAAAATTGGATTTGTTGAAATCAGGTGACCCCTCCTTTCTTCCTCTAGCGCCCAAACTTGGCAGAGCTTGTTGATGGCGCCCTCTTTAACAAAGGTGGGGCGGTGTCGGGGGCGTCACTATTGTTTCAACAATGGACAATATTGCCTTTATGTAAGCTATAAATGCGGAGGCTTATGTAAAAGATTTAACCCTTGTGAGATAAAGGGTCAGTTTGGTTTAATCGTGAAAGTTGATCACAGTTGTGAAGCAAACTAGACAAATCAAAGGAAAAAAGAACAGAGATCAGCTTCAATTGTGGAGAAAATTCTATGCATCTAGTGGGACATGTTTTGGCTTGTTTGTTAGAAGTTGGGCACAACTTTAGAAAATTTAAGGTTAGTCTAAAATCTAAATAGAGGTGTAAGGCAATTGTATTATTTGTGGTTTGCACTAATTCTACTTAATGTCTAATTGAAACACCACTTACATATCAATCCATCTTTATTAATATAAAGATAAGAGTAAGTTCTTTTGTGTTCTTAGATCTTCTCCATGGTCCATATATGTTGAAACAATCAACACCGCCTTTTGTAGCGTTCTTGGTTGTCACACAACCCCCCAAGCCAGGTGTTTTTATGGTTCACTTGTATATCGTGCAGGTGGATGAAACTTGTACTAGAGGCGACAATATGTCTAAACGAGTCATATTTTAGCAACCTGGGATGGCAAGATTAACGAGCATTACATGCATTATGAGCGAGTTTCATTAAAAACGATCTACATCTACGACCAAAGTGCAATAAAAGAGTCCATTTCTGAAACAAGATAGCTGCAGAAGTAAAAACTAAGCCCCAGAATCAAGCTGCTGGCATGAATAAGCAGAGGGGCACTTAGCGCTAAAAACATTATGATTTCCATCAAAGTGTCATGGATAGCATCTCAAATTTGCAGAGATTAACCAAAATCTTTGTAACTATTGGTTCATATCTAAAATCTAGCCTTGTTTTTTCCTCCTTGATGCTATCTCTGAGGCCCATGATTTACCAAGTTCCGTCTGAAACTTGCCTGCAATTAGTGAAATCATTAATTTCATTTCATTCAAGGATAACTACTCAATAGGGGATAACATTACAAAATATATAGTTAAGAAGTCAGATATTAGGATCATCATCATCAATCATACCCAGTATATCCCACGAATAGTAGAAACTATTGGTAGGGTCAGGGGAGGGTGAGATGTTGGCACACCTTACCTCTACCCATAGATTAGAGAGGCTGCTTCTAGAGAGACCCCCGGCTCAAAAAGAGAGAACAGAAGACAGGCAAGCATACAAGTAAAGAGACAAGCACCACAGGGATATTTCGCTATCGGCTAACGGACCAAGTGCAGGAATAAGCTAGTAAGATAGTGCATAAAAATATAATACATTGAACATCATACAAACATGTAAACGGGACGACAACCACATGTAAGTTTCACATTACTTAAGAAAACAGGATAAATAGACACATGAATCAAAATAGGTTTAGAAATCCTATAGTTAAGGTCTCATAATACCCGGTTATGCTACCTAAGTGTCAAATCCTATAGTTAAGTCAGATATTAGGATAAACATCTAAATAAAACTGAGCTTACATTAAGTACAAGGTTAAATGCATCAAAATGTAACATTCAATTTTTTTTTTTACCATTTTATGTATGTAACCTTCAATAACATTAAAATGATGACGACATGATATGGCGCCAAAATTTTGATGAGCCAGTGGTGTATCATATCACACTACTTAAAGAAAGGTAACAAGTTGGAAAGTTTAAACTTTAAACCATACAATGTAAACAAAAACCACTTTTGCAGGTGTAACTTTCAGAAAAAGAAATGAACGGGTCAAATTTCCTATACCTGCAGTAGACTCAAAAAATTCCTCCAAGTCCTTGTTTTGTTCTGCATAAAAAATAACCATTTATCAACTTAAAAAATCATTTGCCCATTGTTACATCATAGGTTATGGTCCAAAAGTTTATTTTGTCTTGCCATCAGCGGAAGAAATATCAGATGTTAAAATTTTAAAATTATATATAAGCATATTCCCAGTCAAGGGTTGCCACCATTTTAGAAGAAAGAGAGTATTGTCTACAAAAACATAACTTTACATTCAGTTTAAAAAAAAAAATAATAAAAAATAAAAAAATTACCATTTTCGTATTCCAGAGCTTGAAGTATCATTTCAATCTGAATGGATAAAGAACAACCAACATCAGTTAGCACAGCATTACAAAGTTATATAAAAATGTAAGCTCTATAGCTTTCATGCAAACAAAACCGCTAAAAAGAGAAGCTTCTTTCAAATGTAAATGAACATATTATTCCATATATAATCATACCTTATCAAAGTCCTTGACAACCTTAGCTTCAGTTGTAGAATTTTCTTCATATTCCATCCATAACTCATGTATCTCCTCAGCTGTAATATGCTACAGCAAGTAAGCAATTACCAAAATGCCGATGAATTTGTTTTACCAAGTAACAGGAGCAGGAAAAGTATTTATGCACCTCGTGGTCCTCCACCAAGAAGTTTGCACATATGGTCTATTGCTTCTTTCTCTAGCCTACTTTTCTCCGCCTTTGGGACCCCATCTGAGGGTGTGATGTCACCAACAATGGCTATCCAAAAAACAAATCCAAAAGTGTTATAAACAAACTATTTGATAATAATATATTAAGATCTTACCTTCTGCAATATCATGCACAATTGCCATTTTTATACACCTGTAAGATGAAAGCAACAGGATTAAAATTCGCAACAAACGCCTCTTGTTCGCGTACTTCCAAGCTTTCAAAACAAAATGAATTTTATTTAACAGAAAAAGACTAACTTTTCTCGGTTGACACCAGGAGCATCATTAGCAATAAGAGCCATTAACCCCATTCTATACATGTGGTCTGCAATAGATTCAGGGCCTGCAATGTCCCTTTTCACCCATCCTGCTCTTTTGGTTGACTGAAAATAAACCAATAACCATATGTAAAGAAGGCCAACAGAACTACAGAAGTCAAATGAAACGAACTCAAACAACATCATAACTACACAAAAATCAAGAGGTGTGTCAGGTATGAGTTATCAGTCATCGCCAGCTGACTCAGACAAAAATTTAATATAAATCCAAAAGCTTTCATTTACTCTCTAGCCAAACGTCATGTGAGAGACAGTGCATAAGCCAAAAGATGCAGAAGAAAAAACGATACGTAAATAATACGGGTTAAGCACATCAACTTTTTTTTTATGAACAGAAAATGTTACTCTCCCCAAACTCCTATATTTACAAATAATACACTACTTGCTTGGGATGACGGTTTAGATGCATCAGAGTTTGTTGATGCAAAGAAAGTAGCAAAGCGTGAAGGTCTTGGCGGGCTTGAATTATTAGAAACCAGTGATACCCCAGCTGTCAAACCTGCAACCGGGCCTGATACTGCTCTTGAAGACCTTGTAATAAAGAAGCCTGAAGTGAAAGGACCCGAGATGTATATTTCTGAAGTAATCAATGCAGAATTCAGGGAATCTTTACTTGCTCGAGTTGGGTGAATGGGCTTATCTACTTGAACTTTACCTCCTAAATCCTCTAATGATACAGAAATCGAGTTTTCTTTCAAGCGCATCAACCGACAAGGTGACACTGACACCTTCGTATTGGCTCTTTTGCATAACTACCATCATAAGAATAAGCTGTAGTACTTTACTAGTCGACATTAGGCTAATAATAAGATGGTCTTGTGTAGTTGCGTTAGTGGAAGTAAACATTTGCTAGTTCTTTGTATTGCTTTATTTTCTTCAAACCACAGAAGACATCTCCATAACAACGGAAATTTTGGGTACGTAAAGACATCCCCATTGGTACATACTAAGCTCAATGTCATCAGTTTTGCTCACTGATTCCCCTGTTTAGGACATCTGCTTGCCCTGGATCTCAACACATGGATCAGTGGACTCACAAATACGTCAATTAATTTAACATATCGGCTCACCATGTAGCAACATGAGGGGATTGACATAACAAGGTTTTCATAGTCATCAACTACGATGTTTCCGGACAAACAAATTTATTTATGCCAAATCACAGAGTTAACAATTTCTTACCATGCTCAATAAATAAATAAATAAATAAATAAACAAGCCAAGCTACGTAACACTTATGCTCACATCTATGCTTGTAACCAAGTCACCTATACCTCACTAGTTAACTTCTTAATCCCCATCAAGGTTCTTATCACTTAAAACACGTATTTGACTCTATTTAGACAGTACATATTCGTTTGCAAACCGTAATTGTAATGCCAAACTATTGCTATGTGTAGCATCCATCCTTAAAATAAAAACGACTTTATAATCCGTAGGAATTGGACATATCAGCTTATTTCAAAATTAAGAACTTAACATTTCAATTTCACACAAACTAGCTACAAATCAATACTCTGGTACACAGATAACTAAAAACACCACCGATATTTTCACTACTTTATTAGTGAAGAGGTATAAGCAAATATACCGCGGCTTGGCCACCTGTGATTCAGTCACATCTAAGTCCAACAAGCTACCTAACAGTAACTTGAGGACTTGGGAAGACATGAAGAGGTATAAGCAAATATACCGCGGCTTGGCCACCTGTGATTCGGTCACATCTAAGTCCAACAAGCTACCTAACAGTAACTTGAGGACTTGGGAAGACATGAAGAGGTATAAGCAAATATACCGCGGCTTGGCCACCTGTGATTCGGTCACATCTAA
Source organism: Ambrosia trifida (assembly GCA_028751855.1). Taxonomy (NCBI): domain Eukaryota; kingdom Viridiplantae; phylum Streptophyta; class Magnoliopsida; order Asterales; family Asteraceae; genus Ambrosia; species Ambrosia trifida. The sequence goes on along the minus strand of CM054123.1, from coordinate 75,429,853 downwards.
GTCCAACAAGCTACCTACCAATAGCTTGAGGACTTGGGAAGACATGAAGAGGTATAAGCAAATATACCGCGGCTTGGCCACCTGTGATTCGGTCACATCTAAGTCCAACAAGCTACCTACCAATAACTTGAGGACTTGGGAAGACATGAAGAGGTATAAGCAATTATACCGCGGCCTGCCTACTAAGGCACTAGGCCGCAGCTGGACGTTCTGACCGAAGGAAAGTACAAGCCTCACCCGGAAGTCAAAAGACTCCGAATGGTAGTACGAAGGGGGGTCCAAAGTATAGTACAACTAGGCTGACTAGTATAAATGCCCCCTTCAAAGTACAATTGACACACGAATGCATAGACTCCGAATCTCACTTTCTCCCTCTACTTTCTCTCACTAAACAAATACTTATCCTCACGCCGGAGGGTGGTTACAGAGAGGCCCTCCCTCCTCCTCTGTAATGAGCCTAACGGTCTTTTACCTTGTGCAGGTTTAAGCTTAGGTTCGGAGCATTCAGATCCATCTCAAGTCGTGCCTGTTTTAACTGCGATTGCAGGTTCGTCCACTTTTTGGATCTTCAATTAGAGTCTACTCACTTTGTTCAGATCATACATTTTTGCATTCAAGTTATCATTCAGTCACTATCAGTGCATTTTTTTCAATAAGCAGCATAAAAGTGGATCCAAACACGGTCAATATAAACAACCTAACGCACAGTTTGATATATACATATATAATATAATAATAATAATAATAATAATAATAATAATAATAATACCTTGAGGCTATGGCAGAGAGTGAGGAAATCAATGGCGGAGGAAGGAGAAGGTGATGATGATGAAGAGTCCGATGATGAAGATGATGCCATGGTAGAAACCCTAGGAGAAGAATATTTGAAAATTTTAAAGTGTAATGAAGATGAAGAGGAAGAGGAAGAGGGAGGAGGCAATAATAAGAGAGATGATTTAAAGGTAATGTTACTGATTATAACCAACCGGCTCATCTTTATAATAATATTATTATACTGGTTATTGTTAGGTTAGGTTACTTACGTCTGTGTTTGGATCACGGGGATTATGTTTTCCGGTAGCCCACCGTTAACGTCAACGCGCCTCGTGTGGATAACATTCACCCTTGTGCTAACCCTACCAGTCAAATTCGGGACCTTTTTTAAACGTCTTTTTTATTATTATTATTATTATTATTATTATTATTATTATTATTATTTTATTTTATTTTTATTTTTTTTAAACTTATAATAAACTAGTAAAATCCCTGCCCCCGCCATCACACAAACGCCTTCGGTTGCAGTTTTGTAAATACTTGCAAATTGAAGGTTAATTATTAGTTAAAAGATTCTTGCAGTGACACTTTTGTAAATACATGCAACTGGGAGGTTGAAGGATACTTATTAATTAACAGATTCTTTCAATGGCAAATCTGTAAATACATGCAATTTGGAGGGTATTTATTATTAACTAAAAGATTTTGTCCATGGCATTTCTGTAGTTACGTGCAACTTGGAGGGTATTCACAAAAATTCGATGAGAATTGTTATATATAATAATTTTGGTCATCGGGTAAAAGGTAACCCATGTTCATGATCGCTGACAACACTAGTGAGTGGTGATCCGGCTTGTTTGTAAATTCAAGTGGAAACCTACCACACAAAAGGTCTACTATCGTAAATCCATATCTCAGGCGTATCATTTTGTCACGAGACTTCAACCAGTGTTGATCTATGTAAGCATTTTGTTACAAACGAGACTTCAACCGGCGTGCTTGTTTTAAATTCATGTTTTTTTGCTAAACAAAGAATATAGAATGTGTGTTGATCCAAATAAATGAATAGTTTTGTATTATGTTTGGGGAGAAAAATGTAAAATAACATAAGCATGTTTAGGATTGCACTAATCTTAACTTGTCAAACTCATACAAGCTTTTGAATACTAAGTGTGACGGGTGCATTTTATGAGGTTTTGTGTGGCGCTCCCATTGTACGGAGCCAATCCATCCATCCCACTTATGGTATGAGTGGGCTTTCTCCTACTTTGGACTCATCAAGGGATAGACCACAACTCGCGACTAGTGCCTCATTCAATGAGTAAACATGTCTATGAAGGTGCAACTTACAAATCTCTAGGGCCGTCCCCCATGAAATTCTAGACTAGCCATCTAATTCAAACCCAACAAATACGATCTTCAAACATTTGATCATCATACACATCTTCAGACCAGTATCTTATAATTTTGATTTTAATTGATTGATAACCTTCTCTTGTACAGCATCACCAATTGCTGGGCTGGCTATTGGTTATTTGGTTGTTTTTTCGGGAGGGTTGAATAAATAAATCATTAAACTATACATAGTCACATACAAAAAAATAAATAAAAATAAAATGTTATTATCCATAAAAAAATATCTACAAACTAAACAAACTTCCGAACGCCCATTTCGAACCCACGGATCGGGATCCCCCTTAAAAAAAGGAGTAGAAAATCCCACGCATATATCGTCCCTTATCATCTCATATATATATCCTCAACCACCTCCTTCATCATTCGATCGAGCAGGTGAAGAAGACGAACCCCTTCCCCATTCTCTCTGCATCTGTCTCTAAATTCCCCTTCCTTCCTTTACCTGGGGAATTAATACAAGATCTCATCCCTCTCTTCTTGTATTTCTATTTGGAGGCAGAACACATAATATTATTATTATGCCAACATTGGAGGAACCACCACCTTTCCCATTCCCACTCCCATTATTATTATCACCTTCACCATGCATTAATAATAATAATAATAATATTCGTTCCTCCAATCCTATCATGATCCCTACTTTTCGCCGTCGTTTCCCTTTCACCACCTCCCTCTTCCTTTGGGCCTTCGTTTTGCTCGCCTTTAGCCTCTCCTATCTCCTCCTTCTCCACCCCGGACACCGCCATACATCCATGCTGAACAACGTCCGTTACTCCGCCCACGTTCGTCGCCCTAACGGAATATCCGTCCTTGTAACCGGCGCCGCGGGTTTCATCGGCTCACATGTCGCCATTGCGTTGAAAACCCGCGGCGATGGCGTCGTGGGGATCGATAATTTTGATAATTACTACGGACGTTTGTTGAAAGAAACGCGGCGCGATTTGTTGGAACTATATGGTGTGTATGTTGTCGAGGGTGATATTAACGACTCGCGCCTTTTGTCCATGTTGTTTTATACGGTCGAGTTTACGCATGTTATGCATTTAGCGGCGCAAGTGGGCGTACAATACGCTATTGAGAATCCTTACGCCTACGTGCGTAGTAATATCGCGAGTCTCGTCACGCTTTTAGACCAATGCAAGCTGGCCCATCCGCAGCCTGCGGTTGTTTGGGCCAGCTCGAGTTCGGTTTATCGGGTGCGTAATAAAGCACCCTATTCTGAAACGGACCGGGTCGACCCGCCGGATACTCTTTACGCCTCGACGAAAAGAATGGGAGAGGAAATCACGCACACGTATAATCGTCTACATGGGTTATCGATAACTGGGTTGAGGTTTTTCACGGTTTACGGCCCGTGGGGACGGCCCGACATGGCGTATTTTTCGTATGTTAGGAATATTTTAGAGGGTGACCCGATAACGATATATCGGGCCAAGAACCGGGTTGATCCGGCCCGGGAGTTTGTCTACATTGATGACATTGTGAAAGGGTGTGTCGCGTCGTTGGATACATCGGGTAAAAGTATTGGGCCGGGCGGGTTGAAAAATGGAAGTGCACCGTATCGGATATTTAACTTGGGTAACGGGTCGCCTGTGACGGTACCTGCTTTGGTGGCGATACTAGAAGAGATTTTGAAGACGAAGGTGGAAAAAGAGGTGGTGGATATGGGCGTAGATGGCGATGCATCAATTGCGTATGTGAATATTAGTTTAGCCGAGAGGGAACTCGGGTACAAACCGACGACTGATTTGCGAACCGGGTTGAGGGAGTTCGTTAAATGGTACTTGTGGTATCACGGGACGTTCGTAGAAAATAGTGACGCTTGATTCGACACGATAACTAAGTTAGTAGACGGTCTTTTGTGAAGACATGTGAGTTACAATCATTTGGTGTTTTAAGTTCAATTTGTTTGTATTGTATTAGAAACGAGGTGAAATGATATTTGTAACTGTTCAACATATAGATCATTAGTTTCAATTCTACCATTACATTTATTTGTTGTTCAACTCTATTTAAACTAAACACAATCCTTATGTTGCATTGCTGGAAACCAAACCCGGTATCATCTCGGATCAATCGGGTCAGGTGTCATTGAATCTGAAGCAACACATTGCCTCTAAATTCTGTGTTTAATGACTAGGGCTGTAAACAAACCAAACGTTCGGTGAACAGTTCGTAAACTGTTCGGCGGGAAGTTCGTTTGTTTTATAAATGAACGAACACGAACAAAAAATTCCGTTTGATTAACTAAACAAACAAAACGAACAAATGTCTCGTTCGTTCGATTGCGTTCGTGAACATTCGGCAATGTGTTTGTTTACGTTCGTTTATTTATATCCGTTTGTTTATGTTCGATCACTACTTAAAACTTAGGATAATTATGAACTTTTGAATTAGGAATATCATGTATTCATGACTATGCCTAAGTAATTATAGATAAGGGGGGGGGGGGGGGGGGTTATCTTGAGAACGCTAAATATTGTGAGAACCGTGAGAACAAGTAAAAAAATCAATCAAAATCAAATTTTTTTAATACAAACCCCATTATAATCAAAATACAACATTAATAAATGAATTTTCTTTCCAAATAATTCATCTTTTCTTGCAAAAACACTTTAAAATTAACTTTTTACACATGTGTAAATGAAACAGTTTACACATGTATAAACAGCAAATTTACACATGTGTAAAAACAAATTATTTCCGTAAATTGTGTTTTTGAGATTGTATTTTAGTAACAAAGACAATTGTAAAAAGAAATTTTGAATTTGAATGGTTTTAGATGCCGTTCTTACGGTTCGCACGAAATATAGGTGTTCTCAAATTAACTTTCCCCTTATAGATAATTATGTCTAAGTTAGTACAATTTGACTTATCGACATTGTTTAGTAGATGTACTTTGTCTAATGGTTAATATTAACAAAGTTTTTTTAGTTAGTTGCATATTAAATGTTTGTTTTTGTTTGTTTGTGTTCAAGACCCGTGTTCACGAACAGTTCGCAAACAACTGAATTTTTTAACAAACAAACACAAACATAGAATTATGTTCGTTAGTGTGTTCGTGAACGGTTCGTTTGTCCAAGAAACATTAACAAACAAACACGAACAAAGCCTTATTCGTGTTCGTTTGGTTCGTTTACAGCCCTATTAATGACTAATATATCACAAACAAGTTCAGGTGATAGCATGCAATCTTAAAAACAGGTCAAGTCAGTACATGATAAAACAAGTTGGGTCAAAATAGGCTATCCTGCTATAATTGTTTATAGCGATTAGTGAAGATGACGACCCGTGAGCGGTGGCAAAGCCACGAAACGAAAAAGATTACCCAAATCAACATGTCAAATCAAAACAGATACTTGCATTACAAGTTCCGAAAACTTAAAACAGTGAGACGTCTGCTAAAACACAAATAAGAATAGTAGCTGAAGCAAAATTACACAAAACCGATCAAAAGAGAGATGTTCCCTTGCCCTTCTTATCTCCACCGATTTCAAAATGCTTGCATCTCTGCAACAATAACGCAATAAAAATGTCACGAGCCAAACACAGAGTCACTAATATAGAAGTTTTATATATAAATATCATTCAAAGGTAACCTTAATTGGGTGCTGGGACATATGCTTGCAGCTTTGGCATTGCAACCTTAGCACAATCTTCTTTGTCGTTTTCGCCTAAATCATACAATTAACATGGTATAAAAAAATGTTTTTATGTAAAAGAGAGATTTATATAAAAAAGAAGTATAATTATACCTTCTTGTGAAAGACGGGCTTGGTTTGACCACCATAACCAGATTGTTTCCTGTCGTAACGACGCTTTCCCTGAGCAGCCAAGCTATCTTTTCCCTTCTTGTATTGTGTCACCTTATGCAAGGTATGCTTTCTGCATTCCTTGTTCTTGCAGTAAGTCTTCTTCGTCTTCGGAACGTTCACCTGTATTAACAAACAAAGGAATCTAATCACATAACAAATTCAAACTATTTAAACAATATGATATTCAAATCACTACATAAATAACAATATTTTATCAATCAAATATGAGTACAAGTGAGTTCCAAACTGAGACAACAATATGATCATCAAGGTGCAGCGCGCTAACATGTCTTTGAAATAAATAATCCATTTTTTTTGTATGTAATTTTTTTTTCATTAAAAAAAAACATTACAAATTACATCAAGATAGCGGAAAGGCGGGCAACAAGCTGCGCCGCCACCCCTTTCTGAATGGCAAACCCTAACCGACTAAAAACATAACCTTGCCCACCCTACTATGAATAACTCGCTGGACCCTGGTCAGAAAACGGGTTGCCTCCGGTGCCAATGAGCCAAATCCATTTGAATTTTAAAAAAAAATTCCCAATCAAATTGAAACAACATTGGATGATGCAATGATTTATAAGCTATTTAGCTAATTTAAGTTTTTTTTTGTGCTAAACAATCATAGAAACATATGTATATTAATAAATTCAACTAGATAAATCTAAATAACATATCAAATTATTGCAGTTATAAAAGTAAACAAATTCCCCAATTTAAATAATATATCAAATTATTAAAAAAAAAATCCAAATTAAATGTTTACTTAAAAAAATAGCTGGAAAATGGGTATTTCAGGTTAAAAAAAAAAAAAAAACAATGTTTACAACAAAAATGTACATAACCAACTTCCATTATATGAATATCAGTTTAAACTTTTGAAACAATTACTGAAACAAAACAAAAATGTTCAAAGAAATATACAAATACAGATTATGAACAGAAGCTGTCTTGTTCAATTAGCTACAAATTATTAATAATATAAAAAGAAAGATGAAAGTAGATAGATTGGATATGTTACCATGGCTGAAGGGTTGCTGGAAGTCGACCCAGATAGAGATGAGATGCACACAGCCGCACAACGCTATTAGGGTTGGTGTATGTATGTTTTAAGAGGCACCAGCCATAGTTAGGGTTTCTTTTTCAATTCATTGAGCCCATTTCATTCAGATGGTAGTCTGGCCCATGTTTGGTATGTCTAGCCCATTTGTTTGCCTCTAGTAATACAAAATTTGAGGTGTACAATGCTACACTAGAATTATATAAGTACCGGTTTGGGCCCAAACTGAACTGGGTTTCTTTTAGTTTGGTCTCAAACTGGCTCGGGTTAAAAACTCCAAACCAGTCCAAACCTTCAAAACCGGTTTTAGCGTTTAAACTGGTTTTTTTTATCAGTTTTTTAGGCTGACTCAAAACCCAAACAGAAAGGTCAAAACCGGTTTTAGCGTTTAAATTGGTTTTCTTATCAGTTTTTTAGGCGGACACAAACTGATTTAGATTGGCACCGATTTTCCACACAAAAGTAGCAAACCTGGGCCAAATCATTGGGGTGGATTGGAACCAACCCGGTTTTTTAACGGGTAAGGGCCCTGCTCTTTAGCGTCTTGAGTTAGCAGAGGTGGGTGATGTTGAGGACGTCACCCAACTGAGGTGGTTTAGCGCTGATCCACACCCGAAGTCCTACTATTGTTGTTGAAATTTTGCTTCAGTCTGGTGGCTCAAAATACGCGGAATATATCAAGGACAAGATGTTATTGAATCAGTTATGTTTGTTATTGGTTTTTTTTTTCTTTTCCTACACTTATCTTAATTTCATCCTACAATAAGGTTAGGGATGAGCATTTTTTGTTCGAGTACCGCTACCCATATCGGTACCCGTATTCATAGTGATTTTGGTACCCGTACGAGTGCTCAAAAAAGTAAAATAACAAAGTGGTACCAAAACGGGGTATTGTACCTATATATTCGCTACGGTACTCTGTACCCACTTTTGTTCAAACTAAGGTTGTAATCCGTCAAACGCGTTAAGGCAACGATAAAAGTTTATGTTAGTGGTAATTTTTGTTTATGGGTCATGGTGTAGTGTAATGCGTTAGATTTATAGTTGTTGCATATGCAAAATGTAAACAAAGTAATTAAATTTGTAACATTATCAAACTTTGTTTTGTTAGGATGAAGACGTTGTTCTAGAAGTATGTATTGGGTAGTGGATGACATTTAGTGCATTACGTGGTAATAATTAATGGTAGTAGCAGCAATGTTTTTTACGGGTAAATCTCAAAGTTAGTATACATATGGGGTGAGTTCTGAGAGTGAGGCACTTTATGTACAACAACCAAAGCATACTTGTAATTTGGGGAGGGTTTATATGACAATGACATTTGAGGTTTAAAGCATGTGACTTTCAATCTCTCATCTTAACTTTGCTAAGTTATACATCTTTGCTTATTGCGCACTCTTTATAATGCAGTAGAGATACGCTTAAATAAGATTTCAAACAAGAAAAAAAAACCCCTCATGATTGCATGTGCAACTGCGACAAAAACCATTTTTAAGATCTGGATCTTGTCCTAAATAATACTCAGCGGTGTTTGAAATTAATATGCATATGCATGGCTATATTTTTTTTTTGGAAAGCTGGAGTTTTTTTTATTAATAACCCATACCAACAAGCAGCTAGGTAGGCAATAACATCATATTGGATTCTAATGAAACAACGAATTAAAATTACACCAGTCTACCATAGACGATCTGATTTTGACCCACAACAAACTAAGTGACCCACTAAAGTGTAGACCGGCTTCCGCTTATTATTGAACGCGACATCGTTCTACGTCTGCCACAATACCCAAACTGTCGTTAAATCAACGCATAGATTGCCTTTCTTTTATGTTTGTCCTCCACTCCATGGTCATATGATTAGTGATTAATACACTATGAAGTACAATAAGGATGATCTATAAAGTATTAACGTGTCATGTAGTGTAATTATTAGAATAATGATACACATAAGGATCTATGAAGCATTGGCGTGTCATGTAGTCCAATTATTAAAACAATTACAAGCATTACTTATATATACATATATATGGAGTTAGATTAATTTTAGTGCATCCGTAGTGGACGTTATACATACTTGTTATAGGGCGTTTTGAGCCTCCATTATAGCGCCGGGCACACCCCCCGGGCGCTATGGAGGCGTTATGGCATTGCAGGTTATGGAGATGACGAGCATTTTGGCATCGGTTTTGGTGATTTGAACGTTGGGACCATTGAATAATCGAACGTTGGGTTGGACCGTTGTTGAACAGTCAACTTTATAAAAAAAAAAAAAAGTTAAACACTTTATATATTTAACATATTACACACAACACTTCACACAAACATTCAAACTCTTCACACAAACATTCAAACTCTTCATACACACATTCAAACACATACCATTCAACTCACAAAGATGAATCCTTTCGGTCGAGGTTTCGATTCTCAATCGTCTGGCGAGCCTAACCAACCCATTGCTCCGGGTTCGGTTCAAAACCAAACAGGTTTTATGAACCTGTTAAACCAACCCATGGGATGGGACCCGAACACGTATAACTTCAACATGGGAGGTTTCAGGTCATCCCAAGCTTGGCAAGACCCAATCTCGGTTCCGGAGACCCAGGAGCCAGAGCAAGAGCCCGAGCGACCAACCAGGCGACAAAGACGATCCCACAAAAAGAAAGAAACCGAACCCTGCGCGAAAAAAAAACGTACAACCATGGGATGACGAAGAGTTGTACGCGTTAGCCCGAGCGTGGGTTGACGTTTCGGAGGATCCCATTGTTTGTAAGATATATATTTTTTGTTATGTTATATTAATTTATACATATATTTTTTTTCAACGCGAACTTATATATTTTTTTGGTTTGTTTTTTTTTAGCGAACTGTCAAAATTAAGGTGAGTTTTGAAAACGAATCTGAACAATATTTTTTGGTCTCGTTGGTAGGGAGAAGACTACCGGCCCGCATATTCAATATCGGGCAAGTGGAGCGATATTAACAACAAATGCACCAACTTTCAAGCCATTTATCAACGCACAAGGTACGGTTGGAAAACCGGCCAAAGCGACGAGCAGATTTTGGAGGCGACTTTGGAAGAATATAAAGCCACACATGGGAATTTTCAATACTTGAGGCTTTGGCGGCTGCTACAAGATTGCTCTAAATGGTCCAACGTCCGCCCGACGGTCGGAACTTCTTCATTTAGGGCCAGATATACGAGGCCTTCAAAGAAGTCCAAGACCTCCGAGTCGGTTGATCCCGAAACGCCAACGTCTGACGCACGATACATCTACCTAAACCCCGAAGAAAATGCGTTTTTTTTTTGCAGGGGCAGAAAAGATACCACGTCCGCCCGGTCGAAAGGCTGCTCGAGCTGCCCGATCGGAGTCTTCGTCTGGGGTTAACGACTTGAGTCAGACGTTTCTGAGATGAACCAACGCCTACAAGACATACGCGATATCGGGCTCAACGTATTGTAGAGAATCGAGAGGTGGTCGAGCTTATGAGGGATCGACAATTTGAACGCGACTTTAAGTTTTACCCGAGGTCGCACGACCACCAAACCGGCAAAGCGTTGGAACTGTGTTTGAAACGCAAGGCCCAAACGAGACAAAATATAATCTATGTGTATTTGTAATTTTTATTTTAGTATTTGTAACTTTTTTTTAGTATTTCTATTTTTTTAAGTATTTGTAGTTTTTTTTAGTATTTGTAATTCTTTTTATTTAATGAAATATTATTTGGTATTTAAATATTTGTTATTTAAATAAAAAATAATAATTAAGCAATGATTACCCAATAATTTATAAAGCCTTATAAAGCTCTTTCTCACTGTGCACCCCTATTTTCCCATAAAGTCTCATAGAACTCCTTCTAATACTTTATAATATTTTATTCTCCGTGAAGCACCTCACTACAAATGCCCTTAGAAGAGGGTTGTAGTGCGAGAACTTCAAGAATAAGCCTATATGATTTTTTCTGGTTTAAACTTTTGCCTATATATGTGTTATATTATGCGTAGATAATGTTATTGTATAAATTAATAAACTTTTCAGTTTAAATTAATGTGTATTTTGTATGTATTAATGAAGTTGGTTCATACATTTTTTTTACCGATAACCTCTTGGTCTAGTGGTATGGTGAAATTAAGGTGTGATAAAATTTACCGTTAAAAAAATACACACATATATATTTTTTAATTTTCAAAATAGACGAATAAACATTACATTACAATAATTACAGTTTCCTTAAAAAATAAGCAATGAAACTTAAAAGGTTATGTTACACATTTAATATTTACCCTATAACATTTAATTATTAGTTTATCACACAAGGAAATTTAACTATTAGTTTATCAATGCAAGGAAAAGTTAGACAAATATATAAAATATTAATTTACACATAATGTTTTTGTTAAGAAGAGATAATTACACGAATATCCCTTATGGTTTATAGAAAGTAACATTTTAAAGTAGCAACTTTATTTTTTTAATAAGTTAAGGGTTTATGGTTTCAGTTTTGTAACATGTTTGGATACTAAGGCCAAGTCCATTAGTTTTTCTAGTTAAGTTTTGATAAAATAACTAAAATGCCTAAGAATAACTAGATGGGCAATTCTTATAATTGACTCTATTTCATTACAAGGATACTTTTTGCAATTTATTAAAATTAGAATTATATATTAATGTTATTAATTTAAAATTTTTAAAATTTTAAAATATACTAAATTAAATAATTATACTTTCTACTTTTTGATATATATTTTATTTATAAAACAGTACTTTTGTTCAAATAAACCACCGCCGATAAGCCTAATTCGTATCTGCCATCAAACACCATGTCAACTCTCATCTACATCGTTATTGTTGTCATGCTTTATCTATATTCTAAACGCATAGAGTTGATGTGGTCTATCATTATGCACCTCCACTTTCAAACCCACCATGTGATGATCCAAATCCTTTGACGGATGATGAGTTAAACTGAGTGTATGGCTATACCATGAGTCAACTACAGTTTGATAGACTACGACTTGGAGATCTTCAAACGATTTCACTCTAAACAGACCTGGGTGTGGAATATGTACGAAGGTCGGATTTTTATAAATATGGTGAACCCTTGATTGTTCATATGAGACTAATTAATTACTAGTAATTAACTAGAAAACAGACAATTAGTCAGCAAGGTTCCCATACCAGTTTTCATTAATTTCATAACTTACAACAAGGATGTTATATATATTATTAGGGTTAAGATTAAATACACAGTAAAAGAAAAATAGGAAGTCGTAGGAAGGGTATTAAACGGACTCCGATTGAACTCATTCAAGCGGCATTGGAATCGTCTTATCGAACCCTATGACGTTAGTTTTTAGGTCTTTGTTTTTTGGGGTTTTAGCTTGTAGTTTTTAGAATATGCGTTATATTATTGTGTCTTTTATATACCATTGTGTCTTTTACTTATTTTCGTTATTGTGTCATTTTTTCAATTCATCGTGTCTTTTTTCTACAGCATTGTGTTATATTTTGTGGCTCATTGTGTCATATTTCATGATCAATTGTGTTTTTTGTATCCTTCTCACCCTTCTCATTTTCTTATAGCTTTTGTAGAATAACTCAACCCATATTATTATGCAAATTGTATTAGACTCGGTGACAGCCTAATGGGGAAAGGTAAATGGTTATGGGTCGGTGACGCTTCAGGCGTTTTTACGGTGAAGGGGCTCAAAAGTCTTGCTAATCAGGATCGCGACGGAGGTTCTAATTACGTAATGAAATGGTGCAATTGGATCCCTGTTAAGTGTAACATTTTAGCACGACGAGCGCAATTAAATAGACTTTCGACTCGAGATGCTTTACTCAAACGGAATGTTATTACTAAATCCAACATCTGCAACTTATGTTTCGGTGACGACGAGGCAGTAACCCACCTCTTTTCGGCCTGCATCATTTCTTCCCAGGTTTGGATGCAAATTGGTCACTGGTGCAAGCTCGATCCGGTGTTTTTCTTTGACTTTCGGGATATCTTGGAACATCACAAAATCTCGAAGATATCAAAAGCAAAAAAGAAGGTGATTCATGGTATTTTATTGACGACTACGTACATGGTGGATTTGGAAAACCCGGAATGAGAATATTTTTAATGACAAACATTTCAACATTGGCGATATGGTTTCAAACATAAAATCGCTCTCTTTTTTTGTGGCTAAGAAGTAGATCAGATTTCAAACGTCTTATATGGACAAAATGGTGTAAATTTCCATTGTACATGTTGTAATCGGTCTTCAACGATTCCTTGTTTTATAAGGTTCTCGCTTGGTTTTGATGGTTAATGAAAGTTAAAGTTCAAAAAATGTAAATTGTATTGATTCTTTAGGTATTATCAAGAAACCTTAAATAAACTCTATATTATCTTTTATAACTCTCAAACAAAAGACAAGATTTACATAAATACAAAATAGAACCACAACCCTAATTCCATCAACACAATGAATTCTAGCCTCTCTAACACACTAGAGATTGCCCTATACAATACATCAATGTGATGAACAATAACAAACTTTAGCTTCAACCCCAGAAGACTCCAATTGACCAAGACATATTTTCAACAACTATATATGCATTTTAGGACCTCACTAGCAAGATTATATTTTATTTGTTTGTTTGGGCAAAAGGGGTTCCTCCAAGCTAGCTTCATCAACCAAAATTTGAACTACATTGATTTGATCCTTTTGTGATATCATCATCTTCTTTTGTTGTTGTTCCTTCAGTTCTTCGAGATCTTTGGCCTTACCCCACAACACTACATACAATCCAATCACGATTCCAACTGCACCTACCACACTGAATTTTGAAAGATTTATATTAACATTCATAAAAAAAATTTGAAAAACATACTTTTAAGAGAACTTATTGCAACAAAGCATGTTTACTCACCTTCCTACGTATACTTGTTCTCTTAGGAATATAGAAGCAAAAATGGTCACAACGACTGTGTTTAAAGGATTGAACATTGCTGAAAACACAGGGCCCCTTTTCTGGACAATCCACGATTGCGCGAATATGGAAATTCCCGAACCAGCTGTAGCCTGATCATGAGAAAGCATCAAAGTAAGGTGCCATTAGTAAATAAAACTTTAGGTATGAACATTAATACTTTAACTTGAAATAAGCGCAATAGTTAACGATTAAACTAATTACCGCATATAGCAAAGATCCAACTTGCAAAGATGAGGTAACTTTCCAAGCTTCCAAATGAGGGTCCGTAAACAATATAACCATACCAGATTGCAGCGTCGTTATGAAACACATCCAAGCAGATAATGATAGGTGGTTAGGATAGCTTTTAGTGATCTGTACCTGTTATATTTTTAACAAACTTTATTACTAATATAGCATGCAAATTACAAATCAATGTATGATTAATATAGTTTTGTATACCTGAATAATTAGCCAAAATGACCAGCAACAGCTGCTGCCAAAGATACATAAACATCCCAAAAGCCAAAGATTATCAAATTCAGTTGAATGTAACAATAGAGAATTCGATGAAGGCAAGTTTGCGTTTAGAAGTTTAGGGCCTTTGATGAGTGCCATTGCAGCTGCACTTGTGACACACACAATCGTCCCAAATATCTTCGCGATAGTTCTCAAGCTTCGTATATTTATTGGTTCGTATCTACAAATGTACATTGAAATAAAAACAAGATTATGATTTTTGTATGCATTTTAGTAGTTAGTCCTATAGACAAATTTAAAGTACCCAACAATGGAGGCTGCAACAAAGGTTATGGCAGGGACAAGATTGAAAATGGCACTTCCAGCTGATGATGAGGCCAAGTATAATCCTTCCAAGAATATCATTTGGCTGATTGTTATTCTGAAAAGATAATAATACAAAAAAAATTAGAACCTTTCTTAAAAAGTGCTTTCTTGTAGTGTACCTCATAAATTGTTGCAACAAGTTAGTTGAATATATATATATATATATATAAAAGTTCCTGTTCTACTACTAATTAGGTTTAATTAACGAATAACGATTATTTATGCGTATGCGTAATTGTACTTCATTTGTTTAAGAATTTAACATTCTTGTTTTATGCGCGCTATTTCGTTAGAAAAAAAAACTTAATGAAAGGAATGTTCATGCGTGTTTTATATTTTCCAATCAATTTAAAATTCGTATTCACTTCATTAGATCATGTTACTAGTAAATACTAAAGGCTAAAAGAGTATGAAATCATAGCATACCCAATCAAACCTGCGAGAAAGATCAACCAAAAGCTTTTCCATCCAATACAACATCTCGGCATTTTGCTCCTATACCATACAAAAACAAGTATCAAAATTGAAAAGGTGTAAAGTTACATTCTAAGATGGAGGGATCAAAGTAGACAAACAACTTAATTTATCATAAGTTTTTGTACCATATATACATGAAGATCATGTTAAAAATGTACCTTGAAAAGTAAGCGATCGGTGCAATGATCAAAGTGGCAATGGCTTGTCTATAGAAAACAAAAACTCTAGGGTTCATGCCTTCCAAAAGAGAAGCTCTAGTTGTTATGGAGACTGCTCCATATGTAAATTGCATCACAACCATAACAATTACTGGCTTGTAAGACTCTATATGCCCCATTTTTTTCTTTTTTCTTTTTAAAGCTTATTATGTTTGTAATGTGATTGTATTACTTCACATATTAGACACTTTACTAGTCTCAAGGTACCTTTATATAGTCACAACTTCAAAAGTTCGGTATTGTGATCTCTGGTACCTAATCTTTAAAATATTTTGAGCTTTGGTCCTTATCACATATGGGTTATGTTACCCTAGTTATACCAAACTATCTACACAAACTGAATAGACTTAAAATGATTATCCCAAAATGCCTTTGTATATCACTATCTATGTATCATGTGTGCCGTAAATTTTCGTGTGTTAGCTTGTTCTCATATATGATCCTTTCCATATCGATACGAAAACTTTGACTAACACGAATTCGAAATGGGTAAGTTTTATATGTAAACGGTTGAGACTTAAAAGGGTGGTCATTGATAATTATAACTTAAGTACATGACAACATGATATATACTAAATTATTCATTAGTAGTACATCCCTATGGAAACCAGAATCTTCCTTACCACCAAAACATAAATTTGTGTTCTTAGGCGTCATTGGTTTTAATTTTATTAGGTGCCATTGATCATGACACATGCTACAATAATAGACCAATATTCTTTTATTTTCTTATTATCAAGGTGATATAAAACAATGTTCTGTATATAATAACAGTATAATTACGAAACAGTTTTACAACATGATAATTTGGTAATACTAAGGAACTATCCTGTCAACATCAAGTATTGTGATGATATAAAACTATGGATTTGAACATATTTTGTGTGACAATTCACAAGAAACTACTTAATTATGGGGTATTCGGATGTGATGTAAACCAAATAGTGCGACTTTTGAAGTTGTTTTACAGTGTTTCAGACATCTGAATTAACATAATTACAATATTATTATTACTTTCGTGAAAATAACGTTAAAAACAACGGACGGTTAATCATGCATCATGTGGTGGCGTGGATAGCCAAAAGACAAAGGGGTACATGCACCGATTGGGTTTGTCTCGATTGTTAAGTGTTTTGTACCTTATGTCCAAGGCTTGATACCAAACCACATCGAGCCGGGGGTCTCACTGGAAGCAGCCTCTCTATTCTTAGGGGTAGAGGTAAGGCTGTCTACATCTTACCCTCCTCAGACCCTACCTTAGCTTTGCTATAGGTGGGATTAACTGAGTATGATGATGATAATGATGATGATGATGATGACAATATTATTATTACTAGGTTATATCCAGGGAGCTCTCGGGTAGGCAAATCTAATATGAAATAATAAAATGTGTTACAATGTAGCATACAAATTAATTTACTATAATATAAGAAAACAACAAATTTAATCATGTGAGAAATAAGAAGGAAAATGTATATTAAAGCTGAGAGAATGTACGTTTGGATAAGGAGCAAAGACAGAAGCAACCATTGCATGACATGATTGAGGCAGTGATTTTGAAGGTGTAACTTTTTTAGAAACGATTGGTTTTAACCTATTTTGCTCTGGATGAAAATATAACTCTCATTTATAGTTTGATTTAGTGTAAAAATTCATTAGAAACTTGTTTATCACACTGGTTATAACATTTTTTTATGTTTTTTTATTTATTATTAGGTTACAAAATTTAATAATATATAAGGTTGGATCAATAAACTATTAAATAGTTTTTAATAAGCGAAAATGATAAGTTTTTACCTTTTACACTGTGTAAAAATTTTGTTGAGAATAGTTTAGAGATGATAGACAAATTAATTGGTAAGTAAACTCTTTTCCTAATAATCTATCTATCTATATATATATTGCAAAGCTAATAATCCTACATGTCATAATATTATGTAATCTCTCATTTGAAAGATGCCACATAAGATGTAATGTGACAATTCTAGACCAATTAAAAAAAAGGAATAAATATGGTTTAACCTAATCTATTAAATACCTAATATACTAAATGTAAATATTAAACCTTTATTATTTTCTCTCTCAGTTTCCTCCCATAACTTTTAAACGTTAATATCTTTTATATACGAGATTTTTTAAAGAAAAAAATTACACCAAATTAACGAGCGTTTTATTATCTTTCCAACGAGTACCATAGTGTTATATAAAAAATGGAGAAAAAAAACGACTATTTTTTGTAACCCGACAGGTATTGTGTCAGGTTTGTGATTAGTTTTAAAAAAATTGTGGGTTTGGGTCGGGCCTGAGATTAGGTGATACCCGACCCAATTACCCTTTTTTTATATTAGAATATGATAACTTATGCCAGAGATTTGTTTAAAATAAATAATAATAATAATAATAATTATTATTATTAATAATATTCATTAATCATATATTGGCAAGTCATTAATTATGTTGTCATATTAGATATTTTATTATGTCATACTAGATATTTCAACCCGGGACGCTCCCGGGATAAAAAAACGTAATAATAATAGTTGACTTTGTTTTTTCATGAATTTTCACGGTTCTAATAATATTGCGTTGTTTGTTAGCACTATTACTTATATGTATCTTAATATATTTTCACAGGATGTCATAAGTTATTTTCAAAGTCATAAGTAAACACAATAAAATCATAATAGTATAGTTGAATACAAAAATATGAAGAAAAAAAATTATTTATGTGTTTCATCTTTCACCTATAATTTTTCTCTATGTAAGTAATTCTCAACAAATCTGGGTTTATTACAAAAAAGAACTCCATTCTATTGACTCTTGACTCTGGTGGATATAATAGAAGCTGCCATTTTTCATAGTCTAGTTAAAAGAAGAGTTTGATAGCATTATGTTCTTCTTAATTTTAAATTATTATATCTAATTGTCTTTGTTGCAAGTTGGTTAAAAGTTTTAAATAAAAATTGTACAAGGTTGTTAATTTGCTAAGAACAATAAATGATTTATATGGCCTTTACGCTGTGTTGGTCAACATTAATTTTGCAATTATACTAATTTAGCTAGTGGGTAATGGGTTCGATTTACAAACTAACTCTTTTTTTAATCACTTAACCATTTAAATTTAGTTGTATTATGATTTCAAATGAGCATTTTTTAACTTATGGAACTATATAATTATATGTGATTTCTATTTTTTAAAACTATTTAAAAAATTATATAAAAGACTTTTCATGGATATATAAAATAGATTCATAATCAAACAGGTTGTAATCTAGAAATTCTAATATTCGAGAACATAAATACTTTAGTCTCATCTCAAAAGAGCGTCGTTTGCGTGTTTCTTAACACTAACTTTTTACAATGACATAATTTTTTTTTTTTGATTCCCGAATACGCCTCCCATGGTTTTTATCTACGTTTATTTTTTACAATTTTTTTGTATTGTGGTTTTTTGATATATGATTGATGAGTTTATATTATAAGGAGAGGGCCCCGTCTTTTGGTCTCGGCCGAGGCCCAAAAGTTTTTTTACCATTTTCGAAGACGGCTCTGGAGGAAAGGAAAGGAAAAGAAGAGAAAAACACACCAATTATCATCCTCCCAAATTGGGAGGAAATCATAGGAAAAGAAAGGAAGAAGAAGAAGTGGAAAAGAAAAGAAAAGAAAAGAAAACCCTCACTTTCTTTTCTTTTCCCTCCATTAGGCTGAAGGGTATGGAGACGTCCCAACCCCCCCGTCCCTCACTTTTTGCCCCGTCCCAAACCCCCACACCGCCCCCTGCCCCGTCCTCTTCCACCCCCGTCTCCCATGTCTCCTTTGAGACATTTTGGACGCACCAATTAGAGAATTTTCCTTTTTGAGTAAAGTCCTTTTTGAGTCCCTGTGGTTTGGTCATTTTAACTACTTGAGTCCAGAATTCAAACTTGTCTCAATCTGAGTCCTACTGGTTTCTAATTTTAACCACCTGAGTCCAAAATACTAACTCTGTTAGATTTTCTCAGTTAGATTTTATAAAATTACCAAAATACCATCACCATTAAAAACAAATATATACAGACAAAGCTCACTTTGTCTCTCTCTCACACACACACAAACCTGCACTCACTGATCTCTTCCCTAACCCTACCCCAACTGGCAACCCCACTGCACCTCCACCACTGCCTCACCGCCACCACCCACCCCCACTGCACCTCCACCTCCGAGCCACCCTCACCTCAACACCACTGCCACCTGTACACACAATCCCTCCCCCACCCTACAAGCACTGCACCATAAAACCACCACCACTCGTTTCACCGGGACAGCCACCCACCACACTGCTCCACCTCGATCTAAACCCTAACCCCTAAATTGATTTCAAATCTGACCTGAACCCTAGGCCCCATCATCGTCTACGCTTTTTGAAGCCCTAGTAGTAACGACAGTGACGGTGGTCTGGTTTGGTAGTTGCTGGTGGTTTGATCTGGCGATGGTTGTGGTATGGTTCAACAGTTGGGTTGTTAGATATGCAGTGGTTGTGTTTTGGTATGGCGGCGGTGGTGGTAGTTATGAAGATCTGGTCTAGTGGTGGTGTTGGTTTGGTCAGGTGGTGGTAGTGGTTGTTGTTGTCTGTAAATAAGAGAAAGATGGATATAAAGAAGACAAGGTTTGAGTAGAGAGAGGTGGTGGTGGTTTGTATTGTGTGTTTGTGCAGAAGTAGTGGGACGGTGGTAGGGTTGGTGTTTCAGGAGAAGAGAGAGAGAGAGATGGTATTGTGGCAAAGGGAATGGTGTATCGTGGTGACGATGACGGTGTATTGTGATGGTGGTGGGGTATTGTGGTGAAGGTGGTTTATGGTGGTGGTGGTGGTGTTGGTAGGATCCAGTTTATAAGCATAGAGGAGGAGATGGGTTGAGTAGGTGTGTAAGTCTGCATATGTATGTATACATTTTGTTATTATTTTTAATGGTAAGGGTGTTTTGGTAATTTCATAACAATCTAACTGAGAAAATCTAACAGAGTTTGTTTTTTGGACTCAAGAAGTTAAGATTAAAAACCATTAGGACTCAGATTGAGACAAGTTTGAATTCTGGACTCAAGTAGTTAAAACGACCAAACCACAGGGACTCAAAAAGGACTTTACTCTTCCTTTTTTTTTTTTAATTCCAACCAATAGGGTGTTTTCCTTTTATTTATTTATTTATTTTTTTTGAATGCTTGAGACACCAAGAATCCAATGTGGCATCCTACGTGGTATGGAGACATTATCTTTCTCATGTCTTCACACCCCATAGCCTTAATAAACACAACGTTAAGGCTTTAAGACCATGTGTAGTGGAGGGCTTTATTTATAAAGCCCCTGTTTCTGATTGGTCCACGTGACAGCTGAGTCAGCATGGAGAAATAAAGTGAAAAGGGGTGTAGTAGTAGAAACTTTATTTATAAAGCCCCTGCAGCTGAGTCAGCATGGAGTAACAGTCGTTTTTTTTTTAATGTTTGACCTTGCCATGTGGCAAGGTTTGATTGGTTGAGGTTTGATTGTTCCAGCGTTATTTATATAATGCCATTGTCCATTTTTTGTATATAGCGCCCCTCGTTTTGATGTTTAGAGCGCTATTTTTCAATTATTTGCCCAGATCACGCCCCACTACGGTGGGTCTAAGTGTGTTTATTTATATGAGTCGTGGCAGGGGATCGAGGGGCAAAATTGGCATATAAACAATAGCTAGTTTATTTATCATTATACAATAAGAAAAAACTATAAATCATTATTTATTCTATAAGATTAAAATACTATGACGGCTTACAACATTCCAAGATCAATCAGAAATTCGACACCGCTCAATCATAAAACTATGACGTAAATCATGTGAATCTTGCTTTAGATTATAATTTCAAATGTTTTCATTTACTAGTTTTACATGAGAGAGAAAATGATTGAATTAAAATCCAAACGGGGAACATAAAAACAAATTTCATGATTGCATGTGCAGCTTAACCAAAAATCACTTTTAAGAAGTGGAACTTGAATGGTTTTATATATGACTAGTATTAAGCATCTGTGCTATATCGGACGTAAAACCGTTGCAAGTAGCACCAGTGGCGCAGCATAGTAGGGGCGGGGAGGGGCGGCCGACCCCCCGGATTTTCGCGCAGAAGTTCCGATTATATAGTATTCGTATAGAAAATTTTGAAAATATAGGGTTTCGACCCCCCGAAACTGGTTTTCGATCCTCCGAAACTAGTGACTTCCGACCCCCCGGTGACTCTCGACCCCCGAACCTTCGGGTTAAGCTTTGCCACTGAGTAGCACCAATATCATATCACATTAGCGATCACTAACATTGAAAAAACTCATATAATAAAGAAAAAAAATGAAAAAAGTAAACCCAAACAAAAAGTAGATGTAAAATATGTGAAACTTAAAACATTTAAAACAAGGGGTATTGGTTTTTAAAAATTCAAACTTCCACCCATTAGCGATCTACTTCAAAAATTTCCAACAACGATCCCAACATTCAATGTATTGACCGACAATAAACATTTGTTAACTGAGAATTAACTCAATTAGTGAATGCTGACGTGACATTCTCATGCTGACGTGGATTATAAAAGATGTAAGAGATTAGAGCTAAATGTAAATATATTAAAATTAAAAAAGAAAAAACAAATAAACATGGGTACAAACACACCAAACACAAGAGTATACTTCATGAGATACAACATCAATATACATAAACTTGGCATAAATTAAGGATAGTATATAACACATCTAAGTTTTTTATTAATTAAAATCATCACGTTATTAAAACATACATATACATCACTATTTCAATGACTATTCTTTTACACACTATCTATACATCTATACTACTATATATAATAGGTGTTGGATGGATAAAGTTATCATTTCATTTTTATGTAAGTAGACAATATTATAATTTTTTTACTTAGCTAGACAAATTTACTACTAACAATAACTAATCCTCAAAGTAACATTGAATACTTACAATAATTAATCCTCAAACTCACCTAGAGAAGCAACATAAATGCCAAAGTGAAAAAACACATTTAACCAATTTCTAACATAAATTTGAAAACCATTTTTTGACATGGGGAGCCATCATCAATTCAAAATAAGATGTCATGTTTGTGCTTCATGTTTTGTAACCGATCAGGCAACGGGAAACCACCATCAATTCACAGTCATGATGGTCTTTAATTTACGAATTATTATCAGTCCAAGCCACTATCATTTTATAATTATTATCGCCCAACCTCACAAATAAAATACTACACACTATATTGCTTGTTTCTCTATGGTTACAAATCCTCCACCGCTGCTTGTTGAACCGGAGACGAGATCGCAATAATCGTCGTCACCGTTACGCCTCTGCTCTCCAGCGTCACCCACAATCTATGCCACTACATACTGTGTTCTTTTTGTCGCCTCTTTGTGACCATGTACAAATCATCAACACTGATTATTACTTTCGGGTAATGCCCTAACATGAAGAAATATAAGCCCAACAACATCTAGCGCAAAATATAAAATAATATATCTAAATAATAAATTTAATGATTATTTACAAAATAAGACAATGTTGATTATTGTAACCAAATGTGGTTTAAGAAACATAACATATACAAAAAAATATATTATAAAAAAGGCGAGTTTTTTTATATGAATCAGACCTATTATCATTATGTATTCCACCATTTTGATACTATGTTTTGCTTGGTTCTCCAATAGATGATCCATTTAATTATATGCAAACAAACAATATACTTTTGTTTCAAGATTTTTATGGGTTTAGGGCTTGGACCGTAAACAAATAAGGGTTTTTTTTTTTTTTTTTTTTTTTTTGTGGATGAAAGGTTTCCATTTACAATCTCGGTCAGAAGTATAATTGATTGTAAAAGTGTATGTCGACGGAAAATCTATCAGTTAACGCAATTGATGATCAAACACAGTGTAGCCCCGCCACAATGTGCGGGACCCTGCTAGTAGTGACTAGTGTTTAATTGTTACTTTAGGACACTTCGCACCATCAGAAAATTAATTTTTTTTGGAAGGTGATTTTTCTATGTTGTGTCAGAGATCATCACAACCACCTAGAAGGGGATCCCCTAGCCACTTTACAATGGTCAGACTATGTTGTCTTAACCGGGTCCACGCTAGAAAATTAATTACTAGTAATTCATTTTACAATAAACGGATTAATCAATGAAGGTAACAATTCCTATAATAATAGTCATTAAATTCGTTCATTTCATAACTTACATTAAGGTTATATCATCATGTAACTTGCTTGTATGAATGTCTTTGTGTATGCTTTTTTGACCTTAATTGCTAACAAATTAGAATTTAATTTATTTGTTTGGGCAAAAGGGGTTCTTCCAAGTTTGCTTCATCAACCAAAACTCGAACAACATCGATTTGATCTTTTTGCGATATCATCATCGCCTTCTGTTGTTGTTCTCTCATTTCTTCGAGATCTTTAGCCTTACCCCACAACACTACATACAATCCAATCACGATCCCAACCGCACCTACCGCACTGAATTATGAAAGAAATTTATAATTACATTAATACACATAAAAACTCAACACTACATAAAGTCCAATAACAATTGTGACCGCCTTTTCGGTCACAAATCAGTCGCAAAATGCTTCTTGCGACTGATTTTTAACTGAAAAGGCGGTCGCAATTAGTTAGTGTTTAGTGTGAACTATTCCTAAAAGAACTAAAAGTTTCGTTAGTGACTAAAAAAGTGTCGCAAAAGCATGTGTTCGCAGATATTTAATTTTACTTGCCTTCCTACGTATATCTGCTCTCTAAGAAATATAGAAGCAAAAATGGTCACAACGACTGTGTTTAAAGGATTAAACATTGCTGAAAACACTGGACCGCGTTTCTGAATAATCCAGGATTGAGCGAATATTGAAATCCCCGAACCAACAATAGCCTAATCATGATGAAGCATCAAAGGTGTCACTAATAAGATTTGAAGCAAAAACATAGATACACTACTTAAAAACTGACATTTTCCAACGAAGATTCTTGTTGGAAATTTGTCGGAAAATTATTTTTCCGACAAAACCACAACAAAAACAAGTTTGTCGGAAATTTTTTCGACTATTTTCCGACAAATGGCAGTTTTCTTGTAGTGATATTTTTAACTTGAAATGGTAAACAATCTAATTACCGCATATAACAAAGATCCCATTTGAAAAAAGGAGGTGACTTTCCAAGCTTCCAAATGTGGGTCCGTAAACAATAGAACTATACCCGATTGAACCGTCGCCATAAAACACATCCAAGCAGATAATGATAAGTGGTCAGGAAAGCTTTTAGTGACGGGTACCTGTTGTAATTTAACAAATTTCATTACTAAAATAACATGCATAATACTAGCACAGGGGAAATTACCAACGAATATTTCTTAGGAAAAAAAATAGTCAGGAATTACCTACAGATTTTCGACACAATACCAACACGGCATAAAACCCTAATTTAATGACAATATACCGATAACCCACCGACATGGATTCCTAGGAATTTTGCTGGAAATTATTGTTTGTAGGTAATTTTCGAAGGATTTGTTGGAAAAAAAAAATTAGTGGATAGTGACAAAACCATTTTTGTCTGGAAAGTGTCGCTAAAGACCGTTATTTATCTTCACATTTATAATTTTTTTTATATAAATAATTTTCATTTCAATAAAAAAGAGTCAATTACAAGTGAAAATATCCCCCACTTGCAGCTCAGTGGTTGGCGGCCCAAGTTTCCCTTGAGATACTTTAGGTACGATCCCCACAAGCTTCATTTGGGGGACGACCCAATGATGGATAGTTTCTACCGAGGCATGGTTCGTTCCTGAGGGAAATCCGGTTTTACCCAGCTATTACCCCAGCCAGTTTCTCGTATGGGGGTAGTATGGTTTCCGGGCGAAGGTCAGTTTGCGCGGCTGTCGGGGCCCGATAGAACATCGCGTTCGCGGGCGGAGCTGACGGGTAATCATCTTTGACGAAACCCGGTGATCAATTTGGTCAGTACATAGAAAGTCACCCTTCAAAAAAATTTATAAGTGAAATAGAAGTATGATGCCTCTTTCAAGTTGGAGCACAAATTATTATGTTCGTTATATAAAACTTTATGTACCTGAATAATTAACCAAAATGACCAGCAACAACTGCTGCCAAAGAGACATAAACAACCCAAAAGCCAAAGATTATCAAATTCAGTTGAATTTAACAATAGCGAGTTCGATGAAGGCAAGTGTGCGTTTAGAAGTTTAGGGCCTTTGATGAGTGCCATTGCAGCTGCACTTGTGACACACACAATCGTCCCAAATATCTTCGCGATAGTTCTTAAGCTTCGTATGTTTATTGGTTCGTATCTACAAATTAATATGCATTAGAATCAAATAAGATAGCGATTTTTGTATGCATTTTTTTATGACTCGTTTAGAGAAAATTGAAGTACCCAACAATGGTGGCTGCAACAAAGGTGATGGCAGGGACTAGATTGAATATGGCACTTCCAGCTGAGGCTGAAGCCAAGTATAAGCCTTCTAAGAATATCATTTGGCTGGTTGTTATTCTGAAAAAAAAAAAAAAGAAGAAGAAGAATTACAAGAAAAGTTAAATATTATTAGTTTTACCCATAAAATGTCACATGTAGCTGGTTAAAATGAATCTTTTTTTTTTTTTTTTTTTTTTTTTTTTTCAAAAGTTAAAATACTTTCATTCAGACTAAGAAAATTACATCAAGATAACGGGCAGGCAGGCAACAAGCTGTGCCGCCACCCCTTTCTGAATAGTAAATCCTAATCTACTAAAAACGTAACCCTACCCACCCAGAGCCGAGACACTACTATGAATAACCCACTGGACCCTGGTCAGGAAACGGGTAGCCTCCGATGCCAATGAGCCAAATGAATCTCTAAAATGTTTTCCAATATTATGACAAACTGATTAAAAAGTTCTGATTCTACCACTGCCCAATGGTGATGTCGAATGATTACCTGAGACCATGGGTAATTATGCTTTTTTCATTCCCATTAGAATTCTAATATTTTTGTGCATGCTATTAAAATACGAATACGCATGCTTGCTTTATATTTACCAACCCGTATTCACTTCATTAGACCACGTTACAAGTAAAGTAAAGACTAAAGAGTAAGAAATCGCGGTTTACCCAATCAAAGCTGCAAGAAAGATCAACCAAAAGCTTTTCCATCCAATTCGACAACTCGTCATTTTACTCCTACCATACGAAACAAATATCAAAATCGGAAATGGATAAAGTTAGATTCTAAGATGGCCGGATTCATTTAAAGTTAAATAGACATACAAATTTATTTATATGTTTATGTAATATACATAAAAAAAACGCACCTTGAAAAGTAAGCAATAGGAGTAACGACCAAAAAGGCTATGGCTTGTCTGTAGAAAACAAAAACTCTAGGGTTCATTCCTTCCAAAAGAGAAGCTCTAGTTGTTATGGATACTGCTCCATATGTAAATTGCATCACAATCATAACAATTATTGGCTTGTAAAACTCCATATGCCCCATTTTGGCCTTTGAAGCTTATTGTGTTTGTTATTGGATTGTATTACACTATTACTCCACACAATGAAACTTTACTATTCTCCGAGTCCCTTTATATACTCACATTTTCAAAAGTGGGATTTTGATCTTGGGTACCTAAACTTCCAAATAGTTTGAACTTTAGTCCTTATCTTTATATATTATCATATGGATCATGCTACACTAGCTTTCATTTGTGTGGTATAGTTTTGTGTGTCAACTTGTTCTCATATGAACATTTATGTCATTGTTGGAATGTCATTAAAAACTATTTTTCTAGTAGTGTTGCCCTTGATGTTGATTATGAAGAATAAATTTTGATTAAACTTGAAACGGGTAATTAAGGTTTATATGTTTTTTTTTTAAATGTTAATTTCTTTTTAATTCTGTGGTCTGTGGGACTTGAACCCAAGACCTTCCACAATCTAGGTGTTTTAAAGGCTTTGCCTTTGCCAATGGACCACCACCCCATTGGTAATTGTAACTTAACAGTGTGGTTATTGGTAATTTTAACTTAACTACATGATAACATGATACATTAAATTATTCAATGGTACATCTCTATGGAAACCAGAATCTTCCTTCCCACCAAAACAGAAATTTGTGTTCCTAGGTGTCATTGGTTTTAATTTTATTAGGTGCCTGTGATCAGTCACACATGGTTGATCAATAATAGACACGATATTTTTTTTTTATCTTCTTATAAAATCCCAAAAATAAAGATAATATGAAAAATAATATATAACTGTGAAATACAAGTTCGCAATAAGTTTTGTTTATAACACCAAATAAATGTTCAATGCCCAATGCTTAAGAGTTAAATTCTGAAGTGCTTCTGTATAGAACTAGCTAGCTAGTCATGGACATTTAAAAAAAAATAATACTATTTGATAAATGTTTGATATGATTCAACTTCGTAACATAATTCTATCGAGATCACTAATTAAATTAGGGCTGACAAATCGTGTCTTAACAGGTTTAACAGGTTACTGATGACGCGAACAAATCAAGTTCTAAACATGAACACGACTCATTTAACTACTTTATATCTCATGTTTATAACACAGTTTTATGTTTTATGTAACAAAAAAGAGAAATAAAGGATCTTTGCCTCTTAATTCTAATTATTTAAAAAAAGTAAAAAATCATATAGTATATTTTTCAATTAACAGATCTTATCGTGTCCTTTATTATTTAAAAAAAGTAAAAAGCCTCAGAAAACTTTGGCGAATGCCCTTTATGGCAAAATCGCTCAGAACCTGGGTGAAGTTTTTGGTCTGTCCCCCCGTCAGAGGGCAGTTATTGAATGCCTGCAAACCCCCCACGCCCAAGATTTCCTAACTGTTATCCCGATCGAAGGTTTAGGCCAAAGCATGTCCGCTATTGAATACAGGGCCATTCTTAAATATCGTCTGATGATCCCAATGTACCAGGAGGATGACATCTGTCCGATGTGCCGTAAGGCCTGCCTGGATGAATACGGGGAACACGCGGTTCATTGTAAGGAGTTGCCCGGTTTTAAATATCGGCATGATTGGGTTCGAGACATTCTGTGGGACATTTTAAGACGGGCTGGGATCTCAGCCAAGAAGGAGGCCCCTGTAAACTTCCTCTCGGATCCAGCAGAAGGGAGATCCACCCTACGACCAACAGATCTCCTTGTCTTTGGGTGGGCCGGGGGGAAGCATGCTTGTGTTGACCTGACAGGTGTATCTCCCCTAGTTGGGTTGAGGGATAGTGGCTTTGTTGCAGGGCAAGCGGTCCGAAAAGCAGAGGCAAAGAAGGTAGAAAAACATGCTAAAGCCTGCGAGGAGAACCAACACGTTTTTGTACCTTTGGCTTTTGACACCTTTGGCTCATTGGCACCGGAGGCTACCCGTTTCCTGACCAGGGTCCAGCGGGTTATTCACAGTAGTGTCTCGGCTCCGGGTGGACATGGTTATGTTTTTAGTAGATTAGGATTTGCTATCCAGAAAGGGGTGGCGGCGCAGCTTGTTGCCCGCCTGCCCGCTATCTTAATGTAATTTTCTTTGTCCTGGAATGAATTTAAATGGTACGTATTTTATAAAAAAAAAAAAAAAAAAAAATCGTGTCTTATACAGGTTACCCATTGTCAGCTCTAAATTAAACCTGTTTGTTGCTTCTATGATTTGATGTTAGTTCTTGTTATATACTAATGGGATAATCATCTTGAAGAGTGAACATTTTTGTACCTTTTTAGTTTCCCCTAAATAAATCACAAACAATCATCTAACCTATTTAAATACTAAACCTTAATTGTCTTAAAATAGAATGCAAGCTGGACTGGATAGAAAAATATTAAAAAATGAAAATGAGGACGTGGCATCGATGTGGAGGTTTGACACCTTGACTAGTAAGATCACGTTGAAGTTGTCATTTGCCACTTGAATTCTGATTGTGAATAATGCAGGTTTTATATTCATATGAATAGATTAGGCACCCGATCTTTGTCTTTTTTCTTCCTTTTGCCATATGATGTATGATCGAAAACATGATTTGAAATGAATGTCCATTCATATTTATCCTTTTGCTGAAATATGTAATACTAGATTATACCTTGGGAGCGTCCCGGGTTGAGAAATTTAATATGATACATCAATTTTACATATAAAATAGACTGAAGTATAACTCTAATATTAATATCTAACCTAAAACAAATTAACAATGTACAATTCCAATGCTAACACCTAACCTAAAAGAATGTAGAACTTTAATGTAACTCTAATATTAACATCTATCCTAAAGACTAAACAAATGTACAACTCTAACATACTAATATTGATACCTAACTTAAAACAACGTATAACTCTATTAACCTATTCGGCTCTGGTTGAAAAAAAATCCATATTTACTGATTTGAACATAATTAGTGACTTGCCTATACATAATTAATGATTTACCTGAACACTTTGTGTTTTTCTAGTATGAACAAAACCCCACAAAAAAAATTCTCCGTTTTTTATATAGTACTATGGTACTCGTTGGAAAGATAATAAAACGGTCGTTAATTTGGTATAATTTTTTTCTTTAAAAAATCTCGTATATTAAAGATATTAACGTTTAAAAACTATGGGAGGAAACATGAGGGTGAAAAATTTAATTTTGTTTCAAATTATTTCTCAATGTCACATGGATGACACATAGCACACTCAAGGAAGAGAATAATTCTATGAGTGTCATGTCATTAAAATGACTTTGGTTTATTATATGTATAGATAGATTACTTTTTTGATAATGAAATTAGAGCAGGTGAGATGAATGTATGATCGAAAACATGATTTGAAATGAATGTCCATTCTTTCTTCTTTTCTTTTTTTTTTTTTTTTCATTTTTTGAAAGGAACTTAATGTACCATGTATAAATAGTACAAGATTTACACATAAATTAGGAAAATAAATATCATATTCTGAAGGAGATATACATCGAATAAATGGAGAAGATATGTATCGAAAATATGGCAACTATACAATTGCTAACAAACCCCCGCAATTTGAGCCGTAGCCTGACGAACACACAAACTGAATATGAAACGTGTAAACAATTGCTTGGAGAGGCCTTTGGTGAGGATGTCAGCATACTGATAATCAGCAAGGACGTGAAGAACACGAACTTCACTAATGCGAACTTTCTCACGGACGAAGTGTATATCCAGTTCAACATGCTTCGTGCGTTGATGTTGTATTGGATTCTGAGATAAATAAATTGTAGATGTGTTATCACAATAAACATTAGTAGCTTGCGACCACCACGGTATTCGGCCTCAGCACTCGAACAGGCAATTGTTGGTTGACGCTTGGAACTCCAGGAAATAAGGTTATTTATCACCCAAATATAAACAGAACCCAAAGGTAGATCTTCGCAAATCTGGTCATCCACCCCAATCCGCATCTGAGTAGGCAGTAAGAGTGGTAGATCGGGATTGGGAGATTTTGTAAACCAAAATCTAGAGTCCCCGGACATAGCGAAGAATTTGTTTAAAAAGTTGTAGGTGTGACTCACGTGGATCGTGCATAAAGAGATAGACCTGCTGAACGACATAAGCGATGTCTGGACGAGTGATGATCTAAGTACTGTAACGCGCCAGCTAGGATGCGATAAAAGTACTATCAATCGAAGGAGGGGAGGTCTCAACACTGAGCTTTGAACCAACATCAAGAGGCGTAGAGCAAGGCTTACAGTTTGTTATATTTACACGCGCGAGAGTATCCAAAGCATAAGATGACTATGACAGAAATAGACCCCCGTTCTTTTTGTCTACTATGAGTCCCAAGAAGTTATGTAAAGTCCCAAGGTTCGTCATTGCAAATTTGGCCTTCAAGGAGGCAATAATGCTGCTGAGAATCGTGGGATCAGAAGTTGTTAGAATAATATCATCCACATATAACAATAAATATGCCCGACGAACACCCTTTTAATAGACAAACAAGAAGGTATCACAAATACTACCTTTGAACCCCCGCACTGCAAGATAAAAGTAGAAAACCTTTGGTACCATGCACAAAGAGCTTGTTTTAACCCGTACAACGACTTGTTCAACAAAACCTGGAGGCTGATGCATATAAACCGTTTCCTCATATGAAGATTCAGGAAAGCATTTTTTACATCAAGTTAGTGGATTGGCCAGGACCTGAAAACTAAGGCTGACAATTTGATATGTCATTTTAGATTTCTCAACCCCAGGACAGTATTATATACTATTAATATGCAAACTTGCTTTGAACAGTGATTTTTTTCTACTTTAAATCTGTATGCTGATAAATATGTTTTGTTTCAGTAGTATTAACATCTTTTGTTGGTGGTGTAGTGGTGTAATGCTTTGTCTTATAGATAGTTGACCTGAGTTCGAGGCCTCTTGGTATGTTTTGTTCCACCATTTTATTTGTTTTTTTAATAATATATTTTTAATGCTTTCCAGATGTTGTTTTTTGGCTGCTTCCACGTTTTATCACTGGCGAGTCATCCACTTTTGTACGTACATTCTTTCCCCTTTTCCTATCTTCTACCTACTCCATTTACAAACCCTGACAAACACAACCACACCTCCTCCATTGCAGCCTACATACACACTGACATTACACACTCTCACAATCATGTCCAGAACGACCATCGAATCCTTGTCACGCTAACCACTACCATCTATTAATGAACACCCACCGTGACCATAACATATCTGTCACCTTCAGCGTACAAACCCCCAAAATTAATAATCTGATATTATATATTGTTAGAAGAATTAGAGGCCAGATTGACCTAATCTAGCATGAGCCGTCGGATGTGGGTTTTCGTTGTGGGTCGCCGTAGACATCTCCGATCTCTTCTTTCTCTCGTCCTCTATCTGCTCCTATTGGTCCCGATTACAATATTATGTTATATTTTTCAGATTGGACATGTGTAAATAGCTTCCTAACAAATCAATTAGGGTTTTATAAGCAAAAACAAAAATCTGTTAGTTGATGTTGTTAAAGCTATTTATCGTTGCATTTTACAAAACCCTAACCGTTTGATTGTGTTAATTGGTTACACAGTGGTGTTGTTTTGCTGAAAAATACTAACTTAGACTTAACGAAACCCTAGCTTCTACAGAACTTGATTTTGGGGGTTGGAAGGTTACAGGATGTTATTGGCAGTTGGAATCAGCTTAGTTAAGTAAGTTTTTTTGGTTCAATTGGTTGATTTTTTGTGTTATTTAGATTAAAGTTTTGTGTTTTTGTTTGTTGAATTGGTTTTTATTTGATTGTTTGGTTGTTTGTATGGAATTGTGTGATAATTAAAGGTTTAGAAGGGAAATGGGGTACAAGCTATGGATGGGGAGGATAAGAAGGTAATGTTGGCATGCGTAACAAACCAGAATATTTTTTGGTAGCTAAATCGAAAACATATCAACGGGTCAAAAGTCTCCTAAACAGTATTTTTAACGCATACAACCTTCTAAATCGTTGTATTCGAAAGGTTAGATTGTTCTTTAATCAATATTGGTTTTATAATTAGATATTTCTCCATACAGAAAATGAATAACCTGTATTGACCCGGTACCCCATGTTGCTACCCTTAACATACAAAGCTCATCGTTTATGTTTGTCTGATAAATAAAAGCAGTGATGTTTTTTAGGCTTGTGTGATAGAGCATAAGAAGGCAGTTAGATATTGATTCAGTAATTGTTGTTACTTTTGAATGGAAACCGGGTTGACAATGTCGTTTGGCTGAAAATTTGAGTGAAAAGAAACATAATTTAAATGAATTCCCTGTTATTGACAAGCATAAGCTCCTCACTCGGTGTCCAGCTTTGCATTCTATGTGTCATAGATCTCAACATCGACGTTTAATCCGGGAAGCACGCGAACGTATGTGTATTTTTTTTATTTGTGATATACTTAATTGATGTGTATCTGTGATATGTTAAATGTGTTAGTGTTATGTTTAGAGGTTTCATCGTAGTATGATTTTAAAAGGTTTACATGTATCTGATTAGTTTTGAGCAGGGTGTAAGAAGTGGTGAAAGTATTGAGGGGTTTAATGAGGATTTTGATCATGTTTTGTTGAAAGAACGACTGAGGTTATTAAAGGTTCTTTTTTTATTTGCGTGTATGATGTTTTTTTAAAAATAAAATGATTTCACCTGAATTTTGATGTTTATGTGCAGGGAAAGGGTTCGGTTAGTCAGACCAGCAAAGGAGGTAGTTGTTTCTTTCGTAGAATCGTTTTTGTTATCTTTGCTATCTGGATATTGTGATTTACTTATGCGATTTGTGAAATGATGGGAGTTCTTTTCCGCCGTGAACACCACTAGTTCTATCCTTAGCAGAAGGTATTCGTCATTAGCCGCCGTCTGAGATTTGTCGGGACATCGTTGTTTGCGATTTCCATCAATTGTGTGATTATAGTTTGTATATTTATTGTTTTGATTTATTGCAGATAATGGTTGTTGGCTGATGTATTCAAAAAACGTTTGCAACAAAAGAAAAACAGTAAGAATTTTCCTTCACTTTTTGTCATTTGTTGTTATTTTTTATACCTTTTGTCAAATTTGTATATGCTTGATTGATTTTACCTAATGGGTTGTTTATGATTACTTTGTGGGTTCTAAATTCATGTTGAATAGGATTCTAAGACAACGTCAGGTCAAATGTGAGGTTGGTCGACGTGTTTTTCATTATGATGAAAATGGTTGTTAGTAATTCATCTTCGTTGGAAGTCTATGCACGCAACTGCTATTCCTTACCACCATGGATTTACTACGTGCAATTCAAGGAAAACGTAATATCCAGGGATAAAGAGTACATGCCCCATGTATTCCATAGAAGTTGAAGATATTTTGGCTGAGTTATCTTATGTCGGTGACAACTTAAGAGAACATACCACATTTTCCGTAGAAGTTGATGATATTTTGGAGTGACAAAAGTGAAGCTTAATATATAGAACTGCTATATACTATGTGATCTTGGTTAATTCTCCGTTATCATCATTGAATTGTTGTCCATCAATATATTTGGTATCCTCATTGTATTATTGTCTATAGACTTCTTTATATACTACTAGACTTTTTCCCGCGTTGACACGCGGTTCAACAACTTACAATTATTTTGAGCGGTAAAACCTATAAACAAAATATAGTAGAAATGTTTTATTAAAATTCAAAAGGAAGGGATACACATTTTATTCAAATATCACTAAATATTTTCTTATACACCACATTTTTTGTTTTAGTCTTGACATTCAAATCCCTATCTAGTATAAGTAATTTCACCTCTGCCCTGCTTTTAACTCTTGACAATGCGACATAAAGTTGGCCATGTGAGAATACGGGGTCTCTTAAATACAATCCAACCTTCGATAGAGACTGTCCTTGGCTTTTATTGGTAGTCATTGCGAAACATACGGATATTGGGAATTGGCGCCTTTGGAACTTCACTGGAATCTTGTTATCAGATGGTATTTGAGGAGTATTATCTAGTAAAAAATAAATAGTAGTGAAAAATATTTTTGATAAAGTGTTAAAAGTAAGACACCGTTTGAGTCAGATCATTCAAAATTCGAATTAAATGTTATAATTAAGTCTAATTGTTACCATTATAGATATTAAATATGAAATTATATAGTTAAATAGAACATTTAATATTTGAATATTTATAAAGTTTAACTAAAATCTATCAATTCAAATTCTTGTATTCAAAATTTGAATTTTAACTTGTAACTAATTTAATAAATTTATAACTAAAACTATTATTTGTTAAATTTCAAAACTATTATTTGTTAAATTTTAACTTGTAACTAATTTAATTGAAATCTATCAATTCAAATTCTAGTAATCAAAATTTGAAAGTTTAACAAAAATCTATAATTTCAAAGTCTATTATTTAAAATTTTAATTTTTACTTGTAATTAATTTGAGAAAGTTAAAACCACAATTATTAATTGTTATATTTTAAATATATTAGGAAATCATAATTTTAAGATAATAAATAGGTGTAATGGTTACCACTATTAACTTTAATTCAAAAAATTAATTTTTTTTAAAGATTAAGTCATTCAAAATGTGTAATTAAAATGATAATTAGTATGTGTAATTTCTTACCATTATTAAACAAAATTTGAAATTTTGTCTAATTCGAATTTAAATATTTTGAATTTTAATTTGAAATTTGAAATTGATAATTCATTATTTAATTGATTACCAATATAAGCTAAACTAATATTAGGATAATATAGGGCAATTAATAGGATCAATTAATGTATTAATAAGAGTTGATACAACTTATGTAGGGACTTTGAATCATATTAACTGTGTAAATAAAAGGATAATAAGTATGTGTAATTTCTTATTATTATTATTAACCAAAATTCAAAATTTTATATTTTGTCAAATTCGAATTTAAACATTTCGAAATATAATTTGAAATTTGAAATTCAAAATTCGATATTTAATTAATTACCAATATAAGCTAAACTAATATTAGAATAATATAGCATAATTAATAGGATCTATTAATGTATTAATTTGAGAGTTGACACTACTTATGTAGAGACTTTGAATTTTATTAAATGTGTAATTAAAAGGATAATTATTATGTGTAATTTCTTACCATTATTATCCAAAACTCAAAATTTGAAATTTTGTATAATTCGAATTTAAATATTTTAAATTTTAATTTGAATTTTGAAATTCAAAATTCGAAATTTAACTAATTACCAATATAAATTACACTAAATTTAGAAAGTGAGTAATTTGAATGTAATAAGGAAATTTAATGAGTTTCTAATTTACGTCAGTTTCCTTTCTTATTCTCATTTATTGTTTTTTGTTTTAAAAAAAGTAAAAAGACTAAAACGTGGATATTTCTATTAAATATTTTAAAAAATGTAAATAGATAAATATATGGAATAAAGAGATTATCTAAGTAATTTGTAGCAAAGGTCATCTCAAATTTGTCTTCTGAGAACTCCAGCTTCTGAGAAAATTTGCGTGCGTTATTTCTAATATGAAAATTATATTTTTCGTCAGTAAGTTACTTACATATTTAAATATTAGAAATTATAAGTGAAAGATCCATTTAAAAAAGGATTTTTTTTCCGTTTAGAATATCTTATATAAATATCCACTTAAAAATATTTCTACTATATTTTAATCTCTCCCTTTTTAAACCCACGATAA
Source organism: Ambrosia trifida (assembly GCA_028751855.1). Lineage (NCBI taxonomy): Eukaryota > Viridiplantae > Streptophyta > Magnoliopsida > Asterales > Asteraceae > Ambrosia > Ambrosia trifida. The sequence goes on along the minus strand of CM054123.1, from coordinate 75,393,035 downwards.
TCATTCCATATTATTAGCCTCCAATATAGGAAACTCATTTAAATTTCCAATCAATTCATGGATTTTGAATTTCGAATTAAAGATCCAAACTGGAGCCCCATATCCGAATATACTAACTCATTATTCATTAATTCTAGAATCAAACAATAAAAAACATTCACTCCTGATGATGAAGATCCAAAAAGAGAGGATCCTCAAGAACACATGAAAGAACACTAACATGAACATTCTTGAACACATACAATAACCCTATTGATCCCATACAATAACTCCCATTAGCAAATCCACCCTAGAATTAACACTTTAAAACATAAATAAAATTCAGAACAAAACAATGTACAAATCAATAAACACATACATATGAAACCTCCTATTTTTACTGATTTCAAGATCATACCTTTAAAAGCAAGTCGGTCCAACCAATCAATTCGCTCAATTAACATTTTCATACTTATTCACAAGCTCCTCTTTAAGAACACCTACACATATTAATAGCATATAATTGTTGAGAAATTCGACATCAGAGATCGTGTTACAGGAGAATGGAAAGATGATACCTTAAAGAACAAGGAGAGGAGACGATGGAGAATTATGTATGAAATCATTGAACTCTAAAACTGAAAACTTATTAATTGTTTGATTTCTATACATGTTAAACAATATTTGAACACCCACAAAACTAATAACTCTATTAATCTATATGATGTAAATAAAATTAAATTTAAATTAATAATTATGTTTATTACCTTCTATTTCGATCACCCAATTGAAGGGTCTCAGAAACACTTGTAGATCTTTGAAGCTGGATACAAAAATAATAGAAATAATTAACACTGTTTGATTATTGATTTATTTCAAACTAAATCAAAGATCTGTTATCGAATTTTCATTACAATTACAAGTCTTATTCTTACTATATAATAAAACATCAAGCTCAAACATAATTAATTACTAATCTAGGCTTTCATTAACATTTTCTATAAAATCAAACGTGCATACAAAAATCCATTATAAGCAAATCAAACAAAGTTTCAGAATAAAAACCTTGGATATGATCCAGGACTCTTTTGTGTGAAGAAATCCTCCACTTGAATGATAAGGATGAATAGAGAGAGAAACTAATCAAACTTGAATGTTGAATATTGTTTTGAATATTGTTTGACTTGAGAGATTAGGAAAGGTAGTAATTGACATTTTGACCATAATTAAGTTTTAATTCAATTTTTGATTTAAAAAAATATGAAAATTTTATAAATCCTCACATATTGCCATGTGGCACAATGTGGGAGGAGAGATAATTGATGGTGGAATGAGTGATTGCCATGTGTCCAAAATTGCTTTAGAATATTATATGTATAGATAGATAGATATAGATGTGATCTTAGTTAATTGGCCATATCATAGGCATGACTTACTTAGCATTCATTATATTATTTCTATTTGACCTTTGTATGCAATTCGATTTTGGATTTGAAGCCATATGGTTCGTCATAACTTTTTAATCGTCACTTTTTGTAAAATCCTAGTTAATCTAGTAAACAATAAATCAAGCATTGCTTGATATATGCCTTTGACTTTGACTTCATCTTGATTTATGTCTTTGACTCTGAGACTTTTGACTTGACTACGTAAATATTGGAGGAAAAATTATCTCCAATACAATATTGTTCATTGGATTCTTTAAGCACCGTACAGCCGCCACGTTATAAAGAGCCACGTGTAAGTAACCACCTCAATAACCACGTGTCGACACCAAGTCCCTTACTTTTCCACGTCATCCTACAATCCAACCACCTTTATCCTTCCCAATCCAAACCTCCAAAGAAAACAAGCCCAAACATCTCTGCAAAATCCCGTTTCCAGAAAAAAGAATGAAAAGAATCACTACATTTATATCAAGAAACTTGCCAACAATGAAGAAACATGTTGTCCCATCATCTACACCATTAGGAACCACCAACAAACACCCCATGAAACGCAAACACAAGCACAAGAAACACGCCGCCAAACATTTGATGTTAAACAAAGTTGTTCAATATCTTCTTTCGGATTCTCATATGTATAACCCTTTGGTCTCTCCTCAACCCTCCTTTGATTTCCCTCCACCTAAGCATATGTTGTCTTCACCTGGTAAACTTTACTTTCATTTTTATTATTATTTTTGTAAGTTTATATAACAATATTATTATTATTTGTTTATTTATTTTTTGTTGGTATTGTAGGAATTCATGAAGATGTGGCTATGCCGGTTAAAGGAAGGAACAAGAAGTTGATTGAGAAGGTCGTTGACTTTTTGGAAGCTGACTGCTATATGTATTCTCCATTGGTTACTAATGAGCATGTTTGTTTTAAGGGTCATGAAGCAAATATAAATGCAGGTAAACTCAAGTTAATTGTTTGTAAATTAACTCAGTGGTGGAGTGGTGGAGAGGCCTATGTTCACTTAGGTGATCAAGGGTTCAATTCCCACTTCCAACATTATGGTTTGGTATCCGGGTGAAGATCGAATACAGGTGGCGCCGGTTCGAATCTGACGGGCGGCGAGGTTTTACCGAGTTCTATAACACTGTCGTGCCTTCGGGCGGGTGGGGCTCGGGTTTCCGCGCATCGGGAGAAGGCGGGGCTGCTGGAGGTCGAGTAGTCGATTCTTGGGCACGGCGCCCCGCAAGGGTGGTTGCCACACAGTTGTTCGCCGATCAAAAAAAAAATGTTTGTAAATTACACTTTTTAGAATTAAATGATTAGGGATTGTTCATTGGTTTTTTTATTTGGGTTATAAATTTATATTGTGAACTTTTGCTTAAATTAGATTAGAACACAATAGAACATGATTACAATGATTGCTGGTGTAGCAAAAACCCAAATTAAGCTATAACCAATTAACCGAATATTGTGGTTAGGTTTTCATTATGGTGTGTGGTATAACCTTAAGTAACCGAACTAGACCGAGTATGCCTAATTTACCAATTAATCAAAAGGGGTCAGTTTTTAGAATCTCTAAACTGGTAAAAATTTTGGTTGTGATTTCCATTGGGTTCAAAACTGAACGGAACCGACCCATGCACACCCCTACCTCACGATGTGTTGCTTGACATCATTAAACTAGGATCTTGCGTGAATTTGGAGTTTATTGCTTTGAGTTGTATATTGATGCTTTTAGTAGTTTTAAGAAATTAATTAGGAGCATGTACCAATGGCCTTGTGGTTTGTAGTTTAAACGAGTCAGGGGCGCATGATTTAAAGAGGGAGGGGGGACCTCCTGTTTTTTGGGGCAGTGGTAGAAATTTGCGATTTACGTAGGTAAATTGACTCCGGGTTGAGTTCGGCCCCGCCGATTTGATCTACCGGCCACTACCGATAAAAAAATCGAGTCCGGCCCCCTTTGAATCGAGAACCAAGCTTCGCCACTGAAACGAGTCAAACAGATTAAACAGTTGGCTAGCTATAAATTAATTGACATCAAGTTGTAACAAATAGGTTAAACTAGCAGTGACAGGGTTGGGTGGTTGCGGTTACCTCATATAACATAAGAACTATGTTAATTAAACAGGCTAAAAACCGCAGTTTGAACAATACCCGTTTATTAAACTGGTTAGAATGACAATCCAAAAGCTGAAACTGCTAATGCATTTCAATAAGTCTTATGCAGTAGAACACTTTTGTTTGAATTTTGGCCAAATAAATTTCACCATCTCCATTGAATTGCTACATTTTGTAACAATATGTTTTGTAATGTAATATAGGTGGGCAGATGCAAAAAGGCAGTACAGTTGGAGAAGGTGGAGACTTGAGCAGTCAGCTTGGTGCAAGACCTGTGGTTAAGAAGACTGTGGCTACGTCTTATCGTGAATCAGTGAAGCACATAGTTCGCTAGAAATTAGGATGAGAATTATGTGTGTATCATACTTACGGCTCAAATGTTGTTCATGTGTTTACTAACTGTTGGTTAATTTACTGTAATCTGATGCTGAATTTGATATATGATTAAAGGTTGGAATATTGTTATTAAGCAACTAAAATGGTTTTATTTAGACCATAAGTAGTGGGGGGCTTTATTTATAAAGCCCCCCTCCTGATTGGTCCACGTGGCTGCTGAGTCAGCGTGGAGAGAGAAACTGAAAAAGGGGTGTAGTGGTGGGGCTTTATTTATAAAACCTCTGATTGTGATTGGTTGATTTTTTTTATTTTTTTTTAATCTTTTAATTCAAAATAATTAAAATAAAAGACAAATAAATATAAAAAAATTACAAATAATAATAAAAACACACAACTAATATTAATTAAATTAAAAAAAAACAAACAACTTAAATAAATTACAATACCAAATTAAAAAAAAAACAAACAACTTAAATAAATTACTGGAGGTTATATTTTGCAAGGATTTGTTGCCTATGATGTATCGCGAGGAGTAGTGCTTCTCCCTCGAGGTGGTTGATCGGTTTGGACAAAAACTCAATGTCCTTTTCCCTATGCCTCGCCTCTTGAATGTCGACGAACCTTTAGTCGTCGATTCATTTCATCAAACTCCTCTCTCGATGCACCACCTCCTGTCGCAGACGACTCCGCCTTGCCACCCTTTTTTGATCGTCTACCGGGTGGTCTTGGAATATCAAACTCCTCCTCCTCCTCATCCTCCAAATCAACAGGATCATCTAAACTCACAAAGCGAGCATCGGATGTCGGTGTATCTGGATCTCGCGATATGGAGGTGGTTTTGCTTCGTTTTGATGGTCCTCCTCCTCCTGATCCTCTTCCTCTTCTAATCTTGCGCCCACTACCCGACCCCATAGGCGGTACATCAGCCCACTTAGGACTATGTCTCAACATCTCCCATATCCTCAAATACGGGAACGGCCCGCGGGTATCTCTCATCTCGTCCAAGGCCCTGGCCAACAAACCGTCATCACCTTCCCCGCTGGCCCTGTTGTCCTTGCAACGTTGGTAGACCTCCGAAAACGAGTGACATTTATTATTAATGTCCGACCACTTTCCAGATATCGAGTCGTGCTCTCGATACTCCCCCTACCCATGGCCGCAAAAAATAGCTCTCGAATCCGTTGCCAAAACACCGGGGTATGTTGATAGTTTGCTGCAAAAAAAAATATCATACGATTAAAAACAAAAAAAAATACTAAACCAATGTTGTAAAAATCGGCCTAGGCGGCGCCTAGGCGCTAGTCGAGGGTCAATATCGGAATAAGGACCTAGGCTGGGTCCTAGGCGTAGGCGGGGATTAGGCGGAGGTAGGCGGAGGTAGGCAGAGGTAGGCGGAGTAAGGCGGAGATAGGCGGAGAAGCACAAATTAGGGTTTCAAAGAAGAAAAAAAAGTAATGATTTTAAAAAAGAAAAGAAGCAAAGAAGAAACCATAGTTAATCGGCTTCCTATTGGTGATTTGTAGGCGGAAATAAGGTTGGGCTGCTTGGCTGCTGCTTAAGTTTTTTTTAAAGGTGGTTGCTTAGGGTTAGATGAGAGAGAGATGACAGGGAGGAATACACGTCAATTGTCTGCTTAAAAAAGATGCTCACTATTTTTTTTTTCTTTTTCATCTTTTTTCTTTTAACTAAAACACATGTTTTATCCTTAGAGTTTTAGCTTTTATCAAAACTAACCCCATACTTTTAGAAGTTAGTGCATTAAGATGTTGTACATATGGTTTTTTAGGTGGTACATATAGGTTATCTATATATTAAATAAAATATAAAGGTGAATTGTTCGAAATTTGAAGTATTATGTGAAGTTCTAAGTATTATTTTCATATAAATCTATGTATATATATATAAAATACGTATAAAAATACCAAAACGCTTAATTCCGCCTAATTTCGCCTAGTCCCGACTAGTCCCTAGGCTAGACCCCACCGCCTGCCTAGCGCCTAGCGCCTTCTACAACATTGTACTAAACCAACTGAAGGGATATGGTATTAAAACATTACAAATATCATACCATCGCCCACTTAGAACAGGCTTCGCCAGACGCTTACCCGCCCGTTCTACGTCAGCGGATCGTTTCGCGCCCATCCGCCCGTTTTACGTCAGCGGAACGTCTGGCGTCCACAAACCCGTTCTACGTCAGTGATGCTTCTGCCGCCCGACGCGTGCATTTATATTCACGATCCACGTCGACGGAACACCTGGCGTCCGCCCGCCCGTTTTACGTCAGCGGTGCACTCGACGCCAGGCGCATGAACACCCGCCCCTTTTACAGGGGCGGGCCAAATGTACCTCAAGGCTTCCTTGACAAGCGTCACTACAAGTGGAAGATACCTTTTGGGGCAGCCTTGGGACTCACCCCTGCCCCAAGCAAATATCTCTGACACGACAGGCAGCCCGTCAGAGTTCCTCTCCAATCAAAGACTTTCCCCAGTCTGACGAGCAGAAAAGGCGATGACGTGGCAGCCTCTCAACCAAGATATCTTCCTGACAAAGCAGACTTTCTCTGTCCGTCTTGAAATCCTGGAAAAGTATAAAGTGTCTACCGCCTGGATCCACCAATGGGCGAGCACCACGTGTCAACCGCCCATCAGCGTCCACTTACTGGGCGCCACGTGTACATGCGTCAGGACGGTAACATCTCCCCTAACATCCCACTTTACTAAAACCCACTTGCACCAAATGGGCCTAAAGGCTTGGGCCGGATTATGGAGACTCCTCTACCTGGGCCGGGCCCCATTAAAGGTAGAGGATGGGCTGAGAAAGTAGGGCATCTCGGTACTATAAAAGGAGGACTCTCTTCTCCTTTTATTGGCATCGAATATCCAATACACTTTCACTCAAGAAGAATACGAACTCTCGTACCTTCTTCACCCCCTTGTTTATTATACTAACGATTAGAGGCTCGGCTCTTCTAATTGGTAGTCTCGTAAATCCTTGGTCTTGCCTACAAACCTACACGTATTTTATAATCACACTCTCTTTATAAAATACAGTAGAATCACCATACGGATAGTCCTTCTTTGAACTATCCTTAGACTCGTGTTTCTTCATTGGCGCCATCCGTGGCCTTACCACAACTGCTCCAACCCAATAAACTCTTAGAGCCAAAATCATAAAAATGACCTCACCCCCACGAGCATTCACTCCGTCCGGGGCCGTCGAAGATATCACCGACGCCACCCCATCCCACCCAACATCAGGGGACCATAACAACCAACAACAACCACTTATAACCCCCAGAAACCTCGAGCCCCAGCTCGCAGACACAACCCCTCCAACGGAGGAGGAAATCGAGGCACTAAACAATGACTGGTACGACCGCCAGCGACAAATCCTCGACGCACAATTCGAACGCCGCCGACGCACCGGCAATGCACTCATGGGCTCCTCCTCTAGGCAGCCCGCAAAAACAGCAGCGCCCGCCCGTCACGGGGAAGGTCCAGGGCAAACCCCTGAGGACCGATGTGACACCCGGCAAATTCTGGTTAACAGCGTTGTTTAGATGAAAGTCTACCTTAGCGAGTCACGCTTATATTGTACTTAACTGGGTTAGTTAAGTCGGGTTATGGTTCGGGAACTATTGGTTAGTCTAGAAGATCATTGGATGTTGGTCTAGAGGTTCGTTAGATGTCAGTCCTTAACCAAGTGTACAAACGGTGACGATTTGTAGGATCGTCAGGGCATACGGAACGTACGAGTCTCGAGTCCCGGGAATTGGTGAACGAGTGTAAATATGTGTATTTACTTGTGTTATGTGTTTACAATCATTATATGACTTGTCAGTACGTGAATAGGTATTAACATATGTTAAAACGGGGTTTAACGCGCAAAACGCACAAAACCAACCCCTATAGGCGAGTAGGAGGCCTACTCACCTATAGGGGAGGCGAGTAGGGGACCCTAAGGGCGAGTAGGGCCCTACTCGTGTATAGGTATAGGCGAGTAGGCCCAATTGCCTGAACAATCAGGCGATTAGGACTCCTAATCGCCTGAAACTGCTGCATACTCGCTAGTAACGGGCTGGACGACTAAAAACGACTATAAATACCATACTTAACCTCCTAAACTTCATTATACCAACCCTAGTCGTCCCATAACCCGCCCCAACACATAAACAACCTCTGGAAGGCGATTTTTGATCAAAACTCAAGGTTTCAAGCTTGAATCATCATATTTTCATAATCCTAAGGTTTGATTTTCATCCATAACTCTTTATAAACGCTTTTAATCAATCCCTAATGGTCCAGACCTGTTCTTAAACGAAAAAGCTTTCTGAAAATCGTCAATAAGGATTGTTAATCGGATTATAACTAATATGCATGCATTATGAGTGTGTATGATTAGAAAGCTAGGGTTTTTATGATTCATGATGATGATTTGATATGTTATTATGATAGATCAGTATTGATATTGATATTATGATAATAGGAATCTCAGTAATTGGATATTAGGGTTATGATTACGCGTGTTAGTATGATGTTGCATGCTATGTGAATGGTGTTTGGATTACTTGGTTGCATGCAGGACTGATTATACGAGGTTAAACGAAGGATTTTGGGTTAAACATGTTTAGGATAGTGTTTGGGATGATATTGGGTGGTTACACACGTTCTGGATCTGATTTGGAGCGTTAAACGCGCGAAAAACCGGAACAGCAAGGTTACAGGCGAGTAGCATTCCTAATCGCCTATGTTATAGGCAAGTAGGGTGCTAATCGCCCATAATATAGGCGAGTAGAGGCCTACTCTTGTGTAAGATCAGGTGATTAGCCCTAATTGCTAGTAAGTTCATGTGAATAGCCCTAATTGCTAGTAAGTTCATGTGAATAGCCCTAATTGCTAGTAAGTTCATGTGAGTAGCTCCTAATCGCCTATAATAGAGGCGAGTAGGATTTCTAATTGCTAGTTGACCAACCTAATTGCTAGTTGACTTTTCCTAATCGCGTGTACTGCTGCTGTAAGTGTAAATTAGCATTCCGAGACCCGATTTAACATGTAGTAACATGCTAGGAACCCCGTAACATGTCTAATAACTTGGTAACATATATTTGGATGTATTTCGGTGATACGTGAACTATGTGCTATAACTTGTTGTGTGTTAACGTATGTTAAGTGTACTTGCGTTATTGTATGTTTTGGAGCGTAAACATAACACGGGGAGTCTCGGGTCACCAATGGGATGTCGAGTCTTGTACTTTGGGTTGGTTAAACAGTCATGGTGTTTTCAAACGAACTTGGTTATGGTCTGGACATCTAGGGACTAATTAGCCTGCGGGTTATTAGTCTAAGTACTTGTAACTGTCGTATGTTAGGTCGCCGCTTACGGGACTAGCATAGCAGCTGGGTTTACTCGGGTTAAGGAGTAACGCAACTTAAGGTGAGTTTACGGCCCCTCTTTTAAACTGGTTTACACTTTTCGGGGGAGAAAACATGTGTTAAAACGATTATTTGGTAAATTACTGTCATACTATGGGTTTACACTGTGTACTACACGATCTTTGGAAGTCCCGGGGGGAACCATGAATGTGCGGGTTTGCACAACGGGGAAATGTGAATAGCGCTATTGGGAGTGACCAACCCCGCTCGTCGACTTGGAGGGTCGGCGGGTGCATATTGTCTCAAACAGGAACAACAGGAACTACATCGGGCATACTTTTGGTATTCGCGTTAGTAATGGTTTTCCAATCGTGGTAGTAACAAAACGTACGCCTAGCTAGCGTATACTGGTTTTCGATTATTATAGTATGGACAGGTGGACTTGGTACTTGGATACAAAACCTGTAAACTCACCAGCATTTTTGTGCTGACGTAAACTTTTACATGTTTTCTCAGGTCGCTAAGGTAGCACGACTGGACTAGGGCGCACGCGTCTGCACGGCGTCTTACTAGGGTTGCATGGTCTTTTGAACGTTGAACTATTGTTTCATTATTGAGATATTGTTTTTGAATAAGCTTCCGCTGTAAACGGGATTTTTAAACTATGTTTTGAAATTGCATTTATATTCATTTAGAGTTGTTTATTGTGATCGTTGGTTTGGATCCTGGTTTGTCATGCGCCTCGCGGTAAAACTCCGCAAGTGGATTTTGAGGGTGTGACAGATTGGTATCAGAGCCAATGGGTATAGTGAACTAGGACTGCATGTAGAGTCTAGTCTATAGCCGAGTCGCACACACTAGACGATCACATGGTACTAAACGTTATAGTGGTTTACGTATGGTCTTGTCGGGGTGTCTCTAAATCGTTGGTCCTTCTACGTTACATCATCCGTTCTATCTTAGGTTGGGTTACTTGTTATCTAGGCAGTGTAGTCTATTGGGGTAACTCGTGTGCTCTTGAGATTTGTCCAAGGCTCGGACATCTCCCTTTCGCACTCCAATAGAAACACTTGTCATAAACTACCGTGGTATTACGGTGTGTAGCTAAGAGTCTATGTTCGGTGATTTGAACTTTGAACTAGGAGAACACTTGGAGGACCATGTAGAGCGTTTTATCATTTTGGGTGCACACAAAATCATAAAACGAAATGCATGGAAGCCCTAGTGAGCTCTGGGTTTGAGGGGATAGTCCTGGATTGGATCTAGCGTTGATCTTGTGAACATTAGTGGTTATCTTTAACTGCGAAACTAAATTTTCTCGTTCTTTCTGCCAGAATCATGTCTGGAGTACGTGGAGGACGTGGAGGTGGTCGCAATGGTGGACGTGGTGGTGGTCGCGGTGGTGCTGGTGGTCGTGGTGGAGGTATTAACCTATCGCAGGCTGATCTGAACAACTTGCTCCAAGCTGCCTTTCAGTTAGGGCACAACGGTGGTGGTAAGTTGTTTTATCCATTTTCTTTGCCTCATTGGTGAACCTTGGTTACATTCTTCGTGGTTTCTCATACGTTTCATTTCAGGTGGTCCTGTTGACCCACCCCCACCCATGTGCACCTACAAGATGTTCCGGGACTGTAAGCCCCAGGAATTCTCTGGCACTGAGGGTGCGGTGAGCTTGCTTAGGTGGTTGGAGAAAGTGGAGTCAGTATTTCTGATGTGTAACTGTCTCCCAGAAGATCGGGTAAAGTATTCGGCTGCGTTATTTCAGGACGTGGCATTGACTTGGTGGAATGGCATCACCCAGAACATGGGTATTGGGGAGGCATATGCTATGCCATGGGAGAATTTTGTGCAGTTACTGAAGCGTGAGTATTGTCCGAGGGAAGAGGTACAGAAGCTGGAGCATGAGGTGTGGAACCTCAAGATGACTGGGTCGGAAATTGAGAAGTATACTGTGAGGCGGAATGAGTTGGCAGTGCTGTGCCCCGATCTGCACGTGCCAGAATATCGTAGGATTGAACACTATGTCTCAGGGTTAGTACCGGAAATTGCAGGGTTAGTGGCTGCTGGAAATCATCCTACGTATGCGGAGGTAGTTCGATCGGCCCATAGGATGACCAACTTAAAGGTGAATGAGGGGATTTTGCCTGCGAAAGGTTCAACTGTTAAGGCTCCAGAGAACAACAAGCGCAAGTGGGAAAATGACGGGAAAGGATCTGGGTCTACACAGCAGGGTAAAAGGTTTGATAATGGGGGTTCATCTTCTTCGGGTAACAAGCAGGGTGGTTATGCGGGAAAACTGCCCAAATGCAACAAGTGTGGACGCCATCACCAAGGGAACTGCGACAGTAACCGTTGTCACCGCTGCCAGCGAACAGGGCACTACGCTAAAGATTGTCGGGCTACACTTCCATCGACTCAGGCCCCGACTAACAGTTCAGCTCCGACTACTCAGGGGACTACAGGGAAACAAGGATGCTACAACTGTGGTGACACTGGGCATTACAAAAAGGATTGCCCAAAACTGAAGCAGGGTGGAAACAACGGGAATGGGAACAACGGGGGCGGCGGCAGAAATGCACGTGCCTTCGTCATTGGAGCCGCTGAGGCTAGGCAGGACCCTGACACAGTCAACGGTACGTTTCTTCTCAATAATCATTCTGTTAGCGTGTTATTTGATTCTGGTGCCGACAAGAGTTTTGTATCCATGGATGTTAGTCGACTGCTAGATGTAGTACCCGTACCATTAGAGACCAAGTATATTATTGAGTTGGCTGACGGTAAAACGATTGAAGCTACTAGTATCCTTCGGGAGTGTCAATTAGAGTTGTCGGGTTTATTGTTCCCCATCGACCTTATGCCGGTACCTTTGGGTAGTTTTGACGTTGTAGTAGGAATGGATTGGTTATCTTTGTATCGCGCGGAGATCGTCTGTTACGATAAGGTTATTCGGATTCCTCTCCCTGATGGAGAATTTCTTTCTGTGTACGGTATCAAGGGTGGTGTTCCGCTAAACATCATCTCTAGCATGAAAGCCCTTAAGTGTCTTCGAAAGGGTTATCCAGCTGTTTTGGCGCTTTTATCTGTTTCCTCTAGTGATGAGAAGAAGATCGACGACATTCCGGTGGTACGCGAGTTTCCTGATGTTTTTCCCGATGATTTATCTGGTCTTCCTCCTCATCGTCAAGTCGAGTTCGGTATTGATCTTGTACCAGGGGCTGCTCCTATTGCTCGGGCCCCCTATCGTCTTGCACCTCCCGAGATGCAGGAATTGTCTAGCCAGTTACAGGAACTCTTGGACAAGGGTTTCATCCGGCCAAGTTCTTCCCCTTGGGGAGCCCCGATTCTATTTGTTAAGAAGAAGGATGGAAGTTTCCGATTGTGTGTGGACTACAGAGAACTGAACAAATTAACCGTCAAGAACCGTTATCCTCTTCCACGTATTGATGATCTATTCGACCAGCTTCAGGGTTCTAGTTATTATTCCAAGATCGATTTGAGGTCCGGTTATCACCAGTTGCGCGTCAGGGAGGCTGACGTTGCAAAGACTGCTTTTCGAACACGTTATGGCCATTTCGAATTCTTGGTCATGCCTTTCGGTCTCACGAACGCACCGGCGGTTTTCATGGACTTGATGAACCGCGTCTGTAAACCATATTTGGACAAATTCGTCATTGTGTTTATTGATGACATTCTGATCTACTCCAAGAACGAGACCGAACACGGGGAACATCTGCGGTTAGTTTTGGAACTCTTGCGACGGGAACAACTTTACGCTAAGTTCTCAAAGTGTGACTTTTGGTTACGCGAAGTTCAATTCCTAGGACATGTGGTTAATGAACTAGGAATTCATGTCGATCCAGCTAAGATCGAAGCAATCAAGGACTGGGGAGCACCAAAGACGCTAACTGAGGTGCGACAATTCCTAGGCCTTGCGGGCTACTATCGTCGTTTCATTCAGGGGTTCTCGAAGATTGCTCAACCCCTCATCATTCTCACTTAGAAGGATAGGAAGTTCGACTGGGGTGAACCACAAGAGTCAGCGTTTGAAGAACTGAAGTCTAAACTGTGTTCTGCTCCTATTTTGTCTTTACCTGAGGGTCCTGATGATTTCGTTGTCTACTGTGATGCTTCTATTCATGGTCTCGGTTGCGTGTTGATGCAACGCGAGAAAGTGATTGCGTATGCTTCTCGTCAACTTAAAGTGCACGAGAAGAACTACACAACTCATGATTTAGAGTTGGGTGCAGTGGTGTTCGCGTTGAAAATTTGGAGACATTACTTGTACGGTACCAAATGCACCATCTACACCGATCACAAGAGTCTCCAACACATTTTCGACCAACAACATTTGAACATACGGCAGCGTCGCTGGATTGAACTTTTGAACGACTATGATTGTGCTATTAAGTACCATCCTGGCAAGGCGAATGTTGTAGCAGACGCCTTGAGCAGGAAGGAATCTACTAAACCTCGTCGCGTTCGGGCGTTGCAGCTCACTATTCATTCATCGTTACCTGATCAACTCCGTTCTGCCCAGTTAGAAGCTTTGAAGGAGGAAAACCTTAAAGCTGAAACGATGCACGGTGCCGACAAGCACCTAGAGCGAAGGCCTGATGGCCTGCACTATTTCGCAGAACGCATATGGGTTCCTTTATTCGGGGGACTACGGGAGCTTGTTCTTGATGAAGCTCATAAGTCCCGATATTCTATTCATCCTGGTTCGGATAAGATGTACCAAGATCTGAAGGTGCTTTACTGGTGGCCAAACATGAGGTCGGACATAGCCTCATACGTGAGCAAATGCTTGACCTGTGCTAAGGTCAAGGTGGAATACCAGAAACCGTCGGGTCTCTTGCAACAACCTGAAATTCCGGAATGGAAATGGGAACGGATTACTATGGATTTTGTCACACAACTTCCTAAGTCACCAAGCGGGAATGACAAGATATGGGTGATTGTCGATCGGTTGACGAAATCAGCTCATTTTCTTGCTATTAAGGAGACCGACACCATGGATCGTTTGGCTCGTCTTTACTTGAAGGAAGTTGTTTCTAAGCACGGGGTACCAGTTTCTATTATCTCGGATCGTGACTCCCATTTTACTTCTCACTTCTGGAAGTCTTTGCACAAGGCTTTGGGTACCCAACTAGACATGAGTACGGCTTATCATCCACAGACTGACGGTCAGAGTGAGCGCACGATTCAAACTTTAGAAGACATGCTGCGGGCATGTGTGATCGATTTTGGAAAGGGTTGGGAAGCTCATCTGCCGTTAGTAGAATTCTCGTATAATAACAGTTATCACACGAGCATCAAGGCTGCTCCGTTCGAAGCACTGTACGGACGGAAATGCCGTTCTCCTCTTTGTTGGGCTGAAGTGGGTGAGAGTCAACTCACTGGGCCTGAACTAGTGTACGAAACTTCGGAAAAGATCGTACAGATTCGAAATCGGTTGGCGGCGGCACGGGACCGGCAAAAGAGTTATGCTGATCAGCGTCGCAAACCACTGGAATTCCAAGTCAATGACAAGGTACTTCTAAAAGTCTCACCGTGGAAGGGCGTCATACGCTTTGGGAAGCGTGGCAAACTCAATCCGCGATATGTCGGCCCATTTACGATCCTGGAACGGATTGGGCCGGTGGCATATCGACTTGATCTACCGACGGAGCTCGGTAACGTACATAACGTCTTTCACGTGTCAAACTTGAAGAAGTGTCTGGCTGACGAGTCTCTCATCGTTCCACTAGAAGAGATCAAGGTTGATGATCGTCTTCGGATTGTGGAAGAACCTGTGGAGATCCTTGATTACAAGATTCGTAGCCTGCGTCACAGCAAGATTCGTATCGTTAAGGTTCGGTGGAACTCGAACCGGGGACCGGAATATACGTGGGAACGGGAGGATCAGATGAAGTCTAAGTATCCTCATCTTTTTCCTAAGGAAGCGTTTGAGTCGAGACATGTCTCTTCGGCAGCTGAATGAATCTCGGGTCGAGATTCCATTTAACGTGGGGATGATGTGACAACTCGGGTAAATCTCTCTCTTGGTTTCTATCTTTTGTTTGTTCCCTTCGTTATTTCTTTTGTTCTTTTTGTACTTGTGCAATTTTCGGGACGAAAATTCTTTTAACGTGGGGATGATGTGACACCCGGCAAATTCTGGTTAACAGCGTTGTTTAGATGAAAGTCTACCTTAGCGAGTCACGCGTATATTGTACTTAACTGGGTTAGTTAAGTCGGGTTATGGTTCGGGAACTATTGGTTAGTCTAGAAGATCATTGGATGTTGGTCTAGAGGTTCGTTAGATGTCAGTCCTTAACCAAGTGTACAAACGGTGACGATTTGTAGGATCGTCAGGGCATACGGAACGTACGAGTCTCGAGTCCCGGGAATTGGTGAACGAGTGTAAATATGTGTATTTACTTGTGTTATGTGTTTACAATCATTATATGACTTGTCAGTACGTGAATAGGTATTAACATATGTTAAAACGGGGTTTAACGCGCAAAACGCACAAAACCAACCCCTATAGGCGAGTAGGAGGCCTACTCACCTATAGGGGAGGCGAGTAGGGGACCCTAAGGGCGAGTAGGGCCCTACTCGTGTATAGGTATAGGCGAGTAGGCCCAATTGCCTGAACAATCAGGCGATTAGGACTCCTAATCGCCTGAAACTGCTGCATACTCGCTAGTAACGGGCTGGACGACTAAAAACGACTATAAATACCATACTTAACCTCCTAAACTTCATTATACCAACCCTAGTCGTCCCATAACCCGCCCCAACACATAAACAACCTCTGGAAGGCGATTTTTGATCAAAACTCAAGGTTTCAAGCTTGAATCATCATATTTTCATAATCCTAAGGTTTGATTTTCATCCATAACTCTTTATAAACGCTTTTAATCAATCCCTAATGGTCCAGACCTGTTCTTAAACGAAAAAGCTTTCTGAAAATCGTCAATAAGGATTGTTAATCGGATTATAACTAATATGCATGCATTATGAGTGTGTATGATTAGAAAGCTAGGGTTTTTATGATTCATGATGATGATTTGATATGTTATTATGATAGATCAGTATTGATATTGATATTATGATAATAGGAATCTCAGTAATTGGATATTAGGGTTATGATTACGCGTGTTAGTATGATGTTGCATGCTATGTGAATGGTGTTTGGATTACTTGGTTGCATGCAGGACTGATTATACGAGGTTAAACGAAGGATTTTGGGTTAAACATGTTTAGGATAGTGTTTGGGATGATATTGGGTGGTTACACACGTTCTGGATCTGATTTGGAGCGTTAAACGCGCGAAAAACCGGAACAGCAAGGTTACAGGCGAGTAGCATTCCTAATCGCCTATGTTATAGGCGAGTAGGGTGCTAATCGCCCATAATATAGGCGAGTAGAGGCCTACTCTTGTGTAAGATCAGGTGATTAGCCCTAATTGCTAGTAAGTTCATGTGAATAGCCCTAATTGCTAGTAAGTTCATGTGAATAGCCCTAATTGCTAGTAAGTTCATGTGAGTAGCTCCTAATCGCCTATAATAGAGGCGAGTAGGATTTCTAATTGCTAGTTGACCAACCTAATTGCTAGTTGACTTTTCCTAATCGCGTGTACTGCTGCTGTAAGTGTAAATTAGCATTCCGAGACCCGATTTAACATGTAGTAACATGCTAGGAACCCCGTAACATGTCTAATAACTTGGTAACATATATTTGGATGTATTTCGGTGATACGTGAACTATGTGCTATAACTTGTTGTGCGTTAACGTATGTTAAGTGTACTTGCGTTATTGTATGTTTTGGAGCGTAAACATAACACGGGGAGTCTCGGGTCACCAATGGGATGTCGAGTCTTGTACTTTGGGTAGGTTAAACAGTCACGGTGTTTTCAAACGAACTTGGTTATGGTCTGGACATCTAGGGACTAATTAGCCTGCGAGTTATTAGTCTAAGTACTTGTAACTGTCGTATGTTAGGTCGCCGCTTACGGGACTAGCATAGCAGCTGGGTTTACTCGGGTTAAGGAGTAACGCAACTTAAGGTGAGTTTACGGCCCCTCTTTTAAACTGGTTTACACTTTTCGGGGGAGAAAACATGTGTTAAAACGACTATTTGGTAAATTACTGTCATACTATGGGTTTACACTGTGTACTACACGATCTTTGGAAGTCCCGGGGGGAACCATGAATGTGCGGGTTTGCACAACGGGGAAATGTGAATAGCGCTATTGGGAGTGACCAACCCCGCTCGTCGACTTGGAGGGTCGGCGGGTGCATATTGTCTCAAACAGGAACAACAGGAACTACATCGGGCATACTTTTGGTATTCGCGTTAGTAATGGTTTTCCAATCGTGGTAGTAACAAAACGTACGCCTAGCTAGCGTATACTGGTTTTCGATTATTATAGTATGGACAGGTGGACTTGGTACTTGGATACAAAACCTGTAAACTCACCAGCATTTTTGTGCTGACGTAAACTTTTACATGTTTTCTCAGGTCGCTAAGGTAGCACGACTGGACTAGGGCGCACGCGTCTGCACGGCGTCTTACTAGGGTTGCATGGTCTTTTGAACGTTGAACTATTGTTTCATTATTGAGATATTGTTTTTGAATAAGCTTCCGCTGTAAACGGGATTTTTAAACTATGTTTTGAAATTGCATTTATATTCATTTAGAGTTGTTTATTGTGATCGTTGGTTTGGATCCTGGTTTGTCATGCGCCTCGCGGTAAAACTCCGCAAGTGGATTTTGAGGGTGTGACAACCAGGCCCGTGCAGAGCACAATCGGTTTGACGCCGAAGACTATGACGAAAGCTCGTGGGAGGACGACGCCTCCCGGGACTATCGTCATAGCCCATATTACAGGCGCGAGCGACTAAACCGCTACAACAACGACGCCACCAACAACCTGTCACTCCCATATAGACCAGCCGCATTTGCGGACAAGTCCAAATTCACGCGGCGCATTTCTCAAGCACCGATCCCACCAAGACAACGCCTACCAGCCAACGTCAAAATCTACGACGGACTATCCGACCCAGATGACCACCTAGGAATATTCAATCAAGCCGGGGCCGTCATCGGTTGGACCCTACCTGTTTGGTGCCACATGTTCGCCCAGACACTCACCGGAGCCGCCAGGGTCTGGTTCGATAACCTCCCCACCGGAAGCATCGACAGCTACGAACAGCTGATCGAAAAATTTTCTCTCCACTTCAGCCAACAGCGCCGCCACAAGCGCGACAAAAGCCAAATCTCCCTTTGCAAACGCAGAGACACCGAACCTCTCGAGGACTTCATCGTACGGTTCAACAAAGAGGCCCTCCAGTTGGGAACCGGCGACGAGGCAACACGAACCTCTTTTTTAACCAACGTCAACGATGACGGCCTACAACACACGCTGCAAGGGAAAGATGGCGTCCCAGACGCTTGGGAAGAGGTTGTCCGCATCTCAAAACTCTACGCGGGCAACCAGAAAACGATGCGCCAAAACCAGAGAGGGACCTCCAGCAAAAACCGCAGCCGCGGCAATAACCGATCATCCGTCTGGAACCGCATCTCCGGTTCCACCGATGAAGGACGATACTCAACTTCTGGCGACGCCAGAAACATCATCGGCAACAAGCAAAACCGCGAACAACGGAACAGCGGCCGCCGAAACCAAGATTGGACACCCCTCACCAAAACGCCATCCCAAGTCTTATCACAAGTCCTCTCCACCGGAGAGGTAACTTTTAAAATCCCTAAGCCCATGGGGGCAAAACGAAAAAATGTTGACACCACCAGGTTCTGCGAGTTCCACAAAGACGTGGGCCACGATACCGACAACTGTTATAGCCTCAAAATGGAAATCGAAGAGGCCCTACGCTCCGGGAAGCTTGCCAACCTAGTAAAAAACGTCCGCGCAGGGGCCCGCCGGCAAGACGAACCTGAAAAAGCCATCAAAGACATCAGGACACATTACATCCGCGGTACCCACAGCAGACAGATCAACATGACGAGAAGCACCAAACGAAAAACCAGCTCCCCTAATACTGCAACTACATCTGAAACCACAAACTGGCGGGAGGCCCAAGTCCTCCTCCCGATAATCCCAGGGGGCGCTCAATCAACGACCCCCCTCACCATTACAGCACTGTTCGGACACTACCGAACTTACAAAATGATGTGCGACGGCGGCAGCAGCTTCGACATCATGTACCAACAATGCTTTGACCAGCTAGACGAAGAAGACAAGGCACGCCTACAGCCAGACGCGCCTATTGCTGGCTTCTTCAACGAGATAATTCATCCCATTGGCAAGTTCGACTTTACGGTCACACTTGATGACGGCATACACAGCCGCTCAGAGGTATGCACCTTCCACGTCATCCCAGCCACTTCCTCATATGATATACTGCTAGGAAGACAGGGTTTGGCGAACTTCAATTCCACCGCCTCAACCCCTCACCAAACCATGGGCTTCCCAACGCCCACCGGGATCGCATACATCCGAGGCAATCAAGAATGCCTCATGACAAGCCACCCGCCAGACGACACGGCAGCGCTTCCACCAAGCCCACCAACTGACGAAAACTGGGTCCTCAACCCAGCCTTCCCTGAACAGACCATCACCTTGGGCCGGACCTTATCCCCCCAGGTAAAAACGCACCTAAAACAGCTACTGGTGGCAAACAAAGACATCTTCGCATGGCAATCATCAGACATGGTCGGCGTCCCAAGACACATCGCCGAGCACCGCCTCAATGCATACAAAGACGCGCGCCCAGTGGCCCAGAAGAAACGGCCACTCGGCCCCGACAGAGTTAAAGCCATGAATGAACAAGTTGACGATCTGCTAGAGGCGGGTATCATCAGAAAATGCAATCACCAAACCTGGGTGGCCAACCCGGTAATGGTACTAAAAAAGAATGGGTCCTGGCGCATGTGCGTCGACTACAAGGACCTAAACAAAGCATGCCCCAAAGATCACTACCCTCTCCCGGAGATCGATTTGAAGGTTGACTCACTCGCGCCATTCAAATACAAATGTTTCCTCGACGCATATCGAGGATACCATCAAATCCAAATGGCTTACGAAGACGAGGATCGAACGGCGTTCAGAACAGATCGGGGGGTGTACTGCTACACCAAAATGCCCTTCGGACTCAAGAACGCCGGCGCAACCTACCAACGCCTCATGGACCAGGCGTTCATCAACCAGATAGGCGTCAACCTCGAAGTCTACGTCGACGACCTAGTCATCAAAAGCACCCAGGAAGACACAATGCTCATGGACATCAAGCGCACTTTCGAACAATTGCGCAGCATCCAAATGAAACTAAATCCAGGCAAATGCTCCTTCGGAGCAGAAGAAGGGAAATTCCTAGGCGTCATTGTCACCAATGGCGGCTTCAAACCTAACCCTGAAAAAGTCCAAGCAATCCAGCGCATGCCGTCACCAAACTCGATAAAAGATGTGCAGACTCTGATGGGACGTTTGGTTGCTCTCAACCGCTTCCTATCAAACTACGCCTCCAAGTCTTTTCCTTTTGTTCACACTTTACGAAATGTACTAAAAAAAACACAGTTCCGCTGGACACCGGAAGCAGAGGTGGCCTTTCGTGAAATGAAACAATGTTTAACCTACTTGCCAACTTTAACAGCGCCCCTCCCAATGGAGCCCCTCACACTATATCTATCTGCATCAGAAACGGCAATCGGCGCCGTCCTATTAGTAGAACGCAACAAGGTACAAACACCGATCTACTATATCAGCCGAACTCTAGCAGACGCAGAAACCAGATATTCGACAATGGAAAAACTTGTCCTAGCATTAGTCCACGCGTCAAGACGCCTGCGACGATACTTTCAAGGACACCCAATCAACGTCCTCACAGACTACCGAATAAATACGGTACTATCCAAACCAGAACTCTCCGGCCGCCTGGCCAAATGGGCAATTGAGTTGGGCGCACACACCATCGTATACAAACCAAGACCCGCGATAAAAGGGCAGGTCCTGGCAGACTTCATCACCGAAATCACCACTGATAAAATCCAAGACTGCAAAGACGAACAAGACCCCAAGCCCGTCCCAGACGACCGAATAACTTGGTCATTATACACCGACGGAGCTTCCAATGACCAAGGCTCGGGCGCCGGACTTCGCCTCGTCAGCCCCGACAAAACAGAATTCACGTACGCCGTGCGCCTAGAGTTCCCAAGCACAAACAACGAGGCCGAATACGAAGCATTCTTGGCAGGCCTACGGCTGGCACACAAAATGGGCGCAAAGCACCTTAACGCTCATGTAGACTCCATGCTGATAGCAGGCCACATGAACGGCGTCTATGACGCCAAAGATCCCGTCATGGCCCAGTACGTCGACCAGGCCAAGCTCCTCACCAAGAAATTCGTTACTTGCACCATCCTCCACATAAACCGAAGCGGCAACAAGGAAGCTGACGCACTCAGCAAAATGGCCTCCACCGCTTGGCCACATATGGCCAAAGAGGTACGCATCGAAACCCTACCTCAACCTTCGGTACCACTCAGACAGGTCAACATAACGCAGACAGGCGCCAGGTCATGGATGACCCCTATTCAAGCCTACCTAGAAACAGGCACGTTGCCACCTCAAAAAGCGGAGGCTCGAAAAATCCAATACAAATCCCAACATTACCAATTAATGAACGGGATCCTGTACCGACGCTCGTACTTGGGGCCATTATTAAAATGCATAGACGTCGCGACAGCCACCTCACTTATAAGAGAAATACACGAAGGCATATGCGGGATCCATGCAGGACCGAGAATGGTCGTCGCCAAAGTCATGAACGATGGATATTATTGGCCGGGTATGCATCAAGACGCCGTCAAAATTCTACGCACCTGCTTCAACTGCCAACAACACGCGCCAAATACCCTGCGCCCCAAAAACGATTTGGTACCAGTCACAGCCGCCTGGCCATTTCAAAAGTGGGCCATGGACCTGGTCGGCCCGTTCCCAATGGCCCCCGGAAAGATACAGTACCTCGTCGTTGCCGTTGACTATTTCACAAAATGGGTAGAGGCCAAGCCACTCGCGTCGATAAGCGCGGAACAGATAAAAAAATTCATCTGGGAATTCATCATCTGTCGCTTTGGCTTACCCATGGAAATCGTCACCGACAATGGCACACAATTCACCGACAAAAAACTACAAGCTTGGCTAACAAAACTAGGCGTCAGTCAGATCTTCTCATCCGTTGCTCATCCGCAAGGTAATGGCCAGGTGGAGCGCATCAACAGATCCCTAGTTGAAGGCATCAAGACATGCCTAGGATCAAAGCGGACGGGCTGGGTGGAAGAGCTCCCACACGTGCTATGGGCGCATCGCACCCTCACGAAGACCAGCACGGGCGAAACTCCGTTCAGCCTAACCTACGGATCCGAGGCCGTAATACCCGCGGAGATAACATTCCCATCACCACGGGTCCTCAATACAGACAACACGGATAATGACAAAGAGCTACGCCTCAATCTAGACCTCCTAGACGACAGGCGCGATATCGCCGCCATACGCGAAGCAAACTACAAAAAACAATTAGAACGCTACTACAATTCAAAGGTCAAAGTTTGCGAATTTGACATCGGCGACTATGTTCTCAGGGACAATTATGCCTCCCACGCAGAACGCCCGGGAAAGCTAGCACCTAACTGGGAAGGGCCTTACAAAGTCCAACAAGTGCTAGGAAAAGGCGCTTATGCGCTCGAAAAACTAGATGGAACACCCATACCTAGATCATGGAATGTAGCGCAGTTGCGCAAATGCTACTTATAAAGAAGTTTCGGTTCTTTTCTTTCTTTCTTTCTTCCATCTAAAAACTTATGAAGTTAATTTACTCTTCATACACGAAACTCGACGCACCACTCACTTGTGAAGTTAATCCACTCTTCACAAGTAGCATGGCGCACCACTCACTTGTGAAGCTAATCCACTCTTCACAATATGGCGCACCACTCACTTGTGAAGTTAATCCACTCTTCACAAGTAACTAGGCGCACCAATCACTTACTCATTGGGCGCACTCCTCACTTGCTAATCTACTCAACAAATGACGCACAAACATATCAGACAGAACAAGCAAGACGCAGAACAGAAAGAAAATTCATTTTCATTTCAACAAGTGATACTTACAAACAAAAGAAAAATACAAAAAAATAAACTACTGAGGAGGCTCATGAGCCGTCCCCGAGCTACCAGCCTTAGACTTCTCCTTTTCTGCACGCTCACGGCCCACGCGATCAGACTCCTCCACCCACCGCTTAAATTTGGCGATAGGATCAGGTTCGGAGAGGCATTGCCGCACAACCTGCAGCACGGGAAACTCGATCTGCTCCAACTTCTGCAGCTGCTCCATCAGCAACTGATCCGTGTTGACATCGCCAAACGGCTGCTCTTCCACAGGCGCGCCATCCTTCGCGGCCAAGTATCCTTCCAACCACCCGGTATGGACATCCGTGGTGCGAGCAGCGTCAACCACTTCGGCGATTTGCTCGCCCATCTTAGGCGCATTCCAGCAGCGCTCATATACCTGCACATTAAACAAAGGTTAGAACAAACAGGAAACAAAAAGCGAAGAAAAAACTTGGAGAAAGATCCAGAAACTTACGGCGGAGATCCCGTCGGACATCACCCACAACGACTTCTCAACATAACCCCTTTGAGCATCAAGCAGAAGCGTCTTCTCCAACTCCCACGCTTCCCGTTCCCTCGACATCGCCGTAACCTGCCCCTCCAGCTCGGACACCCGAGTGGTCATCCTCACCACATCGGCGTCCTTCGCCTTCAGATCACCAACGGCAGTAGCATACTTCGAGGACAGCTCCTCCAACTCCTTGCCCTTAGCTGCCGAGATCTTCTTCTCGTCAGCTAGGGCAACCTCGGCCTTCTGTATCAGCTGACGACGGCGCTCCAACTCCGTGTTCACAACCGCCGACGACTTGGCCCATGCCTTCTGCTTTTCAGCAGCATCAGCATCCTTCTGGCGCAAGTCGGACTCTAGCTTCCGAACCTGCTCCAGAAGACGTATACGAGCCGACTCGTACACCTCCTTCTCCCTAGCAAGACGCTCGGCCTCACCGGTAACCGACGCCCGCTCATCCAAAAATTCACCCTCTCCTCTGTGCAAGGCATAAAGATTGCTCAAGGTCTGCGTAAGGTTCATGCACATTTCGGAGAAGAGGGTGCCACGGTCCTGATCCCGGTGATGGGCACGCTCCGCCGGAGGCAGCGCATAGCTCACAAACTCCTCAGCCACGAAGGGATTGAGGAATCTGCAGCTTTCGGTTATACGCCACCCAGGCGTATAAACCGGAGAATCAAGACGGAAGGCAGGTCCGCTGGAAGACGCCACCATGCCTTCGGCCCTTTGTGATTTTGGGGCCTCCGTCCCACCACCAGGAAGTGGAACCTCAGCGACATCCTGCTCGCTCAGGTCCACAAACACGGGCCCGCCTCGCTGGCCCTCTCCACCCTGAGCACCCACACCCTCGGCCTGCTCCTTCTTCATGTGCACCAAATCCTCGTGCTGCTTCATCAACACGAGGCGGCGCTCCTCTGCCTCCTTCTCCGCCGCCAGTTCGGCCAAGCGAGCCTCTTCAGCCCGCTTCCGTTCAGCCTCAGCTAAACGGGCATCTTCCGCCCGTTTACGCTCCAGTTCCAACTGGCGGGCGGCAGACTCTTCCTCTTGCTTCCTCTTCAACTCAGCTTCGGCCATGCGCTTGTCCTCCTCCTCCTTTCGCGCAGCCTCAGTCAGCTGCGCCCCCCTCAGCTAGGAGGCGCTCTTCCTCGAGATTCTTCTTCCGCTCCTCCTGATATTGTCGAACAGAAGGAGGGATGGAACCTACAAGGAAAAACAAAGACCAAATTCAGACAAAAAAAAAAAAAGAAGAAGGAACAGAAAAGGCACGAGGGACACTCACTGCTAAGCTTCTTCAACGCCTTCATATAAAAAGGCTGACGCACCGGCGGCGGCTCAAGCTCTAGATCACCACGCTCATCCCCACCAAGAGCCGTCCGCTTAGGAGACGATCCACCGGCCACGGTCTCCTCAACCGTCTCCGGCTCCTTGCGCTTGCGTGCTGCAAACAACATCAGACGTCAAAAAAAAAAAAACAATAAATAAAGAGAGAGAAAAGGAGGTAAAAAACACTTACTATCAACAGGCGCGTCCTCTGTTGTGCGACCTTCACCAGTCGCAGCACCGCCTTGCGCCGTTGCCGAAGAAGAGTCGCCTCCGGCGCCACCTGTAGAGCGACGCGAACGATGGGCCAGATCAGACGATGGATCACTCAACTCATCGTCAGATAAGAACACATAATCAACCCCCTCCGCCGTCTTGACGGACAGCGGATCAGGGTTGATCAAAAAACCTACTTCAAGGTTAGAGCGCGCACCTTGAACAGGGGCAGGGAACAGGAAGTTCTCCGCCAAAGCCTCCATCTCCCAGACACCGCCCTCTGGCACGGCCACATACACGGTCTTTACAGCCCGGGCGGCAAAGTAGTCGAAGTGTAGATCACCTGCGACGAAATACAAAGATATGAGACGCAAGACAATATAGTAATAATAGAAAAATAATAAATAATACTAATACTTACCCTCCACAGAAAGCGCACCACCATCACCAGCAGGCGCCACGTTATAGCCCTCCCTAACGCCTAGACGGCTCAGACCCAGCAACCGCATGATCCCCTCATCCAACTTGTCCAAGTCATCCAGACGACTCGGATGCGCAGAGAGCTCCTGAAACCACGCCTCCTCCTGGAAGTCCTTCACAACCTCGAAGGACGGTACCTTCTGCCCAGGACGCAGCTCCAGCTTGGCCATCTCCACCGGGATGACCTCCTTCTTCACAAAGAAGAAGCACCTCTTCCAGTCCCGAAGAGTCTTTGGAGAACTCTTCGGTACAATCAAGCTCACGCTCTTGGATCTCTCCACAAAAGAGACCCAGCCCGATTCCTTGACTTCAAGCTTGTAGAACACATTAAAGTGTTCGAACTCCGGCTGCCTCCTCAGGGCCCGACAGGTGGCCTCGAAGTGCATCACCCTCATCACCCCGAAGGGGCTCATCTGAGAGACGTGCACTCCGTATCTCTGGAGGACAGAGATATAGAAGCGAGAAACCGGCAACCGGAATAACCCCTTCTGAAAATATGCCTCATATAGGCATATTTTTCCTTCCGGGCAGTCTACCGGAGTTTGCCCCTTCTCCGGCAACTCCGGGTCCCACTCACGAAGAATGCCAAACCTCTTGACCAAAGATCTGAATTTGTCTTTGGACCAGGAGATTTGGGCGTCTTTCATAGCCAGCTCCGCCTTCTTATCTTCGGATGACATCTTCAACGACAAATAAGAAAAACCCAAGTTTTTGATCGGAGAAACAGAGAGAAGAAGGGAACTTAGAAGAAAACTTCGAAAGATGAAGAAGATGAAAGAAATCCAAAGGAGTTGGACGACTATTTATACCCATAGCATTTAATGCAGGTAATTATGATGGGCAGGCTTT
This sequence comes from Ambrosia trifida, assembly GCA_028751855.1. Classification (NCBI taxonomy): domain Eukaryota; kingdom Viridiplantae; phylum Streptophyta; class Magnoliopsida; order Asterales; family Asteraceae; genus Ambrosia; species Ambrosia trifida. The sequence continues at coordinate 75,366,243 of CM054123.1, read as the reverse complement.
TTCACATAAAGGCCCAATCACAGGCAGACACGTCGCTCAGTCCACGTGCTAAAACGGCCCACGCGCCGCGCGTGCATCACTCGCGAGACGGTCTTCCTACCCCAAGTGGCACTTGCTGCCGATGGCTGACACGTGTACGCCCACGTCCAAAAAAGGATGACGATGACTGACACGTGTACGCCCACGTTCAAAAACCATCATCAACAGCTGTCCCCACTCACCAGATGTACGACACGTGGCGACCTAGCAACTCAACAGTCGTACTAATTGTCAGACACGATCTCCAAAGAAGGTCTACCAACCGTCAGGCACGTCTTTTCAAATTCAAAACATTCCCGCCTTTAATTCACACAAATCCCAAAGAGACAAATTCAATGCGGAGTAAATGCAGGCGCAGACCGCGACAAAAAATGACTTTTCACAACCTCTGGCCGCGCAAACAGGGCCAACGCCTATCTTGGCTCAACGCCTGCGCGCCAGAGCGAAAATTTTGAAAAAATCAAATTTCACAACCTTTGGCCGCGCAAACAGGCCCAACGCCTATCTTGGCTCAACGCCTGCGCGCCACAGCGAAAATTTTGAAAAAATCAAATTTCACAACTTTTGGCCGCGCAAACAGGCCCAACGCCCATCTTGGCTCAACGGCTGCGCACCAAACACAATCTATGCGCATCCCGTCATACGCCCACAGCTTGATCTCTGTGATTGCACCAGTTGACGAAGAATAAACAAAAACACACGTCCACTTCGGTACATGAAAACCCAGTGACGACTGGATGTCACTGAAAGTACACATGTGAAATCAAGTCCAGCACTCCCCAAAGATACAGGCCAGCACTGGACTGGGGGGACTTGAAGGGATATGGTATTAAAACATTACAAATATCATACCATCGCCCACTTAAAACAGGCTTCGCCAGACGCTTACCCGCCCGTTCTACGTCAGCGGATCGTTTCGCGCCCATCCGCCCGTTTTACGTCAGCGGAACGTCTGGCGTCCACAAACCCGTTCTACGTCAGCGATGCTTCTGCCGCCCGACGCGTGCATTTATATTCACGATCCACGTCGACGGAACACCTGGCGTCCACCCGCCCGTTTTACGTCAGCGGTGCACTCGACACCAGGCGCATGAACACCCGCCCCTTTTACAGGGGCGGGCCAAATGTACCTCAAGGCTTCCTTGACAAGCGTCACTACAAGTGGAAGATACCTTTTGGGGCAGCCTTGGGACTCACCTCTGCCCCAAGCAAATATCTCTGACACGACAGGCAGCCCGTCAGAGTTCCTCTCCAATCAAAGACTTTCTCCAGTCTGACGAGCAGAAAAGGCGAGGACGTGGCAGCCTCTCAACCAAGATATCTTCCTGACAAAGCAGACTTTCTCTGTCCGTCTTGAAATCCTGGAAAAGTATAAAGTGTCTACCGCCTGGATCCACCAATGGGCGAGCACCACGTGTCAACCGCCCATCAGCGTCCACTTACTGGGCGCCACGTGTACATGCGTCAGGACGGTAACATCTCCCCTAGCATCCCACTTTACTAAAACCCACTTGCACCAAATGGGCCTAAAGGCTTGGGCCGGATTATGGAGACTCCTCTACCTGGGCCGGGCCCCATTAAAGGTAGAGGATGGGCTGAGAAAGTAGGGCATCTCGGTACTATAAAAGGAGGACTCTCTTCTCCTTTTATTGGCATCGAATATCCAATACACTTTCACTCAAGAAGAATACGAACTCTCGTACCTTCTTCACCCCCCTTGTTTATTATACTAACGATTAGAGGCTCGGCTCTTCTAATTGGTAGTCTCGTAAATCCTTGGTCTTGCCTACAGACCTACACGTATTTTATAATCACACTCTCTTTATAAAATACAGTAGAATCACCATACGGATAGTCCTTCTTTGAACTATCCTTAGACTCGTGTTTCTTCACCAACATTTTAAAAAGTATATATATATATATATATATGTAAACACAAAAAAAATACTAAACCAACATTTTAAAAAATATATATATATATATATATATATATATATATAAACACAAAAAAAAATACTAACCAACTTCCGGGTCCTCGGATATGTCAAGCCAGGCTCGCGCTAACTTGAACTCCTCATCTCTTTCCCAACGTTCATGTTGCTTTTTTTGACGAGGAGCGGTAACGTCTTTCTTTTTATGCGAGCGTCTCCCGCGCCCGCGCCCCCTTTGAGAACCCTCGGGTTCGTCTTGAGTTTCTGGTACGGAATCGGGCTCCTCTTGAGAAGGTTGGACATAGTTTGGTGGAGGAAAAAATTGAGCGGGCATGTTTGGGCCCGGATAAAATTGACCGGGCATGCCAAGAAGTTGCGCGTATTGCATTGTGTTCGCATCAAACTCGCCCCAATTGGGTGGCAGCGGAGTAGTAGTGTTTGACCTCGTAGTGTTTGGCCTCGCACCCGGTCGACCCGGGACCCCGAACGGTGAACCATATGGATACATGTTTGTGTTGTAGGTTTGTTTGTGTTGTGGTGTGTGTTTTTTAGTTTAGTTGTATGTGTGTTTGTGTTTATATTGTGTGTGTATATATATAAAGTTTAAAAAAAATAAATGTTAACCGTTCAAAATAAACGTTCAAAAAAATTAAATGGAGAGGGCAACGGTCAATTTTTTTGACCGTTTGATTTCTGACCATTGTGCCACGTGTCCATTTTTTATTGGTTGAAGCTTTTGAGTTTAGGCGATATTTTTATAAAGCCCCCGGTCAAATTTTAAATATGGCGCCCAGGTGTTATGGTGTGCAGGGCGCTATATTTCAAAAAATTGCAAAAATAACGCCCCACTACGGGGGGTCTTAGGGGATATTTTGTTCCAATCAGGTAAGTCATTGAATTTTATTTTATGTTTTAATCTCATATGGTTTACTTGATCTTAAGACGTAATGAAAAGCGAATATTTATACAAATTTATACACTATTATTTGATTATTTCCCAGCTCTCAAAAGAGGAGAGTTTTTTTTTTAAGGGATCAACTTGCAAGGTGTTAGCAAACATAACCGGAATACAAAAATGTCTGAAACAACAATCCGACATAAATAAAGACCCCACATACACAAACCAAAAAACCCCAAACTAACACATCTTTGATTCATCAAACATGCGCCAAGATTCCCATGACATATCCGCCATCCTTGATCGAGTAATAACCCATAAGAAACTCATGATCTTGATTTTTTTGATTAATATTCCCAACCGACACTTGTTTGTTGTTAAATACATGGTCATTCCTTGCTCTCCATATGCTCTAAAACATTGTCAAGACAACCGCGTAAAACACCTTATGAGCTCGCGTCCCCCTCTTGGCCGTCAAATGATAAGATAACAGGTCTCGGGCATGAAAAGCAATACAATCTGGAACATTACACCAAGAAAACACAAGTCTCCAAACGTCTGTCAACCACGAACAACCCGTGAACAAGTGATCCACCGACTCCTGAATTGACGCACAAAAACCACATACCTGAGAGGGAATCGAAATGTTTCTCCGGGCCAGAGCATCTGCAGTTGGAAGTCTATCATCATATACATGCCACGCGATCATCCCAACCTTCTTAGGGATCCAACTACACCATTCAAAACTTGACTTCGGGAGAGAATTAGTCGCTTCAAATCTTCTCCGCCTTAGCATGCAGTATCGAATTTCAAACATTCCTAAAAAACATATTCACAACATCAAACATCTTTTAATTTTTACCTCACACTCTACTTATTATATAAAATTAATAATATTGTTTGTGTATGTGTAGCCCTCCTCCCAAATCCAAACCTTGTCATTGGTTACGGAAGGTGCCACACAACTACCCAAGTCGCGATGTAATGCTCTTTTGGGGGAGGGGCATCACCCTAATTTCCTACAATCCTACACTGTCACATCACTCCACTAATTCACTAATCCGAAACTTCAATTAAGAGGCAACACAATCTTGGACTACCCTGATTTTCTTCAAACTTTATTTTGTTTTTTAAATTGAATAAGCACTTTCAATGAAATATAAAATCAAACAATTTACGTTAATTTAAACTACTAAAAAAAGTATCACGAATTACACCATATTCCATCTGAGAGTTCATTTGCAGTCCTGATTAGCCATACTAAAACCCTAATCCAGTTACAACTTCAACAATGAAAAAATTACCGAGTATTGTATTCCAGAAAACACACTTTTCCCTACTCAACCTTCCATCATTTTCGTTAATCGGGAAAAGAAAATAAAACGGAGGGGGTTCTAAAAGATAATTAGTTTTGAAAAGGTTTTGGTTTTAAAATAAAAGATGAAATAGTAGGTATAGAAAACGTGCAAGTCGGGGGAACCCTCTGATAAGTAGATGAATTAAATTAATAGTGATAATAGTTTTAATTATTAAACGGGTTTTGAACGATCCCTTCAGAGTTAGGAGATGAAAAAAGAAATGAACAAGAGATGACTTTCTGGGCAACTAAATACGTCACACGCAGGGGAAGTGCAACGAGTCCCCATAAATGTGTCTTTGGACTGCTGACCCGTAGGCCGATCTTCTCCTAGTTGACAAGTGTTGTCGAGCCTAACGCACACAAGTCGTGTAGCTTATTGGAAAGTTTGAGTCCTGCTTTTTAGGCACTTTCCAAACCACCGCAAAAACACTCATTTAAGCACTGGGTTTTCTAATTCATGTTCCTAAATTAATGTAGATGCTTAATTCCTACCTTGAATCCCTTCCACCTCTCTTAACTCTCACTTTTCGTACCGAAGGATTTCACATGCCATCACCATTTTGTGACGGATAACCCATTAAAAATTAGACGGCTTTGTACTAACGAGAGTTAGATAAAATATCCTTGTTGATTATCTTTACAAGTGACAACTTAAATATTTATTGATCAAGTAAATATAAGTTTGCTTTAGTGATTAAGTAACATAACAATTTCAACCCTTAACCCCCAAGACTTGTGAATGATAACCTTAACAAATGTGGAACATAATGCTAAAGGTGTGTGGCTCAAAGACCACGGGTGCACATGTAGGGAATCCGCCCATTGCCTAGAAAACCACTCACACATCTGGTGCAATACCAGGAACTTGTCACCCAGATCTGGTCCACTCCAGAAGCCCGAAAGACCTGTCTCACTACCGGTTTCCTCGCCTTGGATGTAGCTTGGGACTACCAGAAGCCTATCGAACCCATAATAGTTTTTAGATTAGTTAAGTTTTGTTTGATTTTAGGATTGTTAAGTTAACCACTAATTGAACTTGTCACAAAAGATAAACAAACAAGCATTAGTTAAGCAGATAAAAACATCAAGTAACTAAAGATAAACTGCTAATAATATAAAAAGTCTAACGATCGAATGTGTTTGGAGAATAGTGGATGGATACAACCATCTAATGATAACAACATAAGAACATGAAGATCTTCCATTCATAGACAAGATTCCAACCACCTTCATCCCATGCGTATGAAGTGATCCTTAAAACCCTTGACTTATTGAATATAACCTACTTCTACGGTGTCATTTCTTGATTGAAAACCCAAGTTAGGAAAGATCCTCACCTTGGAGAGGAGTTTGTCGGCCTTAAGGCCTCCCGAGAGTCCCCAAGAAGGCTCAAGAAGGGTAGTGATGCAGATGACCCAGACCCAGTATCCGTTTCTGACCCGAGTCGGGAACCTGACCCAGGTTAGATGGCAGTTGGGTTCACAGCTGGATATTAGCTGGGAGGGAATTATCTTTTTATTTATTTTTCAAGTTATTTGAATTCTAGTTTATCTCTATCTTTTAAGTTTGTTTGTGTTTTATCACTCGCAGTTTGTTAGCTGCTTTGTAGAAGTTTGAAGTCTTTATATTCGTTGTTTTGCTATGAAGAACGTTGGTTGGTTTTTATTAAATAAAGCTTATCGGTTGTTCTTTCTGTTTGTTGATCTAACTTGAGTTTACAAAGAGAAATTGCATCAGTTAGTATCAAAGCACAGTGAAAGTTCAATGGAAAGACGTGGAGACTATCTTCGACGGAGCCGTCGTAGAGACGCCGGCCAAGGCAACGGGGAGGAAGAGAGAGAGATCCACGAGATATCGCAGAGATTGCGAGGCTACAACAAAGGGTCCGGGATGTGGAGTTGCAGCAGGAAGGACGTTATGAGGGATCCGATGACGCTTCGGTAATCCGGGATTATAGAGACGGCGACGGCAACCCTTTTACTCGACAGGGCAGACACCATGAGGGCCAGGAACCGGATCCACTCCGGGGCTTGGGAATCAAAATCGAAATTCCAGAATTTTACGGTCGGGTACAACCTGACGAATTCATTGATTGGCTCAGCACAGTGGAACGGATCGTTGATCTTAAAGGCATCCCCGACGCTTACAAGGTAAAACTCGTTGCTATTAAATTACGTAAATTTGCTTCATTGTGGTGGGATAATACAAAAAAGAAAAGGGCTCAAGAGGACAGGTCAAAGGTTAGAACCTGGGATAAAAATAAGAAGTTCTTACGCGAAAAATTTTTACCCCCTAATTATCGACAGGAGGCTTTTCTAGAATACCATAACCTAACTCAACGAACCTCTACCGTTGAGGAGTTGATTGCTGATTGCTGATTTTGATAGGTTGAGAATGCGTTGTAATGCGGAGGAAGAAAAGGAGCAGGTAATTGCAAGATTTTTAGGCGCATTACGCCCTGATATTGTAGAAGTGGTACAACTTCAACCTTACTGGAGTTTGAATGATGTTTGTCAGTTAGCACTAAAGGTGGAAAAACAAAGCAAGATGAAATCCAAGGGTGTCCCCACAAAACTCGGCCCAATCAAAGCTGAGACCCCGGGAGGATCAACAGGTTCATCCACCAACTCAATGCGTCCCATGCGGTGTTTTAAATGTCACGGGTTGGGCCACTTTGCGCGGGATTGTTCTAACAAAACCATGGTTATTTTCACGGAAGAAACGCTCCCGCAATATGACATGGAGAAAGAAGATAACGTTGATCTGATCGATGAAATCATCTATCCCGACAAAGGCGAAACACTATTCACGCAACGGGTCCTTAGTGTTTCCCCTATCCCTACTGTTGACGATACTTAATGACTTCAAAATAATATTTTTTGCACTCGATGTACAGCAAAAAAGAAGGTCTGTATGATTATTATTAATGGGGGAAGTTGTGAGAATATGGTGATTGTAAGAATGGTGGAGAAACTAGGCCTCAAGGTTGAACCACATCCAGATCCGTATCCATTGACATGGTTAAAGCAAGGGAATATCGTGAAGGTGACTCAACGATGTTTGGTGAAATTCTCAATTGGTGATAAATACACAGACGAAGTTTGGTATGAAGTTATCCCAATGGATGCATGCCATGTGTTATTGGGACGACCATGGTAATATGATAGGCGGACCAAACACGATGGTTTTAGAAACACTTACTCATTTAAGAAGGACTGTGTCAACATTGTACTCGCCCCTCTTGACAGTAGTGAAACAAACACCGAAGCAGTAATTCTTACCAAATCAACCTTTATAGATTTCACAAGACTCCCACCTCCGCCTTTAGTTTATGCCCTGATCATGATGGAACAAAACACCCCATCTGAGACTACTCCAAGTGAAGTACAACCCCTCCTTGATGAGTTCAAGGATGTTTTCCCAACTGACATACCTGCAGTGTTACCACTCATGCGAGATGTGCAGCACTGCATTGATGTTGTGCCGAGGGAGGTAATCCCTAACAAACCGGCATACTGTATGAATCCAAAATAGTTTGAGGAGTTGCAACGCCAAGTCACTGAACTCCTAGACAAGGGCCTTATTAGGGAAAGCATGAGCCCTTGTGCCGTTCCAGCTTTGTTAGTACCAAAACCAGATGGTGCATATCGGATGTGTATCGACAGTAGGGCCATTAATAAAATCACTATAAAATATCGATTTCTGATACCAAGATTTGAAGATTTAATTGACCAATTATATGGGCCCTTGGTTTTCTCCAATATTGAACTTCGTCGCGGTTATCATCAAATACGGATGCGCCCGTGTGACGAATGGAAGACGGCGTTTAAAACCCGGGATGGACTTTATGAATGGATGGTCATGCCCTTTGGTTCATGAGGTTCGTAGTTTCCATGGCTTGGCGTCTTTTTATCGTCGTTTTATTCGTAATTTTAGTTCCATCACTGCCCCCAGGATGGACTGCCTGAAAGGACAAAGTTTTGTGTGGACTAAGGCTGCTACCCAAGCTTTTGAATAATTGAAAAAACGAGTCACACAAGACCCTGTTCTAGCCTTACCCAATTTTCAGCTTACCTTCCAGGTTGAGTGCGACTCCTCCGTATTTGGCATTGGAGTTGTTCTTAATCAAGAAAACCGACCCATAACTTTTTTTAGTGAGAAGTTAAACGAAGCAAAACAGAAATATAGCACGTACGAAAAAGAATTTTACGCCATTGTTCGAAGCCTTGAATATTGGCGACACTACTTGTTACCTGGTGAATTTATTTTGTACTCCGATCATCAAGCCTTAAGCTTCATCAACAGGCAACACAAACTCAACCCCCGGTATGCCAAAAAGGTTGAATATTTACATGACTTCTCTTTTGTTATTAAACATAAAGCGGGCATGACGAATACTGTAGCTGATGCCCACTGCGGGTTCAGGTTGACGGATTTGATGTGTTTCGCAACCCTTATCCCGATGACCCAGATTTTACTGCGGCATGGAAAGGCTGTCAAACAGTTCCCATGGATGGGTACACAGTCCATGATGGATTCATGTTTCAGAGCAGTTGTTTGTGTGTCCCAAAGTGTTCCCTGTGGGATGCCATTATCTTGAAGAGTCACCAAGGAGGATTAGCAGGCCATTTTGGGATAGACAAGACTCTCAAGTTCGTACAGGAGAAGTTTGTATGTCCCTAAATGGGCATGGATGTTGCACGTAGCATTGATCGGTGTCGTACATGTCATATTGCAAAAGCTCACCACTCCAATGCTGGTCTTTATACTCCATTACTAGTTTCGGAAGGGCCATGGGAGGATGTAAGTTTAGACTTTGTGGTAGTCGAAAGATTCTCAATGTCAAAAGGATTAAATTATGGTGGTAGCCGAAAGATTCTCCAAGATGGCACACTTTGTTCCGTGTGCCAAAACATATGACGCTAGTCAAGTTGCCCGCTTATATTTTGCTAAGATTGTTAAACTACATGGGGTGCCAAAGTTGTTAACTTCGGACAAGGATGTCAAGTTTGTCGGTCATTTTTGGAGAATATTATGGAAACCTTTGGGTTCTCATCTCCGCTTCAGCAATGCACACCACCCACAGAGTGATGGACAAACCGAAGTCACGAACCGTAGTTTGGGGAATCTCTTACGGAGCCTCGTTGGTGGAAATCCACGCCAGTGGGATATGATCAGGCAGAATTCGCTTACAACAGATCCTCTCATAGGTTTACAGGTATGAGTCCATTTCTGGTTGTTTATGGTAGAAACCCGTTCACACCTTTAGACCTCACTCTGTTAAAAGTTACTGAACATTATAGTGCCGAAGGCGAGGAGCGTTCGGAGCAGATTAAGCAGATTCACAAGAAGGTTAGAGCACAAATTGAAAATAACAACATTGTTTATCAAAGGCGTGCAAATTTGCATCGAAAAAAAGTATTGTTCCATGAGGGAGATCTTGTGTGGATCCATCTAAGTAAGGAACGTTTCCCAGGGGCTCGGTATGAAAAATTGCAACCGAGAGCTAATGGTCCTTCTAAGGTTCTCAAACGTATCAACGATAACGCTTACAAAATTGACTTACGAGACCACTAGAATGTTTCTGCCATTTTCAATGTTGTTGATCTCTTACCATTTGTTCCAGAATATAATGATCCGTTTGACTCGAGGACGAGTCCTTTTGAAGAGGAGGAGAATGATGCAGATGACCCAGGCCCAGTATCCGTTTTTGACCCGAGTTGGGAACCTGACCTAGGTTAGATGGCAGTTGGGTTCACAGTTGGATATTAGCTGGGAGAGAATTATCCTTTTATCTATTTTTCAAGTTATTTAAATTCTAGTTTATCTCTATCTTTTAAGTTTGTTTGTGTTTTATCACTAGCAGTTTGTTAGCTGCTTTGTAGGAGTTTGAAGTCTTTATATTCGTTGTTTTGTTATGAAGAACGTTGGTTGATTTTTATTAAATAAAGCTTGTTGGTTGTTCTTTCTGTTTGTTGATCCAACTTGAGTTTGCAAACATAAATTGCATCAGGTAGAAATCGGCACATCAAATGTGGAGGAGGATGTTGCTGCTATTTATAGGTAAATTTCTAAGTCTTGCAAGCCGTTGCACTATTATTGCACGCTCTAGCAACTGCTCCAGGTACTGTTTGTTGTACTAATTGTCCTTCGTGTCTCCCAAATTTGTTGCTTTATCTTTGAAGTCTTCAGTATTTAATAAATATCATTTATAAATAAATAATATTTATTAATTTGAGGCAGACATATCCCTTTCTTTTAGTTAAAACATTGCATGTGAGAGACAAGGTTGTGATTGTATCTTGTACCTTTCAATAGTTTTGTCCTTTCTGAGAAGCTTGTTCCCCACTCATCCCGTAAATGTGTTGCTTTTCATTACATTTTGCTTTTTTATTCCCATAAAACTTGCATTTATCAAATATGAATAATTTAGCTATGATTCCTTTAGATAACTGCAAGATTTATGTGCAAAAAGGGATAAAATACACATGTAAAACATGTGTAAAATACGGCACATCAGGTGTTAATGAAGCCCTCCGTGTTCGAGTTAAAAAATACGGTTGTGCAGCTCCGCAAACTAAAAGTTGCAACTTTCTTCAAGCCCCCCCATATGTCTGAAAACCGATGGAACCTCAACGTCAACAACAAGAGACGAGGCAAAATCTTGAACTGACACGAAAGAAGATCATTGTTGTTATGCTATTGGGTGTTCCACTTAACCAGAGTGAATTATGCTCAATCATTCAGGGCGAAGATGCATTGTTTAACTAGTGTGTTGGCGTGATGCGAGGCACATGCACGAGGATGTGCATGAATTGGTGGTGAAAGAATGTCACGGGCCAAATATTTGATAGTCGCAATGTTGTGGGCTGTGCTTGAACGCTTGGGTCATTCGCCAAGTCCTGGACTTCATCGGGGACGGTTTCAGTGGAATAAGGCGAGTGTACCTACCGAGACATGTCTATGTGTCAAACGCACCACTGGTCGAGAGCTGTTGTCGCTCTCTTGATGAGTCCAAGGCAGGACAAAACCGGTAAACCAAATCAAAGAAGCGGTATAGGTTGGCTTGTCCCCAGAAACAGGGGACGCTAACCCCGTGACAACATGCACCCATCTACCTTATATACATACATAAATATTAACAATCATGAACACATGTATGGAGATCTAAAGTGTTAAATAGAATCATAACGTGAAATTTGGTACAAAATGACTAAAATAAGTGGTTTGAAAAAGATCTAAAGTCTATGAAGTAATAGTTAAATACTTAAATTTTTGTTTAATTATGAAGTTCTAGATAAATAAGAAGTTGAGTAAGATTATTTTCCATAGTTTAAATGTTTTCGTGTTCTCCAAGTAGTTTACCTATTTAAATAGGGTGTTAGGGTTATTTGTATTTATTGTAATTTCTTCCTTGATTCATAAGAAAAGAGTTGAACAATTATTCAATCGTTTTGTATTTTACTAGCTTGTTTCATTCAACAAGGGTGTCATAGCCCGAAGTTCTAGCCTCGTAAGTGTTATCGTCTTCTCAATTATTTGTGGTTCAGAGGCTTTTCTGATCGAAGGTGTCCAAACTGATCGAACGCAAGTCAACAAAAGCAAGGTCGCAACAAAGAATCAATCAAGAAACCGAAACAATATTGGAGTTACTTGTCGTAAGAGGAATCAATTAACAGAGAGTCAAGAAACTATAAATAAAATATATAAAAGTATACAAAACAAGATTTGAACTTTGGTCTCATGGAACTACCCAAGCACCTTACCACTAGAATAGGAGAGGTCAGTGATTACGAATAGCGCCTTATATTCACTAAATTCCCAATTGAAGAGGTATAGTGCTTGACCTGACATACCATGCTTATGATTTTATTAGTTACTACTAGATTATACCCCGGGAACGTCCCGGGGTTGATAAATCTAATATGACATATTAATTTTACATATGAAATCGAATGCTTCGCTTTACAGTTACATGCAAGAAAGCTTCGAGTAGCACCTAACCTAAAACAATTAAAAATGTATCTCCAATGTTAACGCCTAACCTTAAACAATGTATAACTCTAATATTAATAATAATATCTGACCTAAAACAATGTATTACTTCAATGCTAACGCATGTTGAAAATAGAATTCATATTTACTTATTTGAACATAATTAGTGACTTGCTTATACATGATTAATGATTTACCTGAACACTTTGTGTTTTTTTTTCTGTATGAACAAAACCTTACAAAAAAAATAGTCTTTTTTTTCTCCGTTTTTTATATAGCATTGTGGTACTTGTTGGAAAGATAATAAAACGCTCGTTAATTTGGTGTAATTTTTTTTTAAAAATCTTGTATATAAAAGATATTAACGTTTAAAAATTATGGGAGGAAACATAATAGAGAAAAATCCAATTTTAGTTTTAAATTTTTTTCCTAAAATATCTCAATGCCACATGGGATGACACATGGCACACTCAAGGAGAAGAGTGCCTCTTTGAGTGCCATGTCATTAAAATGGCTTTGGTTTATTATATGTATAGATAGATATTATTTAGTAATGTTGGGGTGTGGAGGTAACCTCATAACTAGGCTTGGTACCATTAGGCTATGTGCCCATTAGGTTTGGAGTCCATAATGGTGGCCCATAAGAGCCCTATTTAAGAGGTCTTCACCTATCATCTAGGGCACACTAGATAACCCATGGCAACCACCACCATTTTTTGTGTTTGTACGTTGAAGTTGCTTGCAACTACCTAGCAGTCACCTCCACACCCCACCTTCCCTTCCTTCTTTGCAGATCTGAATCGGAAAAGAGAAGAAGAATGAGGCGTGATTCTCCTATTCAACACCATCGACGCATGACCCGGACAGCCGTTTCGATATATGTTTCTTCATTAGCGCTGTCCGTGGGACACAACCACAAATCACACTTTGTTTCTTCTCTTTTCAAAGCTCCAGATCTGTATTTTGTGAGCTTCACACACATTTTCAAAAGAGCCACCCTCTTGATCCGTGTTCCTTGAGCTTCATGTATAATTTTTAAGTCTAACAACTTCTAGATCTGGGTTTTTCCTACAAGTTTTGTACTATTAGGGTCTGCAACATTCAGTTATTTGCTTAATTTACACCCCACCTTGGGTTAGGGTTCCCACGAATTTGTGAAAAGATTTTTTTTTTTTTACTTTTTTATTTTTGATCGGCAAACTTCACTTTTATTCATCACCAAACTTATTTACAATCGTTGTAGCAAGCAAGATGCTAACTACAATATTGATCACCCAAATACATCCCTATATCCAAATTACAAAGCCAAATTAAGTGATAGGAACATCGAAAGCCCTCCACCTCTCCCATGTCCAATGCATTTGTTTACATTTGTGCCTCACCCATGTATACGCCAAGGTTTGTGCTTCACCAAAAACGCCTATGATATTGGTCCTTTTCCCATTGAAGATTAATTCGTTCCGCGCTTTCCAAATCGCCCAACACCCCGCATAAATAATGATTCTAATAAGTTTCCTTTTTTTGTCCGTCGTGTTAGTCGAACTATGTACCTCCAGGAGGTCCTTCACACTGAACGCAAAGATTGGTGCAATTCCGAGCCACAGACTAATCTTGTTCCAAACATTCGACGCCACATAGCACGAAGTGAATAGATGATCGGCGTTCTCATCACCCTCTCCGCATAACTTACACGTTGTTGCTCCATTTACAATCTTTCGCCTTTTCAGCCCGACAAGCGTTGGTAACCTGTCTTGTATCGCCCTCCATCCCATAATAGCAACCTTTTTCGGAACCCCTTTCACCCATTCAAAAGGGTAAAACGGGGCTGCATTTCTGGACAAGAGCCTTCTGCATTCTGCAATTGTAAAGGACCCATCAGAGCTCTCTGTCCATGTCCATTTATCTGATGCGTTTGACAGCTCCAAACCCCATTTGAATAGAAAGAAGCATGGGTAATTTTCTCATTTTAGGAGACATTTTCTAAAAAGCATGCTAGGAATTTATTACTTTTTACCTCGTGCTACACACCACTATCAACCATTTTGTTACTTGAACAGAAACCCTTAAACCAGCACCCAAAACCCACATATAGAAATCAGCCATTTCATCCATCTTCCTCACAAATTCAGTTTTTGAAGTAGGTTACACACATTTACACGCAAAATCGGTCAAGGGATCTCCACCAACACTCACATTCTAGGTATGTCGTTGATTCATAAACTTAAAAGTTATTGTTGAAAAGTTTTATTATTTATCGTTCATAATGTCTTAGGATTAAAGGATTTTGTTTAAGATATACAAGATGCCGATTCATTTTTTTTGAAAGGTTTAGATCAATGGAAATCCTTATACAACCCTAACATATTGGTCTTAAGTTCGAATCCCTACCCACGCACCGGTGTCCTCCTTGCCTAAGCTCAAACCGTCACGGGGAATTTTTTTGTGGTGTGCATGGATCGAACTTGTGACCTCCCCCCAGGATGGGAACCCCTAAAGGAAAACCCACCCTACCTCAAACCAGCTGAGCTGGAGATCATTGGCAATTTATGAATTGCTTATAACATCTTAGTATTAAAGATTTTGGTTTAAGATTGTTTGACGGGTTTATGGCTTATGCTTCTATCTAGCAGGCTAACTTGTTAACCAAGTTACATGAGGAATATGAATATATAATTACTTATACAATTTTATTATATGCTTTATTTTTTGGTAACTTTATTTTTTTAACGAAATCAATAGACTTGCTTAAATATTACTCTATTGCGAGCTTGTTTTTAGTTGGGGGTGTAAACAAGGCGTAGCGGCTCGAGAGCCACTCTGGATTGAATCGGTAAAAAGCTCGAACGAGCCGAGCCTTGACGAGTTCGAGCTTTTGAAATATGACTCGTCTGGTTATCGAGCTCGAGCCTAATAAAAGCAGGCTCGGCTCATTTACACCCCAAAGTTTCTGCACTTGTACTGATTTTAGTTTGTCACCACTTATCGATTATTGACTCTTGCCTTTTTTTATCATCTACTAGTGAACAATGACAAAGAAAGGTAGAAACAAACCTCGGCATGATTATAATGTCCCACTACGCGGTGGTCGAATTGAATCGCGGGGAGGTCGGAATCCGCAGCGGGGTAGGAATGAATCGCAAGAGGTGGGACGTCAAAAAGTAGCACCGATGCTTTAGAGCTCCCCACCTTTGAGCTTCCACTCGACATTCCTGAAAATCTCAGCAATTTACTTGTGTGATTTACATGTTCCTGATGAAATACGTTGTGAACCATAGGCGCTGTCGATGTAAACTTCTTTTTCGATCACTACTCAAATACTCATGTTTCAACTAATTCAATGTTAATTTGAATTGAATGTATGAGAAATCGGTGTTACCTTTGAAGGAGTTAAAGAGAAAAAGATGATCTTCCCAAAACTGAAGAAATGGCTTCAACATTGATAATTACAACATTGCAGACCTTCAACATACATGGTGACATTTGTTGGTAATTTTAGTGTTATCAACATTCATGGTGATATTGGATTAACTTGTCGAATGGTTTGATCTCGTTAGTCATTAACCGAGTTAGGAGATGCAGGAGTGCGGGCTCGGTTGTCACTAATGAGATTGTGTGTGTTATCGGTTTAAGTAGTTAAAGTATAAGTTCATTGGAGTTGGGCCTATTGGATTAATGGCCTAATTAACTAGAGTCTAGTTTATTAATGGGCTATTAATTGAATGGAATAAAGGATAGGGCCTTGTCTTGCTCTTGTATAAGGCTACAGGCCAAATGATTTTAACTCATGGATATATATGAGTTTTCCATATTGGATAACTTCTAAAAAAAAAAATCAATCCTAATTTTCCCTGGAGAGAATTCTCTGGAATTTAGGGATTTCTATACACACAAAAACCAATTCACATCTTTGATTATCGGTGCAATAATACTCAAAGAAATTAAGTCCGATTCTTGTGTATATACTACGTTTAATCCGTTCAAACATTTGATTGTACCGATCAAATAGTTTGTTCTGATAGTGATTACACGACTCGTAGTATAATCCAAGTGATTCTCAATTTCTTCTACGGTATCGGTTCAATAAAACCAACAAAGAACAAACTAATTTTTGTTGAATTTTATTCATCAGAAGAACCAATGTTTTTGTTTTCTTTTGGTTCTTGGCATTGGAGTTTTCATCATTTTATTTTATTTTAGAAGCTAATGACACTCCATTATTAAATTAAAAACTAAATCTTTGTTATATTAATCTCTAGTTTTTTATATCAAGGTTTTGTGGTTTAGAAATTTGTATCCGGACTACTAAATGTCATTATGTGAATCCATGTTTTGAAATTAAAATGGATTTTGTTTTACTTCTAGTAAACGTCAACTTTAAGAGAAACATTTTGTTGACTTTGTGATCTTGATAGATGGATAATGGGGCAGCACTTGATGTGTGGATTTTTTCCTTCTCACAAAATTTGACATACATTAAAACATCAAGTGTGGTCCTATCTAAAACAAAAGATAAAAGAATATATATTGGTATTCTCTCGAAAAAAAAAGGAGAGAGATATATATTGGATTCTATGGAGAACCATAATTTCTTGAAATTACCGCTTGAATGGTTCTATTTGATTTATAAATTAACTATATATTTTGGTAATATTACACATGGATTACATAGTGCTATAAATCTTTTTACATGAAATAACCAAAATGTTATTTATTGTTATTTGATATCGTTATGCCACTTAGAAATTTGGGTGTGGAAGGGGGTGACATCTTCATGATGGACCTTCACGTAGGTGTCACGTAGGAGTGGGGAGAGAGGCATCTTCATGATGGACCTCCAAGGGGTGGTGTGCGCTATGATGACGGGCTTCCTCATTGGCCAGAATAATTAAAAAAAAAACTAATATTATTAGAGATGATGGCCCGGCTTCAAAGTCAAATTGCTGCCACTCATATCGTGCCTTGCTGGTCCTCCACACCGAAGGGTCTTATAACTTATAAATTGTTTTTAGTAGTCAATAGAATAAGCAAGTTATGGAAATAATAAATATATTGTGTCTCAACGTGGCATGTTTGTTGTTTAGGATATTAGTGCAATATGGATAACATCTTTAGAGTGAAGGTGAATTTTAAATATGTTTCGGTTAAGGATTCTGTTTATATGACCTTAAGTATATCTAAATAAATATAATTATATGTTATGGCTTGCTTGCCTATTTCATTTAAGTTTTTTTGGAAAGGCATGACGTGCCTAAGAATGGTTTAATTATCGTCTTTGGAATAAATTGTGGACCTTGTAAATGGCGATTTGTGTGTTTTAACTTTACACCTTCATTTGGTAACAAAAAGTATGTCATTACATTTAAACTTTTGAGACTTGGCTTGTATTATAAAGGAAATGGTTGACATCATGTTGTCATGTTCATGTCTAAATAAAAGATTTTGGCTATGTTAACAACACGTTATTTATTGAATAGAGTATTTAACAAAAGGACTATAGTAAGAAAAACTAAGTCTTTTCTTAAATAGTGACATCAAAATGTGATGATATTGTATTGTCAAACAGTTGTGTTATTAACCATGATGACAAGTGTATAGCAAATTTGACTCATCAGGTAGAGGAGTCATATTTGTCTATGTGTGGATGACATGTTGATCTTTAGTACCAATCAAGATCAAGTGGATAAAACCAAGTTCATAGGGGAGACAAAATTGATTCTTAGTATTAGAATCACATGTGAGAATAATGGTATCTCAATCCCCTAGCCTTATTACACTATGAAGATTTTAAAGAAATTTAATGTCTAAAATTGTTCACATGTTGGAACTCCCACAGAACCTTATAGTAGGCTTATGCCAAGAGGTTCCTATTTCTTAGCTGGAATATTCTAAAGCAATAGGATGTTTGATGTATGCTATGATTAGCATAAGGCATGGTAAATTCTATGTTGTGGGAAAACTAAGTGTATTTACCAGTAATCGAAGTACTAGGTATTGGCATTATATAAACACCTAAAACGAACCATGATCTGTGGTTTATGTTATTCAGGTTTTCCTTCAATTTAGAAGAGTATTCTGATGCAAGTTATAAAACTAAGTAGAGTTGAATGCTCTCTTGGGGGAGGTGTCATTTCTCAGGCAATTAGGATTTGTACTTGCATCATTTACAATGGAATGTGAGTTTGTAGCATTTGCAGCAGCTGGTAAAGAAGCTAAGTGGCTAAGAAACTTGTATTATGAAATTCCATTGTGGTCTAAATAGGTATCACCAATATCTATCAGGTATGATAGTGCTGACTAATGATTATCGTCAGGTGTATAATGGAAAGTCTAGACAAGTGAGTATTATACATAGCATGATTCATGAGCTCATCATGCATGGTGTGATATCTGTTGAATTTGCAAAATTTGAGTATAATTTGGCTGATTGTCTAACTAAATAGTTAGGAAGAGATCTCGTGAATAAATCAGTCAAAGGGATGGGTTTAAATTCCACAATTTAATATCCTATGTCAAGATACCCAATTCCCATCTAATACAACGTTAGATGCAGAATTCAATGTGGAAAGCTTGCCATAGAGATATTGGAACACATGATTAAAATCATCCCAAAGTTTGTGTTCAGACTGCAAGATAAAGTAGGCTGAAGTCTAACTTCTTAATAGTCCTTTGCATTTGCAGGTGCAAGAATAAAGAGACTACCTATAAGAGTATGAAGTTTAGCCGCTTCAAGAAGCTTGGACTTGGCTTTGATATACTCTTTGAAGGATTGGACACTGGCTAGTAAAATATAGTGTCAGGTAAGAACATATGGATTTATAAACTTATGTGTATTTTACCTTCAAGTATTCAAATGGATAGCAAGGGTTCAATCCATAGAGACACCCCGATATTCGAATATTTGGATCGTGTAATTTACTAAGATGGAAATTCAATCCTCGGGACATTTCCATTTATGCATGAGTTTGAGTTTCTTTGAGAATTAAGTTGAGTTAATCAAGGATATCACTAAAATGGGGGAGGAATGTTGGTAATTTTAGTGTTATCAACATTCATGGTGATATTGGATTAACTTGTCGAATGGTTTGATCTCGTTAGTCATTAACCGAGTTAGGAGATGCAGGAGTGCGGGCTCGGTTGTCACTAATGAGATTGTGTGTGTTATCGGTTTAAGTAGTTAAAGTATAAGTTCATTGGAGTTGGGCCTATTGGATTAGTGGCCTAATTAACTAGAGTCTAGTTTATTAATGGGCTATTAATTGAATGGAATAAAGGATAGGGCCTTATCTTGCTCTTGTATAAGGCTACAGGCCAAATGATTTTAACTCATGGATATATATGAGTTTTCCATATTGGATAACTTCTAAAAAAAAAAAAATCAATCCTAATTTTCCCTGGAGAGAATTCTCTGGAATTTAGGGATTTCTATACACACAAAAACCAATTCACATCTTTGATTATCGGTGCAATAATACTCAAAGAAATTAAGTCCGATTCTTGTGTATATACTACGTTTAATCCGTTCAAACATTTGATTGTACCGATCAAATAGTTTGTTCTGATAGTGATTACACGACTCGTAGTATAATCCAAGTGATTCTCAATTTCTTCTACGGTTTCGGTTCAATAAAACCAACAACATTGAGGTTTATTTTTCAATCGAGACTCATAGTTAGTTCTATGTAGGGTTATGTTTTTACAATATTAAAAAAATAAATGTAATTTTCTTAGAAACGTAGTTTGGGTGACTTTCGTCCCATATATGATTAAGTGATTAGTATATGCAAATATTCTTATTCATTCTCAATTTATCTATTTAAAGGATCTCCTACGATGCTATATATAATTTTCCACTCCCAAGTTCCAAAAGTTTTGAGATTTCCTTCGGACGTGTAGTGCTGACGTGGGTGTTCCGGAGTAAGTCCTAAAAGTTATGATTATGTAAGGTTAAACCATTTCCTTAGAGCAAAGTGAAGTGAAATGGGAAAAACTGGGTGATGTGGCATATAGGTTGAGTTGAGGAGTACCCCATGGCCTAAGAATCACACAAAATTTCGTATCATTAAGCTATCTTAATGCATTTCTAATTGAACAGTGTTTGGTCTTCAATGGGACCTTATATGTCACTGCATATTGAAGAAGTTTGTTTGTCAAATATATCCATCGGTGATGACACTAACTATCGGTCGTCGTAAATTCATGGGAGCATTAGATGATATCAATGGGCATTAGATAAATTAATGACCAAATAAGTTTGGTTTGTATGTTTAAATTAGGCATCAACTCTGCACCTAGGCCTGTAAACGAACCAAACGTTCATGAACTGTTCGTGAACTATTCGGCGGGAAGTTCGTTTATGTTCGTTTATTTAGATAAATGAACGAACACGAACACAATTTTTTGTTCGTTTAATTAAACGAACAAACATGAACACACGTTTTGTTCGTTCATTTATGTTCATGAACGTTCATTTATGTTCGTTTAATTAAACTTTACTTTATTTTTATTATTTATTTCCATTTGGTTAAGTAACCTTAATTAATATTATATTATATACAATATATTTGATATGTTCTAAAATTTAATCTTAACCCTAACATTCTAAAAATATCAGCCGCTCTCCACACTTCACAACCCCACCTCCCTTCTTCCCCACACTCCACAACCCTACTAATTTAGATTTTGTTTTGGTTGCATCATGATGTATTAGACTTGGTTGAATTGTGATGAATCATTATTAAACTTGTTTTTGTTTGTGTTCATTAATGTTCGTTTATGTTCATTTGTGTTCGTTTATGTTCATGAATTGTTCGTTTAAGTTTTAATTGAACGAACATAAACGAACACGAACATGACAAATTTCTTAATGAACGAACACGAACACAAAAATGTGTTCAATTATGTGTTCGTGTTCGTGTTCGTGTTCGTGTTCGGTTAAAGTTAAATGAACAAACACGAACACGCATGTGTTCGTGTTCGTTCGGTTCATTTACAGGCCTATCTGCACCAATCACCAGTTTAAGGAACTACATTCTTGTTCAATCCATTTTGAGGTCATTTGCTCTATTTCAATCTTTACTAATGTGTAATTTGCAATTTTACACCCAGACATGTTAGCAGAGCTAAGGGGTGCGGGCGCAACTATGTAATTCAAGCCTACATAGACGTGGCGTGTGAAACAACGAGAAAACTTCATTATTTTTTAAACTTGTGACGATGAATATATTTAACTCAACCATAGAAAGTTTAGCAATCAAATTCTATAATGGTTGATGACAAACACTCGATTAAGGTCTACAATCAACATGCTTAGATTTAAACTACCATAAAACCAAAATCACATCTCATAAACATTTAATTACATATTAAAATTGATACAAAATATATTGGTAATTAATTGGTAACAGCAATAACAAATAAGTGAATTTCAATTTTAAATTCACCAATAACGAAACATTAATTTAAATCAAACAAAAATATGATAATTTGAAATTTTTAGTTTTTTTTTTTTTTCTCAAAAAACCAAACCAAAAGATCAAACCCATCATTCAAAATCTAAGATATAAAAGGTATATTTTGATATTCATGTTTCTTATCTTTTCTTTTAACTTATTCCTCAGTTTCATTATTAGCCAGTTTCTAGTGATTGATTTAATGAACATAACCATGATCTTCTACTATCCGAATGCGAATTCGACCTGCGAAAACTCGATCTTGAATACCGACCACTGTCAACTGACGATCTGGCCAAAGACGGGCTAGTGTCTGAAGCTCCCATGCAAAGACTCGAACTCAGTTTCATTGACGGAAACTTTTGGCAACTCAAGGATCTAAGTGGCGATGGGAATTCAGGCTTGCATAAGGGAGTTGTATCAAGTGCAATGTTATCGGCATCTTCAGTTAAGGATGTACATGTGAAAAATGATAGCGGTAAACTTGTTCGTGACATCCCAAGTACTGCTCTGGTGCCTGGAAGCTTCTTGAATGAGACTATCCCTTGGCGACAAAGAGGACAAGGGATCGATCCTGGCGGCCCTTGGGAGGCATTTGAGGCGGTGCTTGTGGAACAAAGGTATAACGCACAACGAGTGCAGAATTCATGAAAACAACCTGTTGCCATAGTTAACTAAGGTCAAGATTCACTTCCAAGAAAAGAGACGCTGTTCAGCTAGAGCTGGCAAAATGGGCAGCCCGTTGGTTGACTAACAGGTCAACACGGGTTGCATTGACCCAAAAAACATTTGTCGAAACAAATTGTAGTTCTTTTTTATATATAGTTAGTGTCTCATTAAACCTAAACTATATCCGTTTTATTCTTTAAATCCACTTGTAAGCGACATTAGACCTGTTCCACCTGTTGACCCATTTCTTTTTCAGCTAACATTTTTTAATATCAAACCGATCCATTAGTGATGAAACAGAATCGACCCAGTCATAATAAAGCTGGTTGTAGTTGCCAAATATGTATTGAATTTTTATCGGACACTTGGTTGTCAGCATCTGTTAGAAGTTAAAGTACGAATTATACCTTCTGCAGCAATGGCACACTTGTTTTCCAAACAAACTGCACAAGGATCTGCACATATGGAAAGTGAATCGTCGCTCCATCCACACTCTCTGCACATTAAAAAAAAAACACATTGTGAATAGAAATGGGATCAAGGTTGACTTTTGATCTCCAAATACAAAGTTGACTCTATTAAGAAACTTAAAAGATACATTACCTAGCAATCCGGACAACACTCATGAGAGGAAGACACAAGTATGGAGAAGAAGTTGGTTCCTCGACGTGCGGTTGTTCAACCAAGACTTCCTCAAGCCAATCTCTATTCCAAGAACGAGCCACCGCCAATGGAGTCCACCTTTAATGTAAGTCAAACAGTTAAAAATTAAGACATTCTGACAACAAAAACTCCCAAACAAACAGAAGTGGTATATTAAAATCATACCCTTTTGCGTTTTCGGCTGTTAGGCTCGCTCCCCTGCTAATCAGATACTTCAAAGAGGTAAAAAAAAACACATAACAATACATTAGTCAAAAGATCTCAAGTCATAGAAAAACTCATTTTCAAATACCAAAAGACATACTTGACAACACTGTGCACTCCCGCCACACGCAGCATAATGAAGAGGTGTGCTTCCGGCACCTAAAAGACGACAACTTTTCCTCAATTTTACAACAAACAAAACAAAAGAAAATTAATCCAATCTTGAAGTATAAATTACCAATCAAGTCAATTGTAGTGCCGGCATCCACGGTAACTTCATTTACAGAAGCCCCCAAATCAACGAGCAATTGTACACTATCAACATGACCGTTTAATGCAGCCATATGAAGAGCTGTCACGCCTCCATCAGCAGGTCTATTAATCGTTTCATAAAGTGATCTATTCATCAACAAAATGTCAAGATTAGTCAAATCCCTTCACCAAAAAAAGTACAAAAAATGTCTCAACCAAATTTCTTGAAGCATACCCTTCATCAAATTCTGTAACGGACTCTTCGATTCCAGATCTTTTGTTAACAACGTTATAAAAATTAGCAACGCTAGGTATATAATCAGCAAGAAGGATCCGAATACATCTCGAGTGTCCATTAAGAGCAGCCAGATGCAATGCAGTACCTCCATTCAGATAATCAGCCTTATGAATCTAAATTCAATAATCCTTCATTAGCCTAAAATACTTTCCGACTTTTCACCTAACGACATATCAACAAAACGAATGCTTACGTTTGCTTTGTAAAGAATCAAAGTCAGAACAACTTCCCAATGGCCATATTGACAAGCTTGCATCAAAGCAGTCTATCAAGTATCAACAAGATTCATAAAAATACAAACTTTATACATGTTACTAAATCTTTATATAACATGATCAATTAAAAATTCAAATCCGAACCTGCCCGCGATAGTTTCTTAGATTAATATCAACCCCGGATTCGACCAAAAGTGAAACAATCTAAAATCAAACAACAATAAGTCAGACCTAATCTGAATCATAGTTGTCAAAGCGCTTAGGCGCACTCAAGGCGCATAGGCCAAGCCCGGAGCCTAGGCGCAAGGCGCATAAAAAACGACGGCTTTTTATAATTAAGCGCATAGTATAAAATACATTTTTTAGGGATTCTAGAGATGTTTTAGGCTTGTTTAGGGCTACTTTAGGATGTTTTAAGGTTGTTTAGGACTTGTCCATGACTCATTTAGGATGTTTTAGAGGTTTATGCAACATTTAGCCTGAATTTGGCCGGAAATCAGCCCTGATAGTCGCCTCAGTGCCTAGGCGCGCGCCTCAAAGGGCGCAGCGCACTTGGTGGGCCTCGAGCCAGGCGCTCGCCTAGGCGCACTTTTGACAACTATGATCTGAATCAACTAAATCATGATCAATTCCTTAAAAACATATAAACACATTATAATAATAATAACAATAATGATAATAATAATAATAATAATAATAATAATAATAATAATAATAATAATAATGATACCTCATGGTGACCTTGAGCAGCAGAATAATGAAGAGGGGAATTCCTAACACCAAAAGTGGAATATCTAGCAAGTCTAGGGTTATATTCCAACAAAGCTTTGGCTTCTTGAACATCACCATCTCTAGCAGCAGAGACAAGGCGTTCACCAGATGCAGAGCATCCAAAAGAATTACCCATTAAGCTAAAGAATCTCATGATTTGTTTGTTTAATTGTTTGAATTAAACATAAAAATAAAACAACCAATGATAAAGACACTTAATGTATTCTACATTGCTTGAATTAAACATAAAACCAACATGATCACTGGAAAAAGATTGCATAAAATTGAGAAAAGATTGAACCCAATTACATAATAATAATAATAATAATACCCAAAACTGAAAAAAGATTGGATAAAATTGAGAAAAGATTGGAACCCACAAATGCAAAGATTGGATTTTGAGAATATTGTGGAGAAAGGAGGAGAATTTAGAGATGGGTTTGGCAGAAAGATACAAAGATTGGTGAAAATATTGATGGGAGAGTACGTTAAAGGCATAAATTTTGCAGGACGATCATATATCTAACCAACAAGTCTTGATTTTGGGAATTTGGGATCAAGACGGTGGTGACCCACCAAATAGAAGGTTTTATGTAGGGCTGTGCAAAGGGTCCGAACCCGACCCGACCCGACCCGGACCCACGAGAACCGTATACCCTTTTATTGTTGAAATTAGGAACCACGAACCGAACCTTAAAAGGCTATGTGGTTCCGGGTCCTAAAGGTTCTGATGGGTCGGGTAAAAGGGTCTGACCCTCTAGAACCCTTTAATGCAATAGCCACTTTTAGAGGAATTACATATTCCTGTTTTTTTTACCATGCTCGTAAAAGAATTCCTCCATATGGTTCTAAGGTCGTCCGTTGTGGACGCGCGAGAGAACGTGCGCAAGCCACCGACGTGACTATCAAGTAATCCGGTCACTTGACCCCGTTGTGGCTGGAGGTGAGCAACGGCGCGACCAAATGTCACTTTTTTCCATTAACCTACGCGACCACCATCGCTTATGCTCACGCCGGGACTGTTCGCGTGGGGCTGTTGTGGTTGAGGGTGAGCACGGGCGCTGAAACCTCGTTCGCGTCGTGCTACTCGCGCTTCCACAACGGACAGTCTAGTAATAGCCCATGAGTTGTTTAAAGTCATTTTTCGTTTCTCGACTTATGTTTTCGTAACAATTTTGTCATTCTCGTCAATAGAAACATTATTTGAATCTGTTATGTATATACATAATAAATACACACACATCAGAGCGATATATATGAATATTTACTTCAAATTTGGATATAATATATATTATATAATATATCACATCTATGCATATCCATTAAGCCAAAAAATATTTCAAAAAAATACATTGTTATTATTATAAATAATATTTTTAATATAGTATTAACATTGCATGAAATTGATTACAATAAAACGTAAAATCGAATAGTGAAAAGACTAAAAAAGATTATTTTTTTAGTTTTTAATTAAAATATAAACGGTTCTTGTGGTTCTTATATTAGAACCGTGGGTTTGGAACCGACCCGACCCGGAACCGATAATTCATATAAATCTAGAACCGGAAACCGACCCATATAATTAAAAAGGTTCGGGTCCAAGGTTCTCGTGGGTCGGGTCCAAGGTTCCTGTGGGTCCGAACCACGAAATGCTCACCCCTAGTTTTATGTGCTTTTATTTTATTTTATTTATTTATTTATTTATTTATTATTATTATTATTATTATTATTATTATTATTATTATTATTATTATTATTATTATTACTAGTTTTTATCCATGGAGCGTCCCGGGTTGAAATATCTAATATAACATAATAAAATATATTATTATTATTATTATTATTATTTTAAACAAATCTCTGTCATAAGTTATCATATTCAAATATAAAAAAAAACGAATCTCTGCGCCGGGGTATAAATCTAGTGCCAATACAAATGAATTCGGAAGTTTGTAATCGATCATTCTAAAAAGAACTAACATGAAATAAGAAAAAAAAAATTAATTATTGAAATATCGAACGCATTAGTTTAAGGGTTATGTGATGCGTTAAAAAATTCATGGGTATGTAGTTCGGGTATTTGGGTATGTTGTTTCGGGTATTTGGGTATGTTGTTTCGGGTAATCGGGTCGGGTATCACCTAATCCCAGACCCGACCCGAACCCACAATTTTTTTTAAACTAATCCCAAACCCGACACAATACCTGTCGGGTATTTGGGTATGTTGTTTCGGGTAATCGGGTCAGGTATCACCTAATCCCAGACCCGACCCAAACCCACATTTTTTTTAAACTAATCCCAAACCCGACACAATACCTGCCGGGTTACAAAAAATAGTCATTTTTTTCTCCGATTTTTATATAACACTATGGTACTCGTTGGAAAGATAATAAAACGCTCGTTAATTTGGTGTAATTTTTTTCTTTAAAAAATCTCGTATATAAAAGATATTAACGTTTAAAAGTTATGGGAGGAAACACGAGAGATAAAATAATAAAGGTTTAATATTTAGATTTAGTAGATTAGGTATTTAATAGATTAGGTTAAAGATTATAGGGTTGGGTTATTCTACAAAGGCTACAAAAAATGAGAAGGGTGAGAAGGATACAAAAAACACAATAGATCATCAAATATGACACAATGAGTCACAAAATATAACACAGTGCCAAAAAATATAACACAATGCTGAAGAAAAAAGACACAATGAATTGAAAAAATGACACAACGATGAAAATAAGAAAAAGACACAATAATACATAAAAGACACAATGATATAACGCGTATTCTAAAAACTACAAGCTAAAACCCCAAAAAAACGAAGACCTAAAAACTAACGACGTAGGGTTCGATAAGACGATTCCAATGCCGCTTGAATGAGTTTAATCGGAGTCCGTTTGATACCCTTCCTACGACTTCCTATTTTTCTTTCACTGTGTATTTGATCCTAACCCAAAGATTATAATAAATTAAGTTAAATCATATTTATTTCTTTTTTTTAATTGGTTTAAAGTTGTCACATCACATCCTATGTGGCATCTTTCAAAGGAAAGATTGCATAAGAGTATGACATGTAGGATTAATCCCTTTGCAATATATATATATATATATAGGGGGCGGTTATTCTACAAAGTAAAAGAAACGTGCGAAGGATGCGAATGATATTTGTACAGGATAATTACGTAATGATAATTACGTAATGTTTTTTTATGTTCATGAAAGCATTACGTAATTATCATTACGTAATTATCATGCACTTTGTACATGATAATTACGTAATGATAATTACGTAATGTTTTTTATGTTCATGAAGGCATTACGTAATTATCATTACGTAATTATCATGTACAAAGTGATCCTTCGCATCCTTCGCACGTTTATATTACTTTGTATTTGATCCTGCCCCTATATATATATATATATATATATATATATATATATATATATATATTATTGTTGTTATTGTTGTTGTTGATGATGATTCTTACCTTTTTTTTCTTGAACGGCAAGAAACGACGTGCTAACCACCTTGACACCGGGCGCTCTAGCCAATGTCAACTACCCAACCTCCACTCGTCCGAATGCACGACAGTGGAATAATTGGTAAAACTTCGTCTCTCATTTGAGTGGAACCGACTCCATCAGTATTCGTTCTTCATCTAGATGCCGCAGAAAATAATGGAGAGAGTGAGAATCGAACCTATGTCACAAGAAACACCAAGTCTTTTCGTACCTCAGTGGCATTTATGGTTCTTACCTAATTAGTCACTGCTAGTAATGTAATTTACTGTGTTTAATGCGACCGTAATGTTAATGTCGGTTTCTAGTTGATTAAGAGAGGATTTGAAAAAGATTTATTTTTTAATGATTATTTTTATTTAACAAGCATCAAATATTAATAGTTAATAGATGGGTAATATTTGAAAACTGTAGGTATAGTTGGGGAAATGTAATCGCAACTCGACCAATGAATTAATAATAATTGTGTTTTTAAATTCATTTATTAGCTGGGTTGTCGGTTTTGTTAGTGGGATGTTTAGTTGTTAGTACTTTTATTGGTTGGAAATTTGATTAAAAAATTGATTTGTAGTAATCACTTAAAAATTTATTTGATTAAAAAGTAATTTGAGTCACGAAATTTGAATTTTAATATATATGTAAAATTATGATAAGATTATAACAAAAACATGCCATTCTATGGACCATCGTCGCCGGAATCCTATACCGGAAAGTGTCCAACGTCGTATTATAAAACTATTCGTAACTAATCTGCCTGAAGGATGTAGCGAAAATGATTTGGCGTCTCATGTTTGTCCTTTCGAATAGATCTTCGATTTGTACATTGCAAGGAAAAGAGATAAAGGAGGTAATAGGCTCGGTTTTATTTCCATGCTTGATGTTAAAGGCAAGGACGAATTGATCAAGAGTTTACGTAACACTCGTATGGGCGATTATAAGTTATGGTTCAGCATTGCCCGTTTTGTTCTTGAAGACGGGGAAATTAACAATCACCAAGCTGGTAAGTCGTATAGTAAGGATTATGGTACCAAAAACAAGAAGGTCGAAGATGTTCATGTGGATGCCAAGAAAAGGACGAACGATTATGGGGAAAGATCCTTCAAAGATATGTTTGTGGGGAAGTCTATAACTATTGATAGTAAGTTTAATGCATTTTAGTCCTTGCATGGGAGAGCTATAGTTGCAAGGATGATCGATTTACAAGCACTGAAGAACATAAAAGTTTTTTTGAATGAGATTTGTCCTCGGCTTGGGAGAGTGCAATATCTCGGAGGTTTAGGAGTTACCAAGTTACAAGATGTGAATGAATCACTTCTTCTAAAATGGACGTGGCTATTCAAAATCGAAGGTAATAGTTTATGAAAGAAAGTTATTATGGGATGTCATGGTGCAAGTCAAGCATGGACTATGTTACCATGTAGTCCTTCGGCTAATGGGTGTTGGAAACAAATCGTGAAAATAGGGGAGAAAAAGCTTACTATTGGTCATTCTCTTAATAGCTATTTCGTTGGTTTGCTTGGAGGGGTCAACGATTAACTTTTGGGGAAATACTTGGTTGCACGAACTTCCTCTTCGTATTTTATATCCAAATCTCTTCAGGCTGGAAAAAGATAAATGGACGCCAGTTTCTTCTCGGCTTCAGCTTGTGAATAGGGTTAAAATGCTTTCATGGGATTGGCGCAATGTCCCTTCATCATTTGAAGAAATTTCGGAGCTGTTTCATCTCTTTGAGGATATTCATGGGTTTAATAGGAAGGTAGGATTGACGAATGGAAATGGAAGGCAGATCCAAATGGAACATTTACAGTGAATGCAGCTAAGAAACTGATCACTACAACATCGTATCCGGTAAATAAATCAAACGTGAAATGGAAAGGGTAGGTTCCTTTAAGGTGTATGATTATGGCATGGAGGGCGGATCTTAATCGGCTTCCTACTAGAGTCGAACTCCTTAAACGTGGAATATCTATGCAGAATGTTTCGTGTGTTTTATGCAATTCGGACTCGGAGACGACGACTCACTTGTTCACCGGCTGTTTATTTTCGGATGAGATTTGGCATAGAGTTGGAGCATGGTGTCGATTGACTTCTATGTTTGTTTTCGACGCGGCGGACCTCTTGAAGATGGCGGAAACTCAAACAAACACGAAATAGGCGAAATACATCCTAAGAGGTATCATCTATACTACTATGTGGGCGATATGGAATGAACATAATGCTCGTATTTTTAAAGGCAAGACTCTTAGGGTGATTGAAGTGATTGAAAAAATAAAGTCGTCGTCGTATTTTTGGTGTAGACATAGATCTAGATTGAAAGGTATAGATTGGAATATTTGGTGTAAATATCCATTGGATTTGATGTAATGTCGTTTTGTGCCCGGGGGTCCTTGTTTTGAGGACCGCTTGTGGCGTTTTTGAATGAAACATACCTTTAAAAAAATGTAAAATTATGATATTATCTACAACTTGATGCAAACGGCTCTTATCTAATTCTTATGGCATTGATATCTAAGGTATAGTTATCTCCGAACAAAAAGATACGGTTGGAAGATGTTTCGAAAGAATTATCAGTTAAATCTCTTCATGTGAAAATTGAAAGAAATGTATTACATCAATAGGTAATTACGGTTAAAATGGGTGTCCTAGCAAACAAAAAGTTCTGGTCTCAGATTGACTCGTGTGGTGTTACATGTCTATACTTTGAGCGACCCATGAAAGAGTCAAACCCTACATCGCATAAGGTGTAATAGCTATATTTTTTTTACCACTTGGTGCATATGAGAAGCTTGGAATGATAGATACAATAAACATGTATTGCCTTCAAAGTTCTTGGGTTAATCAAAGTGAATAAAATAGAACAAAATTAATCTTCTTATGGTCAAGAGAAATGATTTGTATATTTAAACTTCTAACTCCTTCCTAGTAGTTTCTTCTCATCTTCTTGTTTGAAGAAAATCTGATTCACATGGAGTATCACATATCACTCATCCAACACACAATTTGTTATTTTATTTTAGTTTAGCTTTGCATTTTTTTAAAGTTCATGTATTATGTTGTTATGTACTGGATTGATCTCTATTTTACTTCTAAATAAACATTTAAAACTGGTATATTTAAATTATTTTAGATTTGCATAGAAGTCAACTCTAATTAGTTTTCAAATGCACATTTTACATATCAATTTGCCCCAATATTTACTTTGTTGCTTAATTAAAAAAAAAAGTGTAGGTCTATTTAATTTTTTTCTTGATGTTATAGAATAGTTTTGTTGAAGACGGAATCGTATTCATGGTAGACAATTTTTTGGTACATTGACATACTTACATAAATGGGATCCATTCGACCATTCTTAAGTGTTTGGCTAAAGAAACGACACACGTACCATTGATTGACATTCAAATGGGCGATAAATTAAATTGTGTCAAGGAAACTACGGCAATACTCGATTGGAAAGAAAAACAACTTCGCAACAAGGTGATCCAACAAATAAAGGTTTAGTGGAAGCACATTAATGGATCAGAAGCCATATATATGGGAATTCTATTAAATCCCAAGAGTTTATGATATGGCTAATGTATCGGGACAGACTAGCTATTATATCCCAAAAGTTTAAACAAAGTATAGATTGATTAACCTTGAAAAAGAAATAACATTATTTAACACATGACTGAATCTGAATACTATGCAAAATGAAATTTTGTAAATAAACATAAAACGTAATAAAATAAGAATACTGCAAATCCCCTTATGGTGAAATGGCACCCTCCTTGCTTTCCTTATGGGAGGTAGAGAGTTCGAGTCCTACGGGCACCAAAATGCAGAGAAACCCTAAACAAAAACAAGAAAGAAAATAATGAAAAGAATTAACAATAATAAGCTGTTCGTGTAGCTTATATACTCGATGTCACGATCCGTGTGATGAGCTCATCCAACCGTCCATTCTATTGTACGAACAGATCACAACCATTGAGAGAAAACACAAAAGCCTCTGGGCTTTTAATACTCGTTTGAATAATCAACTGGGCCACACTAGTATATCTTGATTACAAGCCCACATATCTTCATAAGCCCATACACAAGTCCAATAACCTGTCAAGCCCATATCACTAAGAAACAAAACGTATAAGATTTGAATTATATAAAATCAATATATTTCAACATTCCCCCTTAATTCAAATCTTTCTAAACATATCAACCATACCAAGTTTTTCACAAAAGACTTCATGTTTTGACCCATTTAAGCCTTTTGTAAAAACATCTGCAATTTGACTTTCAGAGTCAATCTTTACAGTTTGTACAACACCATTTGCTATTTTTTCTCTAACAAAATGTAAATCAATTTCAAAATGCTTAGTCTTCTCATGAAAGACTGGATTAGCTGCTATTGAGATAGCAGCTTTACTATCACTATAAACATTAACAGGTAATTCACACTTTACACCAAGCTCATTTAACAAGCTAGTAAGCCACATGATCTCACAGATTCCAGAACACAATGCCCGGTATTCAGCTTCAGCTGAAGACCTGGAAATTGTACTCTGTTTTTTGCTTTTCCAAGATACTAAAGACTCACCCAAAAAATACAATAACCTGTTACAGATTTTCTTGTAACAAGGCATTTTGCCCAATCAGCATCAACATATGCTTTTAACTTAAGATCAGTTGATCTTCTAAAATGAAGTCCTTTTCCAGGAGACAACTTTAGGTACCTGAGTAACCTTAGTGCAGTTTGCAAATGCCCATGGGTTGGCTTATGCATAAACTGACTTAGGTACTGAACAGAATAGCTTATATCTGGTCTAGTCAAAGACAAATATATAAGCTTTCCTATTAACTTTTGATACCCATTAATATTGTCTAACAAGGCTTCATTCTTTCCAGTTTTACTGGAAACAATATAGCTTAATTCAATGGGTGTATTAACAGGCTTACAACCCAAATAACCAAAATCACTTAGCAGTTCTAAACAATACTTTCTTTGTGTAAGACATAAACCAGTTTCATTGTAAAGAACCTCTATCCCTAAGAAATATTTGAGTTTACCTAAATCTTTAATTTGAAAATTATGACTCAAATATTCTTTGATCCTTTTAATCTCTTCACTATTATTCCCAGTAATAATAATATCATCTACATACACTAATAAAACTATAAACACATTATCTTTAGACTTGATGAATAAGGAATGATCACACACACTTTGTTTAAAATCAAAACCAACTAAGACACTGGTTAATTTCTCATTCCACTTTCTAGGGGCTTGCTTAAGCCCATACAAAGATTTTATTAACTTACAAACTTTACCATCAGACTTAGAACAATATCCCTCAGGGGGTAACATATACACATCTTCACTTATAGACCCATATAGAAATGCATTGTTTATATCCAACTGACACAAAGACCAACTATTAAACACAGCAAGTTCTAAAACACATCTGATAGTTACCATCTTAACAACAGGTGAGAATGTCTCACCAAAATCCAAACCCTCTCTCTGATTATACCCTTTGGCAACCAGCCTTGCCTTATATCTTTCAATTTCACCATTAGACTTATACTTTATTTTGTATACCCACTTACACCCTATAGGTTTTCTACCTTTAGGTAACTCAGTGAGTTCCCAGGTATTGTTCCTATAGAGAGCTTCCATTTCCTTATTCATAGCTTCAACCCACTGAGGGTCTTTTGAAGCTTCTGAATAAGTAGTGGGTTCCAAAGTTTTATTTAAACTGGAAGTAAAACAGTAATTATCAACAGACAAACTAGAGTAATTAACAACTCTTTCAACACCATATTTTACTTTACCCTCAACTATATAGTCATTAAACTTCCTAGGAACACTAGATATCCTTTCAGACCTTCTAACTGTTCCCTCAGATGGGTTATACTCATCATTTGGGGGTTCAACATCCTGGTCTGCCCTACCAGATGTCCTACAACCAGAACTGCTAGGCTGCTGACCTAGGTCAACCCCCCCAGCTGTTCTGGGAGGAGTATCTGGTTGCTGACTAGTTGATTCCCCCTGAGTAAGATTGTTTCCCCCTTCATCATTGGGCAGCTCTTTCTCAGTCACATTAGCATTTTCAGATTTATTTGTTTCAAACATATCAAAGAAATTTAGATTTGTTATAACATGTTCATCAACTGAGATAGTTGATGAACTTTCAGAATTTTGTTTAAAAGGAAATATTTGTTCATAAAATCTAACATCCCTAGAGTATTCAACAGTTTTAGACTCAATACACCAAATCTTATAACCCTTTTTAAAGTTAGAATACCCTATTAAAACACATTTCTCAGACCTAGAAGACAATTTATCAGAATTATTTAAAAGAGTGTTAAAACAAAGACATCCAAAACTTTTAATGTGACTGAGTTTGGGGGGAAACCCAAATACAACTTCATATGGACTTTTGCCTAAAAGGACAGAAGAGGGAATCCTGTTGATCAAGTAGGTGGCAGTTAGAACACAATCACTCCAAAACCTAAGTGGTAAACCACTCTGAAATAGTAAGGCCCTAGCAGTGTTAAGAAGATGCCTATGCTTCCTCTCAGCAACACCATTTTGCTGAGGGGTATATGCACAGGTTGTTTGGTGAATAATACCATTAGTATTACAAAACATTTGAAATTGTTTATTCACAAATTCAGTTCAATTATCACTCCTAAAAACCTTAACATTTTTCTTAAACTGAGTTTTAATCAACTCATAAAAAATAACAAGATTTTCAAACACTTCAGTTTTAGATTTTAACATGTAACACCAAACAGTTCTACTGTAGTCATCAACCACAGTTAGAAAGTATTTGTACCCTTCCCTACTAGTGATCCTGTAAGGACCCCAAACATCAAGATGAACCACATCACCAAGTTGTTTGGTTTGATGATCACTAATAGGAAATGGAACCCTAACTTGTTTGGCCTTGTGACATACCTCACAAGGCTGATTTGAGTCCCTATGACCTAATTTTAACTCACTTCTTAGCACAGCTAAGACCTGATCAGAGGGATGACCAAGTCTATAATGCCATAGGTTGGCATCTTCAATACTATTAAAACAACTGTTATTGACACTTACATTCTTACCAACAAAATACAGACCATCACTCTGATTACCAGTCACCAGGATTCTCTTGGACTTGGAATCCTGAATGAAACAGTTATTTTCATCAAACAAAACACACAACTTATTATCTCTAGCAAGTTTGTGTACAGACATTAGGTTAACACAATAATCAGGGACAAGAAAGACATCATAAAGAATGAATCCTTCTGCAAGTTTTATGTCCCCAATTTTAGTGACTTTGGCACTAGTCCCATTAGGGTGTTTAACCAATATATCATAGTCTGAGACCTCTATACAGTTAAACATTTCCTTATCACTACTAGTCATATGTTGGTTGGCACCAGAGTCAGTAATCCAACCAAGACTAATAGCAGCCTTTACAAAACTTGAACAGTTTGCAAAGTTTTTGAAAATGTTTTCTAAGTTAGAGATCTTAGACAAACAAGAAAAACCATTTATAACAATACTCTTACCTCCTGCATTATTACTTTGAGGCTCATTTCCACCTTTCTCACTGATCAGATTCATAAGCTTTGAGATCTGTTCAGATGAAAAAGGCAAACCAGAAGTACTAGACAAAGAAGGTTTATCACTAACCACATTAGAAGACATATTAGACCTAGGATTTTGATTAAATCCTCTTTTCTTAACACCTGGAGGGTAACCAACAAGCTCATAGCACCTATCCACTGTATGCCCAAGCATATTACAGTGTGTGCATTTGAGATTGGGGTTAGGACCTCTATTACTAGTGTTCTGAAAGTTAGAGTTAGATACTCTATTACTAACCCTCCTATTTGTGTTCCCATTACTGGTTCTGGTAAAAAAGGATACATTAGTGTCTTTTGTGTTACCAGAACCAGCTTTCCTATGTGACTCTTCTCTTGATACAATAGAGAAGGCATGCTTAATACTAGGTAAAGGGTCTTGCATCAACAAATTCGTTCTAACAGGTTGATAGATTTCATCTAATCCCATCAGAAATTGCATAAGTTTTATTAGTCCATTAAAATTATTAAATTCCTTTGAAGCATCACAAGTACAAGGTGGCAACTGTACAATGGAATCAAACTGTTTCCACATTGTATTTAACTTGTGATAATATTCTGAAACAGAACTTCCATTTTGACTAATAGAACAGATTTGTTGATGCAAGTTAAAGACAATAGACCCATCAACCTTATCATAAGTCTCTCTTAAGTCTAACCAGACATCTCTGGCTAGTTTAGAGAAGACCTGACCAAGATACAACTCTTCATTAACAGCATTTAACAACCAAGACAAAACTACGGAGTTACACCTATCCCATTGTTTCCCTAGTACCTCATCATCCACAGGTCTGACAATAGTTCCATCAATAAAACCAAACTTGTTTTTTGTTTCTAAAGCAAGTTTCATAGCATTAGACCAGACCTTATAATTTTCTGTTCCTTTAAGTTTTATACCAATGATAGTTAAGGAACTGGTATCACTGGGATGAATGTACAAGGGATCACCAATGTCCAACTTACTTATAAGAGTCCCAGCAGGAGGAGCATTACCTCCTCCACCAGGATTCACAATAGCATCACCCATACTTCACACAGAATACACAAACAGATAAAGAAGTAACAACCAATTAAAAAATCCTAGAAGGACGAAACTGAGTCAGTGATACAGATGGTGGATTCGTCACTCAAATGGTGTCCACCCAGTTCTTAACTCAGGAGCCCTTTTATTAACTAATATAGTATACGTATAAACAAAGAAGTAAAACCAGACAGACAGAATCAATCAAGACAAATAGAACAAATACCAGACAATCAAGACAAACAGACAACACACAGATATTTTGGCCCAATACCGGTCCACCTAACCCGGTCAGTGGCCCTTGACACAAACAACAGGAAAAATAAGGTAAGAACGATCTCACAGTGGGAGGAACCCAAGTTAGGGTTTCGCCAACCCCACAACCAACACCTTCACTTAGGGTGTTGAGTTATGGGAGCAATTGTAGCAACTTTCCAATAACTCCAGTCCAAGCAAGATCCAGAGTTCCAGCTCAATCCAATGATCAAGAGTATCAAAGCCAACAATAGTTGACAAACACTCCAGATCTACACAATACAAGACTAACAATAATAGACCAGATCTAAAAAGATCAGATCTACTAGATCTAAAACAAGGTCAAGATCTATTAAGAAGATCAAAACCCTAATAGAAGACCAAACAACAGAAAAACAAGACTAGATAATACAATAAGACCAGACAACAAAGACATACAGCGGAAGACGATCAAAACCAGAATCAAGAGCCTAATGGCTCTGATACCATGTCAAAAATATAGACTCTTCTAATAATAAACAACAGACTAATAACAAAGAACAAAGGAGAAGCGACAAAACAGTGACCAAAATCTTATTATTATCCAACCCTAGAAAACTTCCCCCAAATACCCAGAGATTCAACAATAGATGAATCTCAGAAGAACAAATGATCAGATGATGACAACTGATTGTTTAGATCAGTTGTCTCAACTGATGATGAAGAATACAAACACTTACAGTGTTAATCACAAAGAATACAGACGAAGACTAATACAGAGAAACCCTAAACAAAAACAAGAAAGAAAATAATGAAAAGAATTAACAATAATAAGCTGTTCGTGTAGCTTATATACTCGATGTCACGATCCGTGTGATGAGCTCATCCAACCGTCCATTCTATTGTACGAACA
The DNA here is from genome assembly GCA_028751855.1 of Ambrosia trifida. Classification (NCBI taxonomy): domain Eukaryota; kingdom Viridiplantae; phylum Streptophyta; class Magnoliopsida; order Asterales; family Asteraceae; genus Ambrosia; species Ambrosia trifida. The sequence continues at coordinate 75,328,198 of CM054123.1, read as the reverse complement.
GATCACAACCATTGAGAGAAAACACAAAAGCCTCTGGGCTTTTAATACTCGTTTGAATAATCAACTGGGCCACACTAGTATATCTTGATTACAAGCCCACATATCTTCATAAGCCCATACACAAGTCCAATAACCTGTCAAGCCCATATCACTAAGAAACAAAACGTATAAGATTTGAATTATATAAAATCAATATATTTCAACAAATTTATTTGTTGGCTGTTAAAAAAAATAATAAGAAGAATACTCCACAATAGAGGTTGTATGAATAGAAAGTTAAGGAAGTTGTATGCTTCAAAAATAGACTTTGAACAAGTTTCACCTACAACCCATTTGTCATGTTTTCCTTTTAGCAAATTTTAATTCACCCCTTTGACATCAAGCACAACCACAATCGACACTTTATAAGCCATCATGCTCCAATATATATCGTAAACCAAATCGAATCAAATGTATAGACATGCTTTAATTCTTCAACTAAAAAAATATGAAATTTATAATATCTACTCCAAAGTAAATGTAATGTTCAACGTGCACATACAATAGTTTGAATTCTTGAGTATTTGACCCATATATAGGAGCTTGTTATAAAATAAGTTTGCAAAACATATGCACATTAACTTTAACTATAACATGTCATCAATACAAAACAACAACAACAACAACCGTACCCAGGAAATCCCACTAATAGCAACGCTATTCGTAGGGTCTGGGGAGGGTAGGATGTAGGCAAACCTTACCCCTATCTTTAGAGATAGAGAGGCTGCTTCCAGAGAGACCCCCGGCTCGACAAAACCAAAATGCACACTGTATATTAATGAATAATTAGGCAATCACTAGACACTAAAAAAACAAAAATAAAATAAAATAGTGGATGTATAACATGATACAACTTACAGATATATTAATATTTAACTTTTACCCAAATTGTCAAAAACCTTTTTCGTATAGACACTGACTTCAACAAGTGTCTGGAAAGCATGAATAGACAGTTAACCTAAAGATATCAAACGATTTATATAGCTGTAAGCTTGAGTCTATTTAAAAATAAGATACATGTGTAAGGTTATTGACATTTTAGGTTAGCGATTGATTACCTAAAAGCCTAAAGGGACGTGCCTCCTGGTATAATGTTTGGCCTTTTGGAATCTCTTATTCACCCTCGCACTAATGATTTCCCCTTTTCATTAAAGTAAAAGCCATACTTATATATAATAAAGTGCCCAATTATTAAATAAAGTCGGATATCAATAATATAATATACATCATGCATTAAATATATCACACAAGGTCACCACTGATACAACTACAAATCTAGTTAAAATAATTAAATCTATCTTTTCCATTTTCCATTTTTTACTTTTTATAATTTAAAAGTACGTAGTATCCATAATACAAGCAATTTGTCCATTGACCACACTTCAAGACATTTACAACTAGAGGTTCATAGTTAAGTTAAGTTAAATATCAATCAAGTAAAATTTGGAGTTATTCAAATATGAAGTTCTAAAATTTGTATTCGAATTCAGTGTAAATTCGAATTAACAAATTCAAATAAGCTTGTTCGAAATCAAGTTTATTCTACTTAAGGGTTGTTTGTTTGGCACCTTCTGAATATGTACGTGTTGAACTAGTAAGAGGTATGAACCACAAGTGCTGAATTAGTAAGATGTCTAAACCATTCAGACTCAGTATAATGCTTACCCATTCAGAGACAAATGTCTGACCGATTTAGACATCTGCTCGCAAAACAAACAGTCTGAATGAACTATGTCTTACCGATTTATACACACACATCACTATTTTCAAAAAAAAAAATTAACAATCTAACACATGTAAAATGGAAACAGCTCCAAAACAGCATTAAAACTATCCTACAATGATGATAAACAACACGGAAACATAATAAAAACAAGAAAAAAACAGATATTGAAGATAAAACTATTAGGATCGAATAAGTACAAATAAAAAGCGTGAGGGTTACTTGATAAAATGGATTTTTTTTGTTTAATGAGTTTAAACAAGCTTTCTAATTGAATATACTTGGCCGGAGATCGGAGGCAAGTAATGGGTCGGAGGGACAATCTTTATAGCCCGAAAGAGAAAACATATATATACACACACAATAATCCATCGATCAGGTGGATCAGTTAATGTTTCAATATTACAAACGTCACAAAGTTGAGACAGGCTTTGGCCAAGGTGACGAACAAGGGAATGTACACTTGTGATTGGAATAGTATAGCACATTGTTGTGGATAACATTGGCTTATCAATTATCATTATTACAGATATTAGAAGGCATACTCTATTCAATAAATGTTTAAATCATCACATCATTATGATGTAAAATAAACAACTTATGTATATTGTACAAACAAATAAAAGAGAAGTGTGAAAAAAATATATAAGTTAATGTTATTTAAACTTTACACATTTTTGTTATTTTGTTTAATTACTATATTTCAATCGATGTAAATTGAACATACGTGATGCATAATAAATTAAGGCTTTGGATATTGGCACACCCCTTGCATAATTGCACACCCTTGCTCCCTATACGTGACATATAGTAAGTTGCACAAACTTTCACGCGTCATAAATGTCGATCAGTTAGAGACATGTCATAGACCTATACGTCGCGTATAGGTCTATACGTGGCGTATATATGTCTTCTAAATGATGGGCATTAATGGCGCGTGAATGTTTGGACAACCCATATGCGCCGCGTACAGGGTGAGTGTGCAAAAATTTGGAGGATGTGTAAATACCACCAATTCACCGCCCTTTGTTAAAGCAGATGATGTGTACGTCATTAATGCTTTTAAGATAAATTAGAAAATAAAAAAATTATAAACTAATTAACCTGAGTACTCTATTAGCATATGTTGTTCATAATACGTGATCCAACTATAGAGAGGGGGGGATTGAACAAAATTCAACACCTCTCCACCTCATATATAGCTATTCATTAATATCTTCACGTTTGTCGTATCAACTTCACTCTATTCATGAATACGGGGGGGGGGGGGGGGGATTGAACAAAATTAAACACCTCTCCACCACATAAATGGTTATTAATCGACATCTTCACGTTTATCGTATCAACTTCACTCTATACATGAAATTTTCTCCACCTTCACTCTATTGTCGGAATAACATGGTGTGTGAAATATGCGAGACTCGACCTTACTACATCTTAACAACGATTAGTGGTTACAACTCCAATAATTGATTTGGTTTATTAATATTAGATATCGATTACAAGTTTATTAGGTGGATGTACAATAAGTATAAAGTTGAGTAAATACTTAAATTTGGTTGGAGCCATTCCCAAATGTTTTTTAATACAATATAGATTTTAGCAGTATTGTAAAAGGCGGCCTAGACAGTCGCCTAGGTGGGGGATTAGGCGGGTTGGCGACCAGAATAGCGACTTCCGACAGCATATTTCGGCAACGATTGATCAGTTTCTGCCGGGAAGGGGGAAGAAGGAAGATGGGCTGCGCAACAACATGTGTTCTTATGTTTTTAAGGTTTTTTTTTAACGACTTATGTTTCTAGGGTATTAAATAAGTTTTAAATTTTTATATATAACCCTCTAACTTTCAATAGTTTACTTTAGTGTCTAAATTTATAAGTTTTTACAAAAAAAAAAAAAGTATAACATTAGTTTGTGTATTTTACATTTGGTCCTTAAACTTGTAAATTTATAGATAAGAACTATAAAATTAAAACTAAATATATATAAATCTGTCTATATATATAAAAAATACGTATAAAAATTTCAAAACGATTAATATCCTGCCTAGTCCCGACTAATCTATAGGCTAGACCCCACAGCCTGCATAGCGCCTAGCTCCTTTTAAAACCTTGGATTTTAGTAATATATTTATACAAGTTACTGTCTGTGTTAAATACTTAGTAGTTATATAAGTTAATTAAAATATTACATCGGCATAAAATATAAAAGATGTTATTCAAAACGACTACAATGAACCTTAAAACTATTTGATGCGATGAGGTGTATAGTATTGAACCATAACTGAGTTTTGGGCCATATTAGGGCTTCACCATTTTCGTATGTTGGGCCTCTCATCTATCTTTTACTAGATGACCCGTTTAGGCGTTTACATATCATCAAGTCATCAACCTAAATACCTAATCTTTCGGTGTTGTAAAGTTGTACCATTATTATTACACACAATGACACAAAAGCACAACAAGGCCCCAAGCCCAGTTTAACATAAAGCAGGATACCCCATAAATAGTGTGGGACTGGGAATGGGGTCATGTCAGTATGTCACAAAGTGGATCCCAGGTTTTAAATGGGCATGCAAACATGTTTTAAAGGCAGGTCAAACTTTTATACCCTCTTTTAGCCCTCCCAATTATTTCTTTCCTTTCTTTTTCAAAGTCTTTTAACTTTTTGTTTATTTTATAAAACGTGTTGTGCCCGGTAACACTCGTGTTAAAAAAAATACGCGAAGGGTTGTTTGTAGGGGGACCTTTTTCGTGTCTTGTCACTACGAATTTGGTCATTGAATGACCTCTTTCGTATAAAACACAAAAATGGTCCGTGTCTAGACAAAAAAAAAAAAATCTATTGTCGAGAAGAATAAACCATTTTTATCTTAACTTTCGAATTAACCTCGTTATGGTGTTTATAACTTGTTTATAGATGGATAGTCATATACAACACGTTCAAATTGAACCCGCTACGCCACCATCTTTATAGATGGAGGAGAAATAGGGCGGTCCATACACGTTGTGTTAGTAAGTAAAATATATACTTGATTCAGAGCAAACAATTTCTTTGCTTATGTTTTTCTTTCTCTTCAAGCCTTTATATGATAATTATCTATACTATATTATAATGCACGAGACAATGGCAATTTAAGATATCTAAAAGTTAATAACTCTATTTTCATTAATAACTTTAAAATGTGGGTAAAATAATCATTCAAACACTTTTACAGTTTGATATCTCGTCTTAGTTACACTTTAATCCCTTAAACTTTAGATATCTCGGCTTGAGTAACGCAAACATTGGTGAGAATCCAATGCCCCGAAAACCTAAGGGTTCCTCCGCAAGGTTCGTCCACGGAGGGTAAAATTATCAACTAATATTCTAATACCTTGGTGAGAATCAATGATTTGGCCAATCATGAATGATTCGTTATGAAACGTTGTAAAGAAAAATTTGATCACGAAATATTCTAATACTAATAAAAAATTGAATAATCAAACTTTTACAGTTTGATATCTCGTCTTAGTTACACTTTAATCCCTTAAACTTTAGTTATTTAAATTTTACTTAGAATTATTTTCCTTATTTTAAGCAAACTATCCCCATGATTTTTAAATTGTCCTGTTTTTCATACTTTGATACTTTTATAAAAAAATATTACATAACAATATTGGTCATTTTATTATCTTTAATTTGAGTATAGTATTGCTATTTTTTTAATCCAAAAAAATTTATGTGCTATGTGATTAGCAATATCTAGGAGTGAACATTAACTAAACCGTTCACCGAAGCCAAACCAAAAAACAAATAAAACTAAACCAAAATCAATTGGAAACTGAATTAACCAACGTTCAATTTAACTTAAAATCGGTTATTGTTTTCTTTTCATACCCTTAATTAACTGAAATTAGTCAAAATGAAACATACACTTCTAATGGTGCATGGTTGGGTTCGGTATAGTTCAGTTATTAGCCTCAACCGAAACAAAAGTCGACATTATTTGTTTACCGGTCAACCAGTTAATTGGTTCAGTTTATTTAGTTAGATTGTCATTTTTAATCCGGTTTAGTTAATTTTTCTCAATAACCAAAGTCAAAGTTTGGTTAAAAATTTTGCTTAGAAGTACATGAAATGAAGGTATAATGGATGTATAAAGATATAAATATATGAATGGTTCGGTTTCGGTTTGTTAATTTTGGTTAACTTATGTACAAAAAAAGGTATTTGGTTAACTCGGTTTTTCGGGTTATTTTCGGTTCGTTTTTGCATTTTTTGTTCAATTTTGGTTGAGGATTCAATTATTGTCCACCCTTAGATATTGGTAATCACGTAAAAAATCAATCTTTAATTAAAAGTATATAGCAAATTATAGTCATAATATGGTTTGAAGCTGAGTAGAGGAGTTTTTGAATTGTAGTGGCGGAAGAAATAGAGGGGGTTAAAATTTTAAGATTTGAAATTTGAATAATTTAATCTCGCTACTTAGCAGAGATGTAATGTAATTTATAGAATATGATTGATTACCTATCATTTTTTAAGCTAGGAAAATAGCTAAATTGTAAGGTTTTTTGGCATATTGTTAATTAGGGTATTTTAGAACTTTAAGAAGTAATTTTTTAGCATGTATTTGTCTGAACTAATAATTGTAAGTTTGTTACTACATGTAATTTTTTGTCCTTGGTATTTAGTCGTTGTATTAGTGCAATTTATTAGGATTGTTATAGTTCCATAATCATATCATAATACTTATATTTTTATTATGGAATCGGTGAGTTTATATGGTTTTCACTCTAACAAGTTTCGAACTTACAGATCATTACAAGTCTATCTCTAGCTTATCTATTTCTATCAGTACCAATCTATGCAATTAAGGTTCATGTATGAAGATTTAGTTATAATTGAAAACTTATAAAAATATTGTTAAGTTAAAATATTTTTTTATCATGATCATACATATCGAAGACTTTCAATTTAAGTAAATTAAGAGACTGGTTACCATCACCAATTCACATTGAGGTAAATCCTCATCGAACACCAACACAAAAACCTTTCTACCGAAACGTACAAAAAAAAAAAACAAAAGAACTGAACCGAAAGCAATCGAAAATGGATTAACAAAAAACCGAATTAAATTAAAATCGGTTATTGTTTTTTGTACATTTATTTCACCAAAATCAACAAACTGAAATAGAACCATTTATATATTCATATATTTTTAGTTTTTATACTTTTGTTTGATGTATTTATACCCATATTTCATGTACTTCTAGACAAAAAAAATTTAGCCAAAGTTTGGTTTTTGTTATTAATCAAAATTAAATAAACCGGACTGAAAACTGATAATATAACCATATAAACCGAACCAAGTAACCGATTGTTTAATAAGATCGATTAACTGATGACTCTTGTTTTAGTTTCGGTTAAGGCCAATAATTGAACTGAACCAAACCATACACACCCTTAGAAGTTTTTGTGTTCCCCGCTGCATCGCGCGGACACCCTACTAGTTGATACAACAAACAAATAATTTGATGTCATGAATTCATGACTGTGCTTGTATATTCGAATATTACAGGAACATCCGCCAATACATACATGTGTATATGCATAATTGATATCCTATTAAACATAACATAAACTTAATACTTTTTAAGATAAACAAGAGTTAATTATATAAAGTAGTCTATGTAGTGTGATCCTAGTCACACCTTTAGAGTGTAGGTTTACGAAATTACATATCCGAGTGACGTGGGTTTTATTGTATGACAAGTTCGATGTCTAATCTATTTTTTGTTAAAAATTGGGCCTTGATGTGTGTAGCTTTTTGGTTTTGTTGATTTGTAATTGTTGTATCTAGGTTACATAAATCTAACTAAATTGTTGACTAGGTGCACAAATCGGGTTATTTCAATACCTGGTTTTGGGTATGGAACCGGTTTCGGGTAGGGTCGGGTATTACTTCGATCGGGTATTGGAAGAACCGGTTCCAGTTCCGGTTCCGGTTCCTAGCATAAAAAACTATACCCAATATACTGGTTCCGGTTTTTCAATACCTGGTTCCGGTTCTTTCAATACCCTGTTTCAGGTATGAAACCGGTTCCGGGTATACCGGGTATTGAAAAAAAACGGGTACACTGGGTATTGAAAAAACCCGGCTATGCTGGATATTGAATTCTATTTATACAATCACGTCGAAGGGTAGTGCGACTTGGATGATTATAACGCGGTTATAGAATTCTTTGGATGAGACGGTTCAATCTTGGGTTGTCGAAGTGGTCAAATGGCAACCCTTCTTGAATCACAAAGTGACCCATTCCTTCCCGGACCGCCTCAACATCAAAATGCCAAATAGTCCCGTCGCTTGACATATACTTTTTTGGGTCATGAACCGGGTATTAGGAAAACCCGGTTCCGGGTATTAAAAAAACCGGGTACAAACCGGGTCCGGTTTCGGGTACGGTTTTTTACATAGAAATCTATACCCTATGCGTACCCGGTGGGTAGGGTCGGTTCCGGTTCCAGGTAGGGTCGGTTCCGGTTTTTTTAATACCCGATTCCGAGTTTTTTTTCCGGTTTTGATTCTTGTTCCGGTTTTTTTGTGCACCTCTAACTAGTAGGGAAGAAGTGGGTTTGTGGATTTATGGTTTAAATCAGAGGTGAAGAAAGTTGAGAAACATGCCAAAGCTTGTGAGGAGAACCAACATGTTTTCGTACCCCTGGTATTTGATACCTTTGGCTCCTTGGCACCGGAAGCCATCCGTTTCCTGACCAGAGTCCAAAGGTTTTTTCATAGCAGTGTCTCGGCTCTGGGAGGGCATAGGTTCGTTTTTAGCGGGATAGGGTTGCCATCCAGAAAGGGGTGGCGGCGCAGCTTTTTGCCCGCATGCCCGCTATCTTGATGTAATATTTTGCGATTGTGTGTTAATACAAATGAATTATGATTAAAAAATTATAAGTTATATATTGTTTTTATTTTTAAGATTATAGGTTTATTTACATAAATTTAAATGAGTTTTTAACATAAATTTGTATTTACATGCAAATTTTCAAACTTAGACCACAAACATGTGACTAGAAACGCAAACAACAAAGACTATTTGTCTAATTAATTAAAAGCTTAAAAGAAATTATGATTTTTCTATTTCAAAACAAAGTTTTTAAATATAAAAAAATCAAAATTATAATAGTTACATTTAATATCATTTTAATTTTTTTAACCATATAGATATTTTAATACTTCAAATACAAATATTTTTGTAACTTTAAAAATTTACCGGACTATATGACTAGACTATATGAGTTAATAAAATGTCACTATGTTTATGATAAAATGATTTTTGACGCTCAAGGGTGAACCAATTACCAGGGTATATAAGTGACCAAATTGCCCTATGGCGTGCTTTACATTAGAAAAATGAGTTGATTGAAAACACCCTTTCTTTGATTTCTATGGAAACATGATTAGAGGGAGCAAGCAAGCATGGTGCTATAAAAAAAGCTTGCATATCTACGAAAGGTTGAATAAGTTAAAAAAAAGGCATCTTGTGATTTGTCATCCACTTGGAATTAAAGTTTTTAAATTTAACATTAGAGGAGTATAATAAAAAAATCATATCGTTATCTTATATCATGTACTAGTTTTTATCCCGGGAGCGTCCCGGGTTGAAATATCTAATATGAAATAATAAAATATATTATTATTTTAAATAAATATCTGCTATAAGTTATCATATTCAAATATAAAAAAAAAAATTGAATCTTTGCGTCGGGGTATAAATCTAGTGCCATTACAAATGAATTCGGAAGTTTGTAATCGATAATTCTAAAAAGAACTAACATGAAATAAGAAAAAAAAGTTAATTATTGAAATATCGAACGCATTAGTCTAAGGGTTATGTGAACGCATTAGTCTAAGGGTTATGTGATGCGTTAAAAAATTCATGGGTATATGATCGGGTATATAGTTCGGGTATTTGGGTATGTTGTTTCGGGTAATCGGGTCGGGTATCACCTAATCCCAGACCCGACCCAAACCCACAATTTTTTTAAACTAATCCCAAACCCGACACAATACCTGTCGGGTTACAAAAAATAGTCATGTTTTCTCCGTTTTTTATATAGCACTATGGTACTCGTTGGAAAGATAATAAAACATTCGTTAATTTGGTGTAATTGTTTTCTTTAAAAAATCTCGTATATAAAATATATTAACGTTTAAAAGTTATGGGAGGAAACATGAGAGAAAAAATAGTAAAGTTTTAATATTTAGATTTAGTAGATTAGGTATTTAATAGATTAGGTTAAAGATTATAATACATTAGATTAAATCATATTTATTTCTTTTTTTTAATTGGTTTACACTTGCCACATCAAATCCTATGTGGCATCTCTCAAAGGAGAGATTGCATAAGAGTATGACATGTAGGATTAATCCCTTTACAATATATATATATATATATATATATATATATATATATATATATATATATGGTATCATATAAGGGAAGTCACGGAAGTGGTTATTTATTCGAATTTGTCATAGCCGTATAGTCAATATAAACAAATAGTTTCGGGCATAGTCATGAGATAGAGATACGCAAATTCACTATCACATATCTACTTTATAATGCAATATATAAATCATTATACCATGCTAAAAATCGCGCAATATGTTAAGTACCATTCATGTATCAACTTTTCACTTGCGTATCATAAACAAACGTGCATCTAGCTGACAATTTTTCACATGTCAGAGGCAAAAGTCACAACACAATACTTGGTTATTTAACAAATGAAGTATAGATGACAAGTATCACTAATTTATAACTAATTTATACACATGCAAAGATGATGATTTTGTTCAAAGTTAATCTTAAAGCACGGATGAATTAAAAGTTGAAGGTTGAATGACCAAAGTGAAAGCAGAGATGATTATGCTAGTAATATTTGAGTAGGATTAGTATAGTTAATTTAGTATAACTAGGGGTCTAATGTTTTTAATTGTCCGTTTGGTTGAATAGAAATAGTCGTGAGTTCATCCCCCAAATATCTTGTGTTGGTGTTTGATCTCATTGTCTGAGTCAACAGATTTGTAACATTGATATAAACATATCATTTCTTCATAATCACAAAGAGCAATCGTTGTTCGTGGTTGGTTAGTAAGGTTGGATCATCAGCTTAACTTATCATAAAGTGAAAGCACTACTCTGACATGTACCAAAAATACAAGTTTTATCTATCTTGAAACTTGTATTTTTTTATATATTAAGGAGAAATATCAAAATCATATATCATAAAAAGGAAATAATAATAGAGATGTACACAAGAAGATATTAAACCCACAAAACAAACATCATCATCTCAATTTCATGAGAAAAGTTGGAATTAAGCAACCAATAATATTTACACATTACTTTTTGATCATATAATAATATTCCTTATGCTTGTTGTTACATGGAAAAAGAATATAAAAAAAAACACCCAACTTTTTGAATGTCATAAAAAGATGACTTGAAAGTACTTTTCTCTTTCAAGTCAATAATACCAATATTTGCAGATGTGAGAAAAAGCCATGACATATACCATAATTCAAATTAACTCTAAAAATTTCGTTTTTAACGGTATGAATCAAACATTGAAGCATCATAAATTGAAAAATATACATTCTAATATTCGTATATAAATATTTATTGTTAAAATACGTGTCATTTGAGATTGTTTACTATCTCTTGAGCTATTCACTTTATATCTTTCGCCGGACTTTAAGTATCCATACCGATTAGACTTTATAATATTGTATTGGGTGCAATGTAAAAAGTAATATATTTGAAACTTGTTTGCATATTAGTAGTTGATATACCATGCATTGTATTGTATTGTGTATCATATTGTCACAAAATTAAGCTCAAAGGAGAAACTCGACAACTGACTAATGCTTGTGGATGCGTGATGGTCAAATAAAGGAATTACATATGTTGTAACAAAGAAATTACATATGGTGTTTGCTCAATATAATAATATAATATCTAGAAACTAATATATTCGATATAAAGACTGCAAATAAACTTCAATGTAAATTATAAAAAAGGATTGAAGTTGTTTGTGTTTACGTAGAAAAAATATATATATATTGATGATAAACATGCCCAAAAGTGTGTTGAAGTCATAACTACAGATGAATTCATATTCAAATCATCAATCTACTCAAATCAACAAAGCTCACATAGAAAGAAAGTAATGATCGAACTTAAGGCAAGTTTACCAAGTATCAATCCGTGAACGCGATAGCTCTTAATACTAAGTTTGTCTCTTAATATGTAATCTATGAAATAGCTTAAAATTAACTTAAGGAATATGACTACTCGATTGAAGATTGTAAGACGAAAGCAAGGGTTAAAATAATATAACCATCCAAACTCTTATTAGCGAAGAATGACTGACATGATAAATGAATCATGGGCGTAGTAAAAGTTAGCCACGCAAGGTGAGTTCTAGTTTAATCAGGCAACCATAAACTTTAACATAAGCACTTTACTCAATTAAGCATGTATCAAGTTAGTGTAACATGACTAAATCTCTGTACTGTAACTATAACAAGAGTGTAACTATAACATGCATACTATACACTTTATGTAGTTGTACAACCATCGGTATGCAACAAATTCATTGCCCGTGTCATAACGGCCCCGGAGGTAACTGTTCATCAAGTGCATTATGCGACTCATCTAAGTCCTAAAGGAATCACTAATATGGGTATATAGCGGGAAAATATGGATAGATCTATTGTGCTAACAAACCCCACCCGGGTCAACTGGAGGTTGGACGGATGCGTATTATCTCGAACACACAGCGGTTACTGGGGATGACGGTTATCGGAAAGGCAACAGATCTTATTGAGTAACAACAATGTCAGCAATGATTCCAAATCGCATATAGCAACTTACTTAAAGTCTAGCTAACGTTCGATAAAATAGTAAAACGTATTTGATCTTGTAAACACACATTTTTATCTAAAACCTGTGAGCTCTACGGCATTATTATGTTGACACGTTTAGCATTTTTTCTCATGTCGCTAAGGTAGCGGATTTTGGATTAGGTGCACGGAGTCGCACGACGTCTTAGTCGCATATGCATAACTTTTAAAACTTATTATGAACTTTTGTCTTTTGTTATCGTTGGTTGTAAACTTTATTTAGCATCCGTTGCATTTGGTTAAAAACTTATAAACTACGTTGTTGGTTTAAACGTTATTTCTATTTATACAGTTGTGACCATTGGCTTGAATCTTAGTGTGTCATGCGCCTTGCGGTAAAACTCCGCAAATAAAATTTGAGGGTGTGACATTATTCATAAACGGTAATCATTACACCGAAAGTTAGTGGGCATCCTTTCCACATTGTTACTAGGGAAAAACATTGGTGATCTATACATGTTAGAGCCACCATAGTTATCTCTATCATCTTAGTGAGACAAAAAGGTGTTAGATTATCATTATTTATCTTAGTGAAAAGCGAAGAGGTGATCACTACCTTATCGGTGAGAGCTAATCACTGCCTTATTCTTGAGATATGTTCACTACCTATTAATATTCATATGAACCTTATGGAGAGAGAGAGAGAGAGAGAGAGCACGGGGGCGACGATGACCAAGAATGGCAACAAGCAATCGGAAGACGACGGAAAAAGAAGACAAAGACCAAGCAGCAAATGTTCGAGTTCGACAAGGCAACCACTTTCTACGTGTCCAATATTCCATCCTACTGTTCCAAAGGAGATCTTTGGAATGAACTAAGAGTTTTTGGTGATTTAGTAGACATCTTCATCCCCAAGAAAGTTGCTACTAAAGGCATCAAATATGCGTTTGTTAGATATGAGAACATTGGGGATCTGGAGAAACTGATTGAGGTCCTCAACAAGGTGAGATTAATGGGAGCAAAACTGATGGTTAACAAAGCAAAATTCCGAAGGGATGGAAAACCGTTCGAAACTCCGGCTGAGATCAAGAAGCAAACTGAAAAGTCGCATAACACTCCTGCAACTGCTCAGCATTGGGGGGGGGGGGGGGAATGAATCAATTTTCGGAACAAAAAGCTTCAGGCATGTTGTCTCGGGGGAAGATGGTGGATCTAAGCAATGTTTTCATAACCGGACCGGACAGTGAACCGGACGCTTTATGGGTTCACTGGTCGGACCGGGTCAACCGGTCAGACCGGATTCCAGAACCGGATGATGTCATATTTAATTTATAATTTAAAAAATATAGATAAAGAAATTTAGAAAACGTATAACATATTAAATGATATGTATATACTATATATTAACAATGCTTCTTTTAAATTAAAACGTAACAAATGAGAAATAACAAATTTAATACAATAATAATATTTACATTTAAAAAGCCTGAGAAAAAACTAATGAATTAGAAAAGTACAACACTCACTCACGAATCCCTAAAATCCTTTCTTCTCCCCACTCCTTTCTTCTTCCTAAATTATAATTTCTTTTATGTAAAATGGAATGTTGAAAATCATAACAAACTCTCTTCTTTTCTTGCCTGATATCATTCGTATCTTGGTTCACTGTTGGTGATGTTTAAAATTTAGATTCGTCATTATCATTGCAGATCTGGTTCGTATTTTCATCACCATTCAGGTCTGTATTTTCTAGTCTCTATTCTGGTTTGGTAGTTTAAAATTATCGCTATCTGGTCCGACCGTGGTCACCGGTCTGCCGGTCCAACCTCTAAACCGCTGGAACCGGCCGGGTCTTTTGCAGAACGGTCTGAATAGCCTGACCGGACGGCTGCTTGTGCCGAATCCCGGCTGAACCGGTCAGACCGGCCGGTCCGGTCCGGTTTTAAAAACACTGGATCTAAGGTGACAATAGATCTTCCTGGCAAAACATCCAAGGCTGCCGTATCATGGTCCAAAGCTTCACTCTTGATTGAAGCTAAGGATCTTCTCATCCTTTGTAATATGCATGAGATTCTCAGCAACGCTAGTAGATATCTTGAGGGCATACGGTACGTCGGAGGATTAAAATTCCTTTTGACATTCAAGAATGAAGTTTATTCGAAGGCTTTCTTATCGTATTATGAAGGTAAAAATTCCAAGTGGTTCAACTCGGTGAAGGAATGGCTGGGTCAGCCGGTGCAATACCAAAGGATTGCATGGTTACGTATTGATGGGGTGCCCATACACATGTGGGGGAGAGATGCTTTCTTTCGTATTGGTAGTCAGTACGGAAAGGTATTGTATCCTTCGGCAGCAGATGTCAAAGACTGTTGCCTTTCTTTTGAGATTATTGGGGTCCTAGTTAACTCTGGTGGTGAGATCAATGACGAAATCCGTGTCACCTTGAATGGATATGAACATCCGGTATGGGTTACTGAAGTTATGAGAGAATGGGTTCCGGATTTTCTTGTTGGTGGTCATGGTCTACCAAAGTGTGGCCATATTAATCCTTTTCAGGCTGCTGTTATGCCGCCGGTAGACATCGTTGGACCCTCCGGTACAGTGCCTGATGACAAAGCTGATGATTCAAACAATCTGAAGAAAGTCTCGTCGGAAATGAAGGTAACTCCGGCACCGGAAAAGTCGTCGGAAAAAAAGCAACCCGTTAATATGGAAGGTGAAACGCCTGCATTAAATGCCTCGGGAGGTCAAAAGGCGGATATAAATGCAATTAATCATGATGATACATTTCCTAGTATTATTGACCAATCCGTTGATGAGTGTGCAGAGAATGTCGGCATCAATCATGGCCATGCTAAAGGTATTTATTTCTTTGGGCCCACTCCCTGTGATACCCCAAAAGGCAGCCATAAACGTGGTAGAAGGCACTCAATTAAAATTCGGCCCAACAAGCATATTAGCCCAACCCAAAATGGTAGTCCCCTTAACAGTCCTAGCCCAAGTCAACCCTTAAAAAAAAGAAGACACGAGGATTCCCATATCCCTTCTTCTGTTCCTTTCAACTTTCCACTACCTCCTCACCCATCCTACACATACAACTGCTGCTGATACTTTCCTGGTGCCGAACCTTAACACTGAAGACCATGAAGATACTAATACGGCAGGCCAGACAGAAACGGGGGTCAATCATGATGGCTCTGGTGATCACGTTAACAGTGATGCACCTGTTCAAGATGAAACAGATGCAACGATTGAAGTGGGTCGAATCGCTGGTATGGAGGTGAGCAATTATTCATCTCATATTAGCGACTTAGTCATGGGGGAAGGTCCTATTAATAGTTCTCAATGAATTTCTTAACAATCAATATCCGGGGGGTGGGTAATGCTCACAAGGCTGATTGGATTAAAAACATCAAAAAAGATATGGGGGTACACTTTATTGCTGTACAAGAAACGATGTTCGCGGATGGCAGTAGAATCAGATTTGCAAGTTATTGGGGTAATTCCAAGCTTGAGGTGGAATGGTTTAATTCGGATGGTAGGTCTGGTGGCATGGCATGTCTTTGGGATCCCAACATCTTTTTTAAATCCAATACTATGAAGCACAGGCATTACCTTTTGATTTCTGGCAAGATAAAAGGTATGGATGACAGTTTACATGTTCTAAATGTTTATGCCCCACAATCTTCGGCTGCTAAAAGGAATTTATGGGGGGAAATTGCTGCTTTGAAAGAATCACTTGGGGGTATTTGGATCCTACTTGGGGATTTCAATCAAGTAAGATCGCCTGAAGAAAGAAGGAATACGGCCTTCGATGCTAACTCGGCTGCTAATTTTAATGCTTTCATTTACTTTACAAATTTGTCTGAGTATAACATGAACGGTCAGAAATTTACTAGAAGAGAAGATCGGGGCAATAAACTTAGTAAGATCGATCACGTCTTTGTATGTGACAGGTTTTGGGGCTTATGGCCAAGGGCCACTTTGAGAGCCTTACCAAGACATCTTTCGGACCACAACCCTCTTTTCCTCAAAACAAAAGACATTGATTTCGGGCATATACCTTTCAAATTTTTTAATTCATGGCTTCAAAAGCCGGGGTTCGAAAACATTGTCCGACGCGCTGTAGCATCTTTTGAGCATGGCGGGCCTCTTGATTTGTACCTTGCTGAGAAACTGAAAGCAATTAAAAATGACATAAAAGGGTGGAATAAAGCAACAAAAGAATCTGATGGGGCTGCTATGAAGACTGCCATGGATGCTGCAGTGGCACTTGACAGGTTATGTGATGATAGAGACTTATCTGAAGAGGAAATCATTGAATATCAAAATCATAAAAGCACCATTTTGTCGCTTAAGGAATACACTCTAAAAGATCTAAAACAAAAATCTCGGGTCAAGTGGGCTATTGAAGGCGACGAAAATTCTGCTTTCTATCACGGCTTTATTAACAGTAGAATTTCCAGAAGCAGATTGAATGGACTCTTGATTAACGGGCAATGGTGCGATGACCCCACGGAGATTAAGGAGGAGGTGCGGACGTTTTTTGAAGACAAATTCACCGAGCCAGTTCTTGACCGTCCATCTTTTCATTGTTACCATGTCAAGAAGTTATCTATGGAACAAGGTTCTTTCCTTGTCTCGGACTTTTCTTTCGAAGAGGTAAAAAATGCGGTGTGGGATTGCGGGGGTGACAAAGCACCGGGCCCGGATGGGTTTAACTTCACTTTCATTAAACACTTTTGGGATATTTTGGGGCATGATTTTTTTGATATTATGAACCACTTTCACTTAAACGGCACAATCTCAAGGGGGTGTAGTTCATCCTTTATTACACTTATCCCAAAAGTTAATGACCCGTCTAGCTTAAATGAATTTAGACCTATCAATCTTATTGGGTGTATTAGCAAAGTTATCTCCAAGTTACTTGCTAATAGACTCAAATCGGTGATTGGTTCTATTATCTCCGAAGAGCAATCGGCGTATTTAAAGGATAGGAACATACTTGATGGCCCGTTAATTACGAACGAAATTATTTCTTGGGTCAAGCGTGCTAAGACCCGGGCTTTCTTATTCAAGATAGATTTTGAAAAGGCTTTTGATTCGATTAGTTGGTCTTTTGTTGACTCGGTTCTTCAACAAATGAACTTTCCGGCGAAATGGAGGTCTTGGATTATGGGCATCTTTGCATCATCCCGATCCTCGGTACTGGTGAATGGATCACCAACCAAGGAATTCCAATGCCACAGGGGAGTTAGACAAGGGGACCCACTCTCCCCGTTCATTTTCATTCTTGCGATGGAAGCGCTATCTAGTTTCTTGCTTAATGCATTCATGGTGGGAACAATTAAAGGTATTTCATTGCCAAATAATGGGCCTTCTATCACCCATCTTATATTTGCAGATGATGTTATGATATTGGGGGATTGGTCGGAACAAAACGTGAAGAATATTCACCGACTCATGAGATGTTTTTATTTAGTTTCTGGACTCAAGATTAATATGGGGAAATCGAGTTTTTTTGGCATTGGCACATCTCCGACAGAAAACGCTGCCATGGCAGGCCTTTTAAGATGCAATGCGGGTACTTGTCCTTTCACATACTTGGGTCTCAAGGTGGGTGGTAACATGAATAAGTTTAATAATTGGGCTCCGGTGATCGAAACTTTTGAAGCACGATTGTCCTTATGGAAAGCCTCGACACTCTCTATTGGGGGCAGATCCACACTGATCAAATCTGTGCTGGATTCTCTTCCTTTGTACTATTTCTCATTGTATAGTGCGCCAAGCAATGTTATTTCAAGACTTGAAAGTCTAAGGAGAAGATTTTTCTGGGGGGGGGGGGGGGTCGGATGGGCATAACAAAATGAGCTGGGTTAAATGGGAAAAGGTGATTGACACGCAAAAAAATGGTGGTCTGGGATTCGGGGCTTTAAAAGATATGAACGCCAGCCTTTTAGCGAAATGGGCGTGGCGATACAAAACTGAACATGGCAGGCTATGGAGAAATGTTATTAGTTGTCTTCATTTCAACAAGAAGCATGGACTCTTTCTTCCTACAAAGAAAGGGTTATCCGGGGTTTGGGCCAAGATTGCAAAAAAAGAAATCGAGCTACACACCAGAAATGTTTCCTGTTGCAGCTTGATTAAAGGTGCAGTGGGGAATGGCGAAAGCATACAGTTCTGGACAGACTTATGGCTTTTGGATGTTACTCTGCAGCAGCGTTTTCCTGCCCTGTTCGCGATTGAAAAATTCAAAGGTTGCTTGGTTCGTGACAGGCTTGGCTCAGCGGATGCAGGGGCAGTTTTGGCATGGGATTGGCATCGTCTACCTGCTTCTGCGCAAGAGTTGTCTGAGTTTCAGCAACTGCAGACGCTGCTGTCCAACTCGCTGCTGAATGAAGATGCGGATCTTTGGAAATGGACGGCTGATAATTCGGGGTGCTTCTCAGTGAAATCTGTCCGTAAGATTCTTTCTGGCCAAGCCGATGCTACGACCTCCCCTCTCTTTGAATGGAACAATTGGGTCCCCAAAAAGATTAATATCTTCGGGTGGAGAGCAAACCTGGATCGTATACCAACTCGTGTGGAACTGTCCAAAAGAAACATTAACATGCCGAGTATCTTATGTCCTTTTTGTAATGATAAAGAGGAGACAACGGAGCACATCTTTACTACATGTCACGTAAGTTCTATTGTTTGGCAGATGTTATCAAGATGGTTAAACATTCCACCAATCTTTTCTTTCTCCTTTGGCGACCTGCTGAATCTGCATACGCACTTGGCTGGTTCAACAATCAAAAAGAAGACGGTTCATGCGCTTATTCTTATAGCTTGTTGGTGGCTATGGAAGCTAAGAAACGAGATTGTTTTCTCGAATCGAAGACTGGATATTGCAAGACTTCTGGCGGATATTAAAAGTTCGAGTTATCACTGGATCAAGAATCGAGCGAAAATGTATGATGTACAATGGTCAAATTGGTGTGCTTTCAACTTTGTGTAATCTTTTATCTAGCACCTTGCTAGTTTTTTAATAAAATCCGCCGTTCAAAAAAAAAAAAAAAAAAAAAAGATATGTTCACTACCTCACCATGAGAAGTGAATATATCCTTTGTTGGTGAAAGGTGATCACTAACGGTTGGTCAAAAATCAAAGAGTGGACTTATGATGAGCTAGTTAACATCCACATGAACCATTATATATCATGTGTTTATATTTTGGCTATAATTTTATCTCCGATCTCTTTCATCACCCCTAAAATATCAAAAAATAAAGCGAAACCTTAATCCTAGAAGTTTTTGTAATAAATAAAAAAAAACATGTTAACCTTGTTTAGGTCCTACAAATCTACAATCATCATTTATCGAAACATATGTGAGTTCAATACTCAGTTCCTCCACTTCCATATATATATATATATATAGGCTAAGTATTGGGAAGAAACCCAAAATTTTGAAGAAACTCCCACAAACTCAACTAATGGCTCTTATTGCTCCACATCATCATGCTTTCAAATTATAACAAATGGGAGGGAAAGGGTATTATAGACAATTTCCTTGTCACCTCTCTCTCTCCTAGTATATATATGTCTTTCCCTTTCTCTCTCTCTTTATTTTTCATAATTTAAATTATCTGTATTCTTTTTTTTTTTCATCCCCTTTCTCTATCCTTCTCTATAAAAACACCATCCACCACCAACCACCAGCACCACCTCCACCATCGACCACCGACCTCCACCCACCATCCACCACCAACCACCAGCACCACCTCCACCACCGACCTCCACCCACCCTATATAAATAACCACTCTTTTATATATATTCCACACCTCGTTCATGTATCCAATCACCACACTCCCTCCCTCACTTTATTCCTTCATTTCCTTTCCTTCTCTTCTTCAACCCAACCCTTCCCTTTTATTTTTAATTTTCATCATCATCAACAATAATGGCCGATCAGCTTACCGATGACCAGATCTCTGAATTCAAGGAAGCCTTCAGCCTATTCGACAAAGACGGCGATGGTCAGTCACCTCTCTCTCACCCCTTTATATTTCATCCCATATTTTGCCTTACAAACCCTAATTCCATACTTATATCATTTTATTATTTAGTTTTTTTTTAATCCCTATTTTGGGGTATGTTTTTTTGTGGGTTTTGATGGGTTCAATTTTTGGGGGATTTTTGGGAGGATTTTTTTTTTGTGGTTGTTGGTGGGTAAATTTTTGGCTGAGATGCTTTTTTTTGTGTGGTTGTTTGGTGGGTAATTTTTGGATGGTTTCAATTTGAAATATCATTTTGTTTCCTGAATGAATTTTCTTTGTGGATTATTAGAATCATTGTTTAGTTATAGCAAATCTGTTTTTTTAGGAGGTTTGAAAGTATGTTTTTTTGCTCTCTGTTTTTTTTTTCTATGTGTTTAGTTATTGCAAATCTTTTTTTTTTTTTTTTGTGCGGTCAAAGTATGTTTTTTTATGCAGTCTAAATGTATGATCTTTGCAGAGTACAAAGTTTTGTCTGTTTTTGCAGTAAAAAAATCTGTTACACACGTAACAGAAAATGTCTGTTTTGCCATGGTGTTGCAAGTTAAGTGTTTTTTATATATTAATGGTGTTTCGAGTTATTATTTGTCTTTTTAGATTGTTATTTTTGTTTTCCAAAAGATTCACGTCATCATTTTTAGTAAGCATCAAAAAATTGATTTTATTTTTAATTTGCATTTTTTTAATTCATAAAAAAAGACCATGAATATTTCACTTTTTTATAGGAAATGTCTTCTTTTGGGGGTTAGGTGGTTTAATATTTTTATTTTTTTTAAGTTAGAAATAATTATTGATTTTTTGTGTGTTAGCATCTATTTTTTTTGGATGATTTATAATGTTAAACATCGAGAATGATTTTTCGTTTTGTGTTCATGTTCGTAGTACTTTTGTGTGGTAGTTAGGGTGTTTTTATCGTCTATATTTTTGTATAATCTTTGTGCTGAGTTAGGCTGTTACGTGTGTAGCATGTCCGTTTTTTTTGCAGTCAAATTCTGTTTTCTATGTTTACTAGCATATCAAATTCTGCTTTCTATGTTTACTAGCATATCAAATTCTGCTCTATGTTTACTGTAGACTACAAAAGTTTTTTTTTTTTGCTGTGTTTTCCTGTTACACATGTAACACTCGTGTGTTTTTGCACCATGTCTGTCTATTTTTTTTTTTTTTGAATGTATGAGTTTTTTTTATGTTACCTATGTGTTGTTTACAGAAAATGTCTTTTTTGTATGGCCTCTATTTTGTATTATGTATTTCTTTATAAAGATTCATTTTTATTATTAAAGAATCATTTGTTAAGGTGTTTTATCTGTGTTTAGTTATACCATATCTGTGTGCACGTTAGGGTGTTACGTGTGTAGCATATCTTTTTTTTGGTGTCAATGTGTGTTGTGTGCAGTCAGAATGTTTGATGTTTTGCAGACTACAAAGGTTTGTATGTGTTTGCAGACAAAAAACGCCTGTTTACACACGTAACGCTCGATTTTGCCATGGCTCCTTATTGTATATTAAATAAGCTGTTTTCCGCACACAACATTAGTTTGTTTCACCAAGAATAAATGGTCTGTATTTTGTTCATGTTATGAAATATAATGCTTTTTCAAAAGAGTGAAGTTTGAAATTTGATCTTGAACCTTTATTATGTAGAAAGTTACACACTTTGACTTTTGAGGTCAACTCTAGCATGCCTTGTATCTAAGATTGATGATAACTGTATGTTTTTTATGATTTTCAAAAGGGTAAAGTTTGAAATTTGATTTTGAATCTTTTGAATAAAAAAGTAGTGAATTTTAAAAAGTAAATTTATGTGGAGTGTGTGCAATGAATGGTACACATTTTGCAGTCAAATTTATGTGGAGTGTGTGCAATGAATGGTACACACTGTTACGTGTGTAGTATATCTGTTTTTTGCAGTCAAATTCTGTTTTCTATGTTTTCTAGCATATCAGATTCTGCTCTATGTTTACTGCAGACTACAAAAGTTTTTGCTGTGTTTTCCTGTTACACATGTAACACTCGTGTGTTTTTGCACCATGTCTGTCTAGTTTTTTTTGTTTTCTCATGTATGAGTTTTTTTTAATGTTACCTATGTCTTTTTTACAGAAAATGTCTGTTTTTGTGTTTTCTCATATAGTCTTATCTATAACTAAAGACAGAAAATGTGTTGTTATTTGTTTTAAGAATGACTTTTCAGAATGTTTGTTATTTGTGTTTTCTCTGTGTTTAGTTAGGGTGTTTTTCTCGTCTATATGGTCGTATCATCTTTGTGAATTTACTTAGGGTGTTTTTTCCTGTGTTAAGGTAGGATGTTACGTGTGTAGTGTATCTGTTTTGCAGTCAAAGGTTGCTTGTAATTCAGTAAAAAATGTATGCTGGGTGCAAACTACAAAAGTTTGTCTGTGTTTCCAGAAAAAAATCCTGTTACACATGTAACACTCGTGTTTTTTGCACCTTATCAGGAATGTAATATTGCATATTATAGAGGAAGAATTTGGAAAAAAATTCTTGAATGGAATGTCATTGATCATGGGATGAAATCTATGTTTGCGTATGTTTCGTATGTAACAGCACCACTAAGTTGGTATACATTAGTTTCTGTTTTTTTACTATATACAAAGTTTTGATTTTTTCATGTAAATTGATGAATTTTGTTTTATTTTTGCAGGTGAGCATATTTTTTTGCATTAAAGATGAAGATGATTATCAAGAATGAAGTGTAGACAATTTTTTTTATTTATGATAGTTTTTTTTAGCATTTTGTCGATTTGTAATGACCGTTTTGTTTGTTTTAGCACTTTGTAAGAAACAATTCTTGTGTACATTTGAATGTTTTTTGATCTATAAAGTTTTTAATTGATTATATACAATCTGTGCAATTTTAACGTACGCAACACTGCATATGTTACATATGTAACACGGGCGTCTGACAGCTTATATAAGAATGTGGAAAAAGTAAGAGAGAGATGATGTGACATGTGTGGGGTCCACACTGTCATATCTGCTTTTCAGAAAATGGCATTTGACCATTGTGCCCTTTTTTTGTCATCTACCTAATTATTTTATT
Organism: Ambrosia trifida; assembly: GCA_028751855.1. Taxonomy (NCBI): domain Eukaryota; kingdom Viridiplantae; phylum Streptophyta; class Magnoliopsida; order Asterales; family Asteraceae; genus Ambrosia; species Ambrosia trifida. Next base: position 75,304,434 of record CM054123.1, on the reverse strand, counting down.
AAAATAAATGTAGAATCAATCTAAGCCATTGATCACTTTAGATCAATGGTCTAGATTAAGTTTACCAAGTTTCTTCAAAATAGGAGGGTTTTTATTTAATCCTTGCCCTATATATATATATATATATATATATATATATATAGGGTGGGGTTCATGTAGAAAGTGGTGTTTTCCTAAGAAGTGTAGGAAGTGTTTTAGGCCCTTGGATTAAATTATTAATGGTCTAGATTGAATGAGTGGCACGATTGTAATTAGTGTTTTATAATTAGTGGTTAATTAAAACATATAGGGGTATTATGGTAAATGTATTCTTGTTTTAAAAGCAACCAACACACTAAATGTTGTAATCAATCCCTTTTTTTACTCTCATTTCCATATCGAAATCCTCTGCAAAGAGGAAATAAGAATCCACAAAAAAAGCATTGATTTAGATAAACATTTTGGAGCAAAATTCAAACGTGAGATTTAAACCCTCTTTGCTTTTCATTAAATTGGTATGTTTTGAAAAAAAAAAATTGTGGTGTTTTCCGAATTTATGCATAAGAAGATGAAGTGTGAAACAACGCAGTGTTTTGATTGAAGGCGTTGAACAGACGAGGTAAAAAGATAAACGGTGGATCAAGTAAATCGCTGATTGAAATTGTGTCATTATAAATCAAACGATGTTTTATCATGTATATTTTGTGTAAGGTTACATGTCGGTGTTTATTTCTTCACCTGGTGTTTTAACTAGGGCTGAGCATTTGCCAAAGACCGACCCGACCCGGAAGAAACCCGACCCGACCCGAAAACCGAAACCCCTTATTATCAAGGACCGATAACTGGATCTAAATGTACATATCGGTTTCGGTCCTGCACAAAGTCGGGTCATCGGTTTTCAGGCTTAGACCGAGACCGATGCTTCCAAAAGTACCTTCTTTATTTGTTTAAAGTACACTACCCTCCTTCAGATGGATATTATAGCTGCAACGCACTGATTTGAGGTTAATGGTATAAAACGATCCAAAACTATCAGCCTTTATTTTCTCCGATTTGAATAACAGCCGCACCAACACATTTCACCACCATCTCAAGTTTGCGACTTCTGTTAACGAGACTAACTTAAGAAAAATAGAGGTTGTTGTGATGGGGTGTACTCTTGTAACTAATGGTGAAAAATAGAAAAGATGAAGAAAGGTTTTTTTGGTTCAGAGGAGAAGACAATGAAAGAAAGAGAGAGAAATGTTTATGTAGTTTTATGAATAAAAAAGTTATTATTATTAAAATAAAATATTGAGTTTAAATGTTTCTTTACAAGATAGTACTGAATTGTTTATGTTTTCAAAGTCATGTCAGCTTTTATAAAGGAAAGAGCTCATCCTTTCATCTACTCCATATCCTAACCGTTGGATTATGTTTAACTTTTTCTCAAACAAATAAATTGGTCAAAAGAGTTTGTTTTTACTTTTCAATTGATCTCTCTCACCTACTAAGAACCATGGAGAACAGAAAAATATAGCAGTAATCAAGAATGATAAAGGCTATAATCGGTCCAGCAGCAACAATCGGGTTTTTTAGTTACCTGGACCGGAACCGACCCGAGACCCGAAACACCCCCAAAAACAGAACCGAAATGTTACCCGGGTGTAACAGGTCGGGTCGGGTAAGGTCCATACTCGGTTCGGTTCTCGGGTTTTTTTCGGTCCGGTCCTTATATGCTCACCCCTAGTTTTAACAATGTTTATTTCTTCGTATAGTGTTTTACTGGTGTTTATTTCTTCGCATAGTGTTTTATAACAACTGACAGTGTCTTATCATTTTTTAATGGTTGTTAGTTGATTTATTTCTTCGCATGGTGTTTTTTCATTGATTATTTCTTTGCAAGGTTACCAATGTTTATTCCTTCGCATGGTATTTTATCAATGTTTATTTCTCCGTATAGCGTTTTATCAATGTTTATTTCTCCGTATAGCGTTTTATCAATGTTTATTTCTTCGTATAGTGTTTTATCGGTGTTTATTTCTTCTCAAGATGTTGTGTTTTATGTTTATAAGTTTTATGTTAGTGTGTTTTAATGTTTGACAGTTGATGTTGTAGTGTTTTATATTCATAAATTGTGTATTATAGTCATCATAGTTGTTCTCATGAAAATCGCCTATTTATAAACTGCATATGGAATTAGATCCATAATAAACTGGATGATAAACTAGATATGGAATTAGACATCATGTTCTCTTTCGATGATATAAACTGGATATGGATCTGAATGTGAATAGAAATGAAGATGATGATATGATGAAATCGTGATAATTATGATGAAGATTATGATATGTAATTAAATATTCAGTTGTCATAAAAAAAGAAAATTGATAAATGATATATATTTCATAATTATCTAATTAATATTTTCAAATTGATTTATTATTAAAAAGACCTAATCCATTTTGTTAATTACCAAGATACCCTTTTCTCTTAGTATTAAGAATGCCACATGTCATGAATGTGTGGCTTCCTACACTTCTTAGAAAAACACTACTTTCTACACAACTCTTAACCTATATATATATATATATATATATATATATATATATATATAGGTAAAGTATATGGAGGAAACCCTCCTTATTTGGTAAACTCTGGAAACTCTGACTTCCCAACATTTTTTTTTTTTGAAAAATATAGGGTATGTAATATACATTTTTTTTAAGCATTTCGAGCCAAAAAAATCGAAAAAGCGCCGAACGGTTTTTTTTTTTAAAAAATAAAAAACGTCTACTGTTTACATATAGTTAACACATTGTTAACACCTGTTATTAGCGCTTAACATGTGTTAGTCAAAATTTTATTTTATTTTTTTAAAAAAAAATACTCAGCGCTTTTTTAATTTTTTTGGCCCAAAATGCTTAAAATCATGTATATTACTTGCCCTATTTTTTTCAAAAAAAAAAAAATATTGGGAAGTCAGAGTTTCCAGAGTTTACTAAATAAGGAGGGTTTTCTCTATAACCATTCCCTATATATATATAGGTTTAGGATCCTGTACAAAGTACATTTTTTGTGAGAAGTGTGAGAAGGACTAAGAATTGACATGTAGACATCATGTTTTGGATTTAGGAATTATGTTTTAGGTTGTTTTAACTTGAAAAACACCAAACACAACAATCTAAAACACAATACAATGTATTATAGTCATTAAATTTAAAAAACAGCTAAAACACACTACTTAACGCTTAAAACACACTGCTAATGTTCTTAGCATGGTGTTTTAAGTTTTAAGCCTAAAATACATTGTTTTCGGTTTTTAATTGTTATGTTTGGTGTTTTTATAGGCAAAACAATCCAAAACATCACGACTAAGTTCAAAAAATGATGCCTAAGTATCAATTTTTAATCTTTCTCACACTTCTCACAAAAAAAAACACTTTGTACAGGATCCTGACCCTATATATATATATATATATATATATATATATATATATATATATATATATATATATATATATATAGGGTTAGGATCGTGTGAGAACCTTATTGAGTTGTGAGAACTAGAGAACTCTTGTGGACCATTGATTGTGATGATCCTATGGTTAGGATTTAATCTAGAGGTTTTTTTGTCTTTACATGCCAATTAAAAAGTTATTATAATACTATTTTAATTTTTTAATATAAAAAAGTACAATAAAGGGTATTTAGGTAAAAAGACCATGAAAGAGAAAATAAATATTATAATACTATTTTAATTTTTTATTTAATTATTAAAAAAATCATATTTTTAAAATAAAATCTGATGAGATGATCTACCATAATTTACACTGGTGTAATTATTTACACCAGTGTAAATCTGCCATACACAAACTTTTACAAAATTATGTTAGTGTAAAAACCAAACAAAACATATGATAAGGATGATTTACACTGGTGCAAATTACACCAGTGTTTACTAAAACATCTATATATGCCCAAACATCTTTATAAAATCAAAAAAATATGCTGGTGTAATTATTTACACCAGTGTAAACTGGATGCACAAAATTTACAAAAAAATATGCTGGTGTAAAAATACCAAACAAACATATGATGAGGATGATTTACACTGATGTAATCCACCATGATTTACTCTGGTATAGTTTTTTACACCAATGTAAATCTACCATACACAAACTACTCCAACAAAATGCAAACCAAAACATTTATAAAAAAATGTACATTACATCAATGTAATAACCAAACATTTATAAAAAAAACATACTACACATTATTTAAAAAAAAAACCTGCTGCATCTTCGAATAAAGCATCTTCGAATAAAGCATCATCGTCCATCAAACATCATCATCTTCGAATAAGCATCATCATCCATCAAACATCATCTTCTTCGTTAGATCTGTTTCTGAAACCTCCGACCACCGCCCAAAAACCATGATCGGACCCCTATCATCTCCTTCACATCAACTCCCTGCCAAAACCCCTGCTACACAAAAACCCTGCTACACAAAAACACTAGTGTAAAACCCCAAAAACAACATATATACCACAAACTTCTAAATAAAATACACTAGTGTAAAAAACAAAACTACAAAAAGATCTACACATCAAAACCTTTACAAATTTCATATTTTACACCGGTATTTTTACATAAAATAATAATAATAATAATAATAATAAATAATAATAATAATAACAATAACAGAAATAATAATAATAATAATAATAATAACAGAAAATAATAATAATATTAATAAATAATAACATAAATAATAATAATAAAAATAATAACAAAAATAATAATAATACTAATAATAATAATAACAGAGGGTTAATAATAATAATAATAATAATAATAATAATAATAATAATAATAATAATAATAATAAAAGCATCTGGATCTGTTCGTCTTCATCATCACTACCATGGATCCCATCGGGGAAAACACCATCACCACCATCACAGTCGTCTTCATCATCACCACCATGGATCTGTTCGTCATCACCACCATCCCATCTTCATCATCACAGTCGCCCTCCCCTACGTCCTCCACCCCTCTGCAAAACCCACCACCACCATCAACCACCTTCGTCTCCCCTCTGCATCATCTTCGAACACCCTCTACAACCCCCCACTGTCATCAACCACCCTCTGCAAAAACCCACCACCACCAACGAGCCCTAACAGATCTGCATCATCGGCCACCACCACCGTCGTCTTCAACCCGTCCTCTTTTCTTCTTTATTAGAGAGAGAGAAGAAAGAGATAGAGAGAGACGAGAGAGAGCAGAGAGAGACGAGAGAGAGCAGAGAGAGACGAGAGATAGCAGAGAAAGAGGGTGAAGAGAGAGAGAGAAGAGAGAGAGAGTGTGTGATTTAAAAAAAAAAATCATTAAATCTTTTAATATTTAAAAGGTGATTTGGGGGGGTGGGGTGGGGGTGGGGTAGGGGATGGTAATTTACTATCTTACCCTTATATTATTATATTGATAATATTGTAATGTGTGGTCAAGATTAGTTCCCTAGTTCTCACAACTCAAGGTAGTTCTCATATGATCCGGATCCTATATATATATATATATATATATATATATATATATATATATATATATATATATATATATATATGAAGTTGATGCACAAGGGCATCTTGAATTCTTGATAATTAAAACCCATCTATGCATAAAAGGTCCCATATGCATTCCTCATGTATGGAAAACATATAAGAATACTGAAAGTCAATCACACAGGAGTGTAACCAAAGAGGATAAATTCAGTCGGCAAAAAAAATAATAAAATATCATTTCAAGTATTATTTAAATTAATAAATAAATGGCAGCAAATTGTGAGCATTTGGTATCAATTTTCACGAAACCCTTTTCACAAAACGCCAAATTCTGAGGCATCACACCGCACATCCCACCCTATATGTTTTGGTTTGATAGGGACGAATGAATCACAAAATCCATATAAAACTATTGGAAATTCCTTCGGTCAAATTACAAACAAATTTTAATGTATATCTCTAGTATTTTTAATTTTATTTGTTAATAAAGTAGTTGATTATTAAAAATAAAAAAAGAAGATGATGCAGTGGGTGGAAAGGTATAGATGACAAGAGTTGTTAGGGAGAAAGGAGGGGTTTGTTTTGTCTTGATATAAAAAAGGCATCCAACTTCCAAACAAACCAAAGTGGACCTTTCCTTCTAGTTAAACATCTTTATTTCACCACTTCTAATCACTAATATTATTTTAATCAATATTTAAATATTAATTAAGTGTTAATTATTTTATTGTGTGACATAAGAGTGGGTGGTCACTTAAAAGGTGAACTTTACATGGAGTTAAGGATTAGTTTAGTACATTATATAACATTTTGGTTAAGACAAAAGAGTCTCTAATTGCATGAAACATCAATTATAATATAACTCCTAATTTTACAGGTTGCGCGTTGCGGCGGTCGGAGAAGTCGAAATGTACAAAATGTAAAGTAACTCGAATTTGTACAGTCTAATAAAAAATGTATTATATATTATATTTGACCCGACTCATTTCCAAATAAAATTGACGTCAAGACCTAAACCAACTAAAACGTAGATAAAAATATCACGAGAACGTATTATATATATATATATATATATATATATATATATTTAACCTAACTCATTTCTAAAAATAATTATGTTGAAAAGTAAACACATTAAATTTATATCAACACGTATATAAAACCAAAAATGTGTGATATAATATATGATACGGAAAATCTAGTTTATGGGGAGTGATACAAAAATTAAAATATCAATTTTCCTTGTTTTAAAACCTTTAAAACCAATTTCTTATATCTCAACTATATTATTATTATGTTACACTTCAATAGTGTAAGGTAAAATGCTCACTTTAATAAATAGATGTTATGTGGCATCCTCCACTCACACAACTAAATATTTTTTTTTTATTTATTACGATTTATACTTATGTATTAATAGAATGTTTTTATGAATTTAAACACTCATGATATTGTATTATTCTAGCATGGTGGTAAGCTTCTCTACCTTACACTCATGTGCCAAAGTTTGCCCAAGCTTATCAAATTTGGTAATTCTCTTTCACTTTTAATTAAGTCAAGTTTATAAATATTTATTTATTAAATAACAAATGCTTATATGTGACATAAACGAAAAAGTGATATAGAAAATACATTTTGTTTATGGTACTTTATAATAATTTAGGTGTAGATTCCTTACTATTTATTTTTGGGTTTTAGCTTGCTATACCATTTGGTGATATTGAAACGAGTCGATACTCATTGAATTTGTGTCACGTCCTTGCGGCAACGCGTGAGTTTATATGCCTCTATTTATTTTTATATATAATAAAAACCAAAGAATCAATAAAAGTCATGAAACTAACAAACTTTTGATGTTTAACTCGTATAATAACCAACTCACATAATTCATTTTTTGTGTTTGTAGATATCCTTTACATGTATATACACATATGCACAAAAATGAAAACATAATTTTTTTCTACTTTACACAATCCATAATATTTTAAAAGTTTAATAAAAACTTTGATAAAGATATATAATGATGAATTTTATCAATTGACAAAGGAGTTGAATATTGACAAATGCTCATATGCACTGTTGTGTTACAAAACAGAAATGTTTTGAAAACTTACGAAACATTTCAATTATGATATATACAAACTGTTGAGATTATAATTTTTTTTATTTACATAATCAAATTTAAAATTTTAATTAGTTACTAACTTTTCAAAAATTATGTTTAAACTATATATAGTTTAAATTTACTTGTGAGTATTAAATTGAATCATTCAGAAATAGAAATTAACTATTTCTTATATCCATCCATAGTGGTGGAGTGGTGGAGAGGCCTTATGTTCACTTAGGTGATCAAGGGTTCAATTCCCACTTCCAACATTATGGTTTCGTATCCGGGTGAAGATCGAATACGGGTGGCGCCGGTTCGAATCTGACGGGCGGTGAGGTTTTACCGAGTTCTATAACACTGTCGTGCCTTCGGGCGGGTGGGGCTCGGGTTTCCGCGCATCAGGAGAAGGCGGGGGCTGCTGGAGGTCGAGTAGTCGATTCTTGGGCACGACGCCCCGCAAGGGTGGTTGCCACACAGTTGTTCGCCGATAAAAAAAAAAAACTATTTCTTATAATTTTGACATCATTTTTACATGAGGGCTAGACTAAACAATCTCATAATTGAGATCATGCCTTTTCCCCAAATCTCTCCACATGCATAAAAGCCACATAAAAACGGAAGAAAACAAAAGGTGTTATGATTAAAGGAATATTTAGTTGTGATGCTTGTAACTTTACATTGGGTTTATTTTTCTCTCAGTTAGTTGTTAATTTTAATGCATTTATGAAAATTACTAAATGAAGCTTCTTTATTAGTGGGAATGTCTGCGCGCTACTATGGGTGTGTTTATTTTGTTATCTTATAGTTGTTGGGGTTTGTGATGTGGGTGTATGTCGTTTGTGGATGATTCCTTAATGCAACCTACCCAACACGTGTGCCTTCTTCAAGATCCAGACCACTTTTAGGTGTATTCAGACAGTTTTGTCCACATTGGTTTAAGCACTTTTGGAGATTTCTATGTTTGAGGTGATTTAGAAGGGCCTCACCTTGCCTGATGTGCCTTTGACTACTTCAGATATAAGCCTAACCAAACTCTCAAATACATTTGAGATTTGTTTGGCGTTTATAACATTTGCATCTTCTATGTTTGGGTTAATTATCTTTGTGCATCTAGCCACCTATGTGCATAAACAATACAACATTTGTAAATAAGAGAGGAAAAAATGGTTTTTTTATTAAGGTAATATGAAACTATGAACCTGAAGAGGTTGCTCATGTTGTATAATTTGTTTTCTCATAAACAAGATAGCATTGGCTAGGTGCAGGGAGGCCAATGTCTGATTCCTTAATACTATCAAAGATGAAAATGATTAGAACTCCGGTTTAGTAACAAAATGCCCATCATATTTAACTAACAATATCCACATTATGTGCGTGTGTGTGGGATATACCATAAACAACATTACGCCTATTAACTGTAATCCTTTTATGAACCGCTAATGCTGACAGAAGCGCAACATCGGTAGCAACGTTATCATTCTATAGCTATTAAAATATCTAACAGACTATTTATAAAATTGGTTCACACGGTGGCTTGATAAGCTTTTAGACTCCTAGTCAAAAGTGGGTTTGAGTTTAAACATGTCATCCTTAGTACAAGACAAAACTAGCCATGTCAGATTAAGAAGGTCTGCAAACGGTTTTTGTCATCTTCTAGCTTTTTTTTTTTTTTTTTTTTGTTAGAAATAGTTTATTTTGTTAGCAAAATTGGCTAAATCTTTAAACAAAACAATTAAAAAGAATGTATACTTAACTGAACTTTTTTGAATAATCCATTTAAAATTTAAAACATCTGTAACTAAATTATTTAAAATTGGCACCTCTTAGTTGAAAGAAACTATTAAAAACACTAACTTGAAGGACGTGTTAGCTTGTCGGCCTGAAGAACTGAAAATGACTTCATCAACATTCTCCAACTCTAAGCGGTAAGGTTTACCTTTTAGCACCGAATTTGTCGTTGACTTTGACTAAACTCTTGGCGCCAGTATTTCAAGAATTGATGCACCTTGTTGCTAAACAAAACAAAAACATCCATATATTCTATAAGGCTAGGTGCTCAAAAAATGGCACCCACACAAACAGTTGATCATGCAGGGCTATAACAGCTGAAGTTCGATGACGGTCGATCCTATATGGCAAGCTCACAACCTTGTTCACAGAAAGTTGATTGTCAGTTGATTTTTAATCAATTATAAGCAATACTGTTTATTTTCAACTTTGTTATCAGGTTCACATACATACCTCTATAGAGGGAAAAATGCCCCAAGTATTGCCGAACTGTTCTAGTTGTCAAGATATAACCCAGCGACCGGTTGGATCACACTTTACCCACACCTACTCACTTCCACATATTGTATTTCACGGTATGTCTAAAGATGAAATGATTGCATTCTAATGCTTACGACGAAGCAAGTTGAATTGTAGAAAGTTTTTTATAAATATGGGGATTATGTGATCTTAATAGGGTGTGTAACTACACCTCTTTTTTTATTGTTCATCTCAAAGTTGTACCGTTTAAAACCTTAAAAGGATGTATAACATATATGTATATATGTATATGCGTGTCACCTCTTCACTCCAAAGTCCATGAACCAAGCACCTCAAAACTATCATTTTGTATGAACAGTTTTACAAAACATGTAATAAGTCGTAAGACTAAGATAAAATCAATTTAACTATAACGGGAGTTGTTTGAAAGAAATCATAAAAAAATAACATACAAACTTACAATTCCATGCACATTGATCTTCACCTAATCAACGGGGAAGCCAACATCCACAAATGGTGAGTCTAAGCTGACAAATTCATCACAACAAACATGTGTTAGTAGTGAAATAGTTATTCAATTCAAAGAAAGACAATATTCGTGTAAACGGGTTGCTATCCATACAATACCCAAGCAATTTCCCTTTGTTTTCATGATTTAGCTTTGCCAAATCAGCAACCTGAAATAATAGAACAATTTGAGCAAAATAATGATAGACTCAACCTCATAAAAATGCAAGCTTTTTGTTCAATTTGTTATAACTTACCTTTTTCTGATAATAGAGCCCAATATAGCGGGTCCAGTGCTCTTCTATGATGCAAAGATATGACCCACATTTCGGGCTCATTTTTCATAACGCCTTTGTAAAATAAACTACCTGATGAATAAATGATAATGTTGCTAAAATCTTCACAAGCAACCTCAAGTTATTGTCGGCTATATTTTATCCACCTTTCAACATGTTAGAATCAACATAGACCACCATATGATCTATATAACTTGTGGATTTGTTCCACATATTCAAAGTAGAAGGTATGCTTTTGCATCTCAAAACGAAAGTGAAAACGACAACGAGAAAAACAGACCCAACAATCGACGAAGCAAAGTAACAAAAGGGTGTGCGACGATGGTGGCTTTCGAATGACAAATTCGATTGGTATTTAAGATAGAATTGTTGATTTATGATTTGTAAAGAAGATTTTCTTTGCATCTTCCTAGAATGAATTGCATTTTGTTTGATTGTTTAAATTTAATGTCTGAAAATAAATTGGGTGACGTTTAAGAATATGAAAGGACAAGCAGAGAACTTGAAGAGATGAGAGGGGCATGAAGGGAATAGATTTTATTATTTAACTAAAACTCTAGATAGATTTACTACAACTTTGTAAGCATCTTAATTTACACCTAAGTGACTAATTTGACCTTATAAAATATGCTTTAGTAACTTGTATATGTAGCAATAAAACTTGTACCCATAACATAATGACAATCTTCTACATGCTTGGTACTTAATAAGATATAATAGATAATGAAATAATGATAATGATGATTAATGGTAATGATAATGATGAATAATGGCTCACATTGAAGACGAGTATTGATGAAATAATGAGGAATAAAAGAATTGAGATAAATGTTACGGGTTTCAAGAATGTAGTGTTTTGCATTACTCACTTATACAATTGTTATCATAAGTTATACACCACGGGCATAAGTGGAAGAAAGAGACTAAAAATTAGAGATTTACACTTGTGTCTCTTGATATGACATTTTAAAAATGGTTTAAAATTATAAAAATATTTATCGAGTTTCTTTAATAAAGTAATATAGATGATGTAAATTTCATTATTTTATTTACATTATCAAGCGACCAATTTATGTTTATCTAGCTCATTCGTAGTTTCGTACAATGACCGTAACACAAATCACATATACATTATATACATTATAATTTATATATGTATATATGTGTGTATCATGACGTAAACGGCTTTGTGTCAACATTCCATGTGAAAAGTAATCATGATAGCTTAAACGAAGGTTTTAAAACAAGAGGAGGTTTACACGTTACTTAAATTATGTCTTTATACAATTATACTTGAACCAAAAAACATAATCAACACGTTTAATTCAATATACATGATCTCAAAAGCAAAATACGATACATAACTAACAGTCAATTTTCATTTTTTTAACGGTAAACTTCATAAACGCTCAATTTTTAATAATTAATTAACATCTTTTTGTAGTGACTTTATATGTCAGTGTCTGATATTATCAAATTAATATGTTTCACAACTATAAGACTCGTGTTACATACCTAATATATGTTTATGAAGAAGAAGAAGAAAAAAGGTATGTTATTTATTTGTAGAGCATTATATAACAACCATATATAACAACATAGAACCTTATACTACTTTACTTTAATATAATATACATTTTAGAACTGCATTTCTTTTAACTCGTGATATAAATCGATTTTGTGTTTTGATGTTAGGTGAAAGAGGAAAGCGTACATCATAATAAATGAGAACACATGGTGTGGATGGGCAACGGCCTAAGTTTAGAAAGTGTGGCACATGACACATGACAACATGCATGCATCAATGCAAGACAACTCTCGGAGCAATATTTGTCTTTGTATCCACATTTAAAGAACTAATAGAAAATTTTGATAAATAGTAATAATACTAAACTGGTCCTACTTTTCTTATCTTTATATGTTGTGGGCGTTAATGCCACCCCTGTAATTCAAACAGGCTGCTTTAACACGTTGACCAATTTTGGTTCAATAAATATTAAAGAACACGTACAACGAATAGTTTTACATTAATAACATTGCCTACGGTTTTTTTACCGTGGTTTCTTTGGTAATTCACTAAGAGATTCCCCATTGCGAAAACGTGGGTAATTGTAACTTCCATTAAATAACTATACTGAGTGAGAACATAGACGATCCAATGAGATCTTGTAAGCTATGAGTCCTGTATGAACCTGCACACGGTAAAAAACCGTTAGGCTCGTTAAAAAGGAGGATGGAGGGTCTCTCTGTAACCACCATCCGGCGTGAGGATATGTATTTGTTTAGTGAGAGAAAGTAGAGAGAGAAAGTGTAGTTCGGAGTGTGCGCATTCGTGTGTCAATTGTACTTTATAAGGAGTATTTATAGTGGTCAACAAAGTTGTACTTTGCTTCGGACCCCTTGTACTTGCCTTCGGCTGTGATGGCTTCGTTTGTACCAACGTGGGCTAACGGCCTGAGGCCTGAGGTCTTAAGCCGTAGCTTGTCCTGAGCCGCAGTATAAAGTCTTATACCTCTTCAACTAGAAAGAAAAATATAAATAATATCTACAAGGGTAGAGGTTGTGGTGCTAGAAAGTACCCTAACAACCTTGAATCACATGCTGCAACATCGATCATATGTGTTCTACGTTACCCTAAAACACCATATTTGTTGTTTGTGTTATACCCTAAGAGCATTCACATTTGGTCCACCAAATGTATGTTAGTGTACGTTTCTCTCAAATTATATGTGTTGGGTGTAAGAGCATTCACATTTGGTCCATCAAATGTATGTGAGTGTTTCCCTCAAATTATATAAGGTGTGTGTAAGTGATTGTGAGTGAATGAGAGATAAAATATTTGGTGGAAGCAAGGTTCACCCTTATATTTGGGGGACACTGTTCACCCCTGTAAATATTTTAATATTTTTGTAAGTTGTTGTGAGTGAGGAAAAATAAAATATAATGCTAAAAGTATGAAAACGTATTATTATTTTAATTAGGAAAGGGAATATTTAGAGGTGGGGTAGTGATTTTTAGTGTAATTTGATGGAGGATATTTTGTGGACCAAATGTGAATGCTCTAATTGGTTGTGAGTAGATTAGAGAGAAAATATTTGGTGGAAGCATTGTTCACCCCTATAATGGGGGGGGGGGACACTGTTTATCCCTATTTATATTTTAATATTTTTGTAAGTGGTTGTGAGTGAGAAGAGAGAAAATATAATGATAAAAGTATCAAAAAGTAATATTTATTTAAAATGAAAAGACAAAATTTTAAGATGAAATAGTGATTTTTTGTGTTTCAGATATAACAAAGGGCAACACTTTTTTATTCTTTCCGCCAAAACTTTAGATACGGTTTTACTAATCATTCCTATAAGTGTGATAGGGCGATAATCCTTAAAGAGGGTAGGATTATCAACCTTAGGAATGAGAGTAATGAAAGCCGAACTGCGCCCCTGACTAATTTCCCCGGTGTCGTAAAAGTGATTAAAGATCTCCATAAAGTCATCTTCCAACAAGTGCCAATATCTTTTGACAAAGTGGAAATTAAACCCGTCAGGCCCTAGAGCTTTATCCGACCCACATTTAAAAATCACCATCCTAATATCTTCTTTAGAAAAACGCCAAGTCAAAGTCTCCGCCTTTTCTGTGAGAATTTTTTTTCACATTCTCACAAAAAAGCAAAGATCTTTGTTTGTATCTTTCAGCAAAATGATCTCGAAAGTGTCTAAATATCTCTCTCTTTTTTTTTTTACCAAAGTCGGATTAGAAATCCATTCCTCATCCACAAGTAGCCCGGGTATACCATTTTTAGCCTTCCTACCATATCTGTTTAAAGATCCAAAACCCCACGACCCAAACTTGTTTCCCTCGACCCTCTCTGTTTCTGACCACGTTCCTGCAGACCTAAGTCTAGCAACAAAACCACGACCACATTTGTTCCAATCCATAGTACAACTACCGACAAAAGTTGTGAAAAGGATTAAGATTCCCAAATAACCCTCTCCATGCCTGATAAAAAAGACTCTAATAACAAACAAGTAGAGGATCGTTCATAGCTTAACTTTTGTTGGAATGATTTTGGTTGTTTAACAAGTATGGAATGCCTTTATGTCTACATAATTGATGTTTTTTGTTCTTATAACTTTCGTAATACACAAATATATTAGGTGTTTAAAGTTTGTCAGGTTATATTACGCTCACCAAAAAAGCATCGATAACTCCCACCGCTGTAAATTGTCGATTTTGCTGCAACGCACGGATTCACACTGCAATATCTCGCTCGCATAGATGAATTTTGCACCAAGCACATATGTAGGGTCTTGCACGTAACATATTATTAGTTAGGTACTCCAACCAACCGGCATAGATTGTCACTTTACTTGCCCCACCATTTTGATGGCGCTTCAAATGAAACAGAAAACAATAGTGAGGAGATTAATCAAATACAATAGCTAAACAATGTGCATCTCCGCTATAACGCGCGGGTTCCTGCTAGTATAAGTAAGTTTGTAGTTATAAGTGATACCTTCATAGACAAAGTAGCAAGCAACCATTAAATCATTGGTGGAACTCCAGGCTACAAAGCCAGAATAATTAAATATTAATATCCAAATAAACATAATTAAAATAGAAAGCAAATACCATTAAATTAATTTTTTTATTTTACAAAATATAACGAAATTAAAGCAAAACTATTTAATTCCATAACATTTGTCACGCTTTAACATGTTCAGAAGTTTTATGAGCTTCAAAGTAGTAGTCGATTTGCGTCATTTCAATTGTCGTGTCTTCCTTTTAGTCAAGGATCTTCATCTATGTTGTTTTTAAACATCTTTTCAAATGTTTGACATTTGCGTTTGAGGATGTTCCACTTACTCGCAAGCATTGAAGCAATGCCATAAGGTTCACCTTGCCCCTGTTGCTCGCGAAACTCGGCCAACACATCATCCCAAAACGCATCGCTATTGTTCGGCCAACACACACACACACAACTGTCAAAGATAGAACTTCGTCTTCGATCCACTCAATTGGTGAAGACATGATTTACTTGGGAGAATTGTTATAAAATTTGGAGGTAGAAGATGATAGATGGTAAAAAATTTGTGAAATAGGGTGAATTTATATGGAAAAAAAAAAACAATCGTTGGCCTTGGGGGTAAATTCAAACGATTTTTGACCGTTGCAAATTATTAAATAATAAATGCAACGGGTCTTTAGCTTGGTTATACATTGCCGGCAAGTGCTCCGTCCTCCCTTATTAAAACTATATATAAACTGTCAACAATTACGGTAACTTAATATTATAAGTTTGTACGTTAAATGCTAACAAATTTTAATAACAGTAGATGGTGAGGTCATTGATGGTTTTGATTCTTTTCCAAAACTATAGGAGTTTCTATTGTGGCTAGAGGTGAGCACATGCTCTATCATCTCATATTGTGTTATGTTAGCGCCTAGTTGGCAGGGTGATAAAGCTTCTGCTCACTCGTCTGATGTTGTTGTGGCTAGAGGTGAGCAACAACTTTATCCAGGTTTTTTTTAGACTTTCTAAATTTGTCAAAATTATATTAATACAAAAATAAACTTAACTAAAAAATAGATTAATGTTTACAATAAACTTTAAAAAACTAAAAACTAATCTAATACAAGATCATCGGGACATCTAGCCACAAATGCTCGATTGATTCATGGCGGAGGTTTCCATGTATCCCACGGTTCTTGAAATTCCTTATGTTGTCAAGTCTTTGGGCATTATCGATTGTTGACTCGACACATAGGATATCACCTTGGTAATTTTGACATATCGCCAAGTCTCGGTCCTCCAATATCATGTTATGTAGAATAATACAAGTATAGACGACGCCCATGGTCCTCTCTCGTGTCCAAAACCTTATTGGGTTGGCAATCAACGCAAATCTTTTTTTAAGAACGCCGAACACTCTTTCAATATATTTTCTTGCTGACTCTTGTTTTTTTTTGTAATGTACTTGCGTTTGTCTTCAAGTTGAGACGAGTAAGCTTGAACAAGTGTCGCCCACTCGTTGTAAATACCATCGACCAAATAGTAGCCGTATTTGAAATTTACATTATTAGCGTAAAATGATTGGGGCGGCTCAACCCCGTCGATAATGTCATCGAATATAGGTGATTGGTCAATAACATTTAGGTCGTTATTTGACCCAGCAACTCCAAAAAAAGCATGCCAAACCCAAAGATCATGCGAGGCCACCGCTTCAAGTATAACACTCTGTCCAGAATGATCACCCCGATGAAACTGACCTCGCCAGGCCGTAGGACACATAGCCCAACCAACATGCGTACAATCGAGACTACCAAGCATGCCGGGAAACCCATGTTTTTCACCATGAACCTCGTATATGCGTTGGATATCATACATGGTTGGTTTACGCAAATACCTTCGTGAGTAAATAGATATGATCCCTACGCAAATATATATATATTAAACGACATTTGATAATTAAAGTGTAAAAAACATGTGAGTAAACTATATATAGATGTATACCTTGACAAAAATAATGAAGAGAGTCGCACGCAACTTTTTCAGACATCACAATATACTTGTCCATTGCGTCCGACACAAGCCCGTAGGCTAGCTGCCGAATAGCGGCTGTACATTTTTGTACGGAGGTGAACCATAGTCGGCCCCTTGCGTCTTCTCTTTGTTGAAAAAAAGGATAACGCTCCGACAAAACATTTGATAGGCGCATGAATAATTGTCTGCTCATTCGAAAGCGTCGCATAAAATGATCTTTAGTATACACGGGGTCCAGGATAAAGTAGTGCTGGTACAAGTATCGTTTGCTCCCTCTTTATCACGGTCTAGCGCCGGTTGTCGGGTTAGCGCCGGAGTCCTTCGTCTTCGAGACCGGGCCATCAGGTATTCAATCGTTATCCTACCCACTTCCATAAACAACTCTTCTTTTTCGGACGAGTCGGACGAAGAAAAATCGTTCCATTGCAAAGCCATTTTGTAGAGAGTGAAAGAAATTTTTTAGATGGTTTGTGTGGTGTGGGTGTTAAAAATTTAAACCTTGCCAAAAATAAACCATGGCTGCCAACTGTCGGCAGCCAACGGTCCTTTTTTGACCTCCGATGGTCATATTTGTCTCGCTACCACACGCGAGTGTGGTAGCTTTGGCTGGCTTGCGGGACGGCTCACGACCAAATGTTATGGATTCAGCTATCCATGTGTATTAAATTGTGGCTCATGACTGTCCGCTCGCGGACCACAACAGACAGACAGTCTAAGATATTCTCATATACCTTTCAAAAAAAAGATATTCTCATACAGTCGTTAATGACACGTCTGTATTAACTTTTAGCTCTACATCATAAATAGCTAGTTTTATGAAAATTTATTGCTAACTTTAAAGCATAAATAAATCGAATGTCCATAAAGTATCAAAATAATATATAAATATTGTATTTTCGGTAAGTGGTAAGATAGAATAGTTGACATAAACAATCAAAAAACTTATTGGTTAAAAGTTATTATAACTTTTTTCTTCTCTATCTAATATAAATGAGTCTCATAATTAGTAGTAAAATTTTCATATCAAAACTAGAATATGAGTTACTGAATAAGTTTGTCTGTAATGTTAATCTAGGAAAGCAAACTGAAAACCTTTGAACAAAAACTAATATGATGAAGACAAACGCAATCCAAACACTAAAAACAGATTATGCGTTTTGGAAAAGTAGGGGTGGAGCTGCTTATAGATTATTGCGTTTTGGTAGCCTAAAAAACTGATTTTTGTGTTTTCAAAACGCAATCCAAACACTAAAAACTGATTATTTGCGTTTTCAAAACGCAATAATCTAAAAATCAGCTTCAAAACGTAATCCCAAACACCCTCGAAGTAAAACAAATTACTAGTTTAAAATCGGTTATTGGGATTGAAAATAAGTCAACAAAGAAATGCTACAAATTTAAAAAAAAAAAAAAAACAAGTAATATTTATTTCTTAATTCAGAATGGTACTCATCTCACAAGGGTCATTTAGCATTAATAAGTATTATTTCATAATCTTGTACATACATAAAGTAAATTTTTTTAATACAATAAGTATTAATAAGTAATCTTCATCCCATGGCTGAGAAAATTACATCAAGATAGCGGACAGACAGACAACAAACTACGCCACAATCATTTATAAATCATTTCTAAATGACAAACCTTAATATACTAAAAATGTAAATAAACTTGGCATAAAAAATAACATTTTAAAACTTTAATTTACTCAAAACATGAGTATAAAAATAGTAATAAACAGGCTTGACACAAAGTGACACACACACTGGGTGTGTGTGGCTGTAGGTTGTACTGAAAAGACATAAAATTGAGAGAAAGCGTATAACTGGAGAAAGCGTATAACTGGCCAAAAATATTGGAAATTCCACAAAGGCCACAAATTTTGGGAAATTAAGTTTTCGGCCTCCTATTCTCACACTTATGTCGGCGAGAAACGATAAAGTTTTTAATAGGAAGGATTAGAAAGCTAGAGATATTGTGGGTTGTGTCAAATCAATATTGTTTTTGTAGTTGAAAAGTCGGAATAGGTCTACATCTCTTATTTGGAAGGATTGGTTTCTCTCCTCTTTATATGCCGTTCAAAAAAAATTGATTGTTTGGACAACCCCCATTTTGAGGGTTGTGCCCTGTTTTTAATGAAAGTTACCGTTCAAAAAAAATATTTCGTTAACTATTAATATTTCGTTTATCGTTAGATACACATGCAGCCAACATTAAATTTTGCAACGGTTAACAAAATATAAATAAGGATTTTAGGAATTATACACCTCAAAATTAAGATTCATACATCCTGACTCATATCACATATTAATAGTAAGCTGCTACATACCCTAAAATGTGATATCACACATAGGGCTGTACACGAGCCGAGTCGAGCCGAGCCAGGCCCAGCTCGAGCTCGAGCTCGAACCTAAACCGAGCCAGCTCGGCTCGGCTCGTTTTTCTGATCGAGCTGAAAAGTCGAGCTCGAGCTCGGCTCGTAAATGTTCGAGCCGAGCTCGAGCTGGCTCGAGCCAGCTCGATATATATATTTTTTTATTTTTTTTATTTTTTACAAATATTTATTAAATAACAAACAATAAAATTAAATAAAATTACACATAATCATGTATATTTTTTTTTATCTTTCTAAATTACACAAGCCTAAGTCGAGCCATATGTCGAGCCATCGAGCCAAGCCACGAGTCGAGCCACGAGCCGAGCCACGAGCTGGACACCCCTGGCTCGAGCTCGGCTCGATTACAAAACGAGCCAGCTCGGCTCGGCTCGAAAACAAAACGAGCCTCTTCGAGCCGAGCTTTTTTGAGCTTTTTTCAAGCGAGTTTCAAGCGAGCCTCGAGTTGCGAGCTTTTTGTACACCCCTAATCACACACCTCAGAATGTAATAACCCATGATGTATGAAACTCAAAACTCTATAAATATACATAGTAGATATAATATTATGTTATGAAAGCGTGTAGTTATAGAAATAGTAAGCTAGACATAGATTGAGGCTGAGACGTGTGCTAGTTTAGACTCATTTATATCCACATTATTTTATTGTTACTTATTATTTATTTTAATAAAACCAAAAAGTGCTTTTATGACCACTTAAATTTCATCTATATCATTGCCATGTGATATTTATTGGCCTCACACTTTTACGGTCACCTCCCGTGTTTGTTTCTATTTGTCACTTAAACCCTTCAAAAAACTCTCTACATCATATAAGTCCCTTTGATTTGTTTTTTATGTAACTTTATAACAATACTAGGTTTGAGACCCGTGGGGACCCACGGTGCAAACCATAGTAAATAAATTTTTTTTATTAAACTAAGAGTTGTATTATTCAAGTTTAGTGGCTACAACGTAAAGTGTTAAGAATAACGGTTAGCCTGATATTTTTTTTCTTATATAAACGTCATGTTTCAATGTTGCGTTGATATGAAATGGGTATTAAAATTAAAACTAATATATAACTATGGTTTTCATGTCAAATTGGATATTTTTTGTAACCTATAAGTAACGTTAGTAATGAAAACCGATTACCTATTATGATCAGTACTCAACCAAAGTATAAACTTTAACAAAAAATAACAAAAGGTATGAATACATTGTGTTTTTGTAAATGACTTTTTATCATATTTTTATTTTTAATTTTTAATGTAATTGTAATTAGTACATAACTTGTTTTATTGACAAATGGCAACGCACTGTTCAAAGCACAAAAAAAAAGTTTAAAATAATACTTTATTATTGAAGTTATATATACATAACGTCTGTTTGTATTGCAAGCTTATTCAAATATATTTCGCAAAAAAATTGTTTATAATAATCGTCACATAATTGAACAGTTTGATAAATCTGCTATATCTGTTGTTTATGCAGAATCTGTCTTGCAACCTTTCACACGATGTATGTTTGTCACGAGTGTTTTGCAAGGCACTCTACTCGGTATCTATTTCTTCATTTATAAATTAACAGTTTACAGATTTAGTTTAACGTATACACAATTATGACAAATTATTTATGAAAACTGTATAGGTAATAAAGATTGGCGAGAAAAAAGTGCCGGGATATGAACATACATAAACTTCAGCAAGTTTATGCACTAAGTGCAGTTACATATGATAATTTAGAATACAACTGTTCAGTTATTAACTAACAATGTATAATTGAAACAATAATAGATTGGTATTAACAATATCATTCATTACATAGAGAAAAGTTATCGATGTATGTACCTGAAGCTGTGTCTGAGGTACACAAAGAATCGTATTTTAATGAGGTTACATCGGATTGAAGAAACAAAAGCGAAAAGTAGTCATATGTATTACACGTTTTTCTTCAATACAAACTCAAATTATGGAATTTATTCTAATTGGGTCGAAGTTTTATATAAACTGGTTACCTTTAATTGGCATATCTATTAAACTTTTGGTATAAAACCATGTCTTGGTTATCAACAAATCATAAGATGTAGATATATTTTACATAGTGTCAAACATCGGACATCTAAGTATGTAAACGACGGAATAAAAAATGAATGCTTCAAAATTAACATAGTAAATAACATTATCTATAACATTAGGGAATATAGAAACATAGATGCATAAACTGAAAAACGGTAATTAGTATTTGTTATTGAAAACAATTAAGATACTAAAATTAAAAGATGCGACATTACGAGACATAAGAATATCTTATTCCATAACATTAAAAAAACCTTGGGCCTTTATCGCCTTAATGTGTTTCTTTCCTGCAAGATGGTCATTCAAGTTATCCATGCTGGTACATTGGATGTTGCAAACTCCACAGTAGAACAAATCTTGACCATACGCATGCCCAATCTACAAAAATAGCCATTAATACATACCATTCTTGAATGTCAAAAAAAAAAAAAAAAAAACTACGTATATTAAAATATCTTGACAAAAGGAATGCGCAATATATTATACGAATGACGTAAATGTAATACCTTTGCCCGATGTTTTTTGCCATTGCAATGTTGAATGTATTGAGCAAGGTCAATACAGTTTAGATCGCATAGATAACAGTAAACGATTTCATGCAAGACTGCACCATTGGCTACCATTTGAACGGTTCTATTATCCATGACAAATAAAAAAATGAAAAAAAAAATAGTATACATAAACACAAAACGTAAATAAATTAGATAACCAAACAAAGTTTTGAAACCTGGTTTTCAAAAGTGAAAAGGCTTTTAAATGAATTACATATTCATGGTTGCATAACTATTATATAGAGATGAATAGAAATATTTTTGTAAAGTTTATTAATAACAATATATATGTTCAATTGTTTATGAACATAAATTACCGTAAATTTTTAAAACATATAATCTCCTTTTCAATTTACCAAATATACTGGAAATTTATTTATGTATAATTGTACACAATTTTAGTTATCAAAGTCAAACGAATTTTTTGTATAGTCAATTCTAAAATTAGTTTATGCCAAATATTAATAGTTACCAAATATAAACTTGTATTTTTATGTTATTTGTCTAATTAAATTATTTACTACGAATTTTAGTAAAGGGTTATAACATCAGAATGATCGGTGTACCAAAACGCAGAACCACGGAGCGGTTGTATTAGTATATTAAATGGATTGTTTCTAATAAGTGTATACAAATTTGAAAGAGGTCAAAACTTATAGCAGCATCTATTGTTTATATGAATACATAACTTGATGCAAAATTAAAACGGCATACATACTACAAACCGATTCATTCATTAATATTCGGATAAAAGTTAACACCTAAATTTGCTAGTACAAATTTATCATAATAAGTAAGTTGCTAGTACAAAACGGGTACCCACAGTAATAAACAACCAAAATTTGGGACCACTAAACGTACATAAACGTCATGTTATATTTCATTTCTACTACGATATCGTCATTTTCAATAACAAATGACGAAACCAAAAACATTGAACCTACAATGCCTTTAGCTAAGGCATGGAGAAAACCAAAATGCCCTTGTAAAACGTAAGCTTATAACGACGACCATTCCTTAACCCAAGCCTTTTCATTCTTGGCTTCCATTTGTTCAACGAATACCTTACCTTACTCCCGCTTCCTTCAACCAGCACTCTTCTAATCATACACGGTCCATTTTCAAACTGGACAAAAACGGTGGCTTTCTTTTCGAAGTGATGGTGCCTTGCAAAAGCGACTGGAAAGCGCTGCGACAAAATACATAAAGATTTGCGTGTAATAAGTTAATTAAAAGATCACAATTGTTAACAAAAATACTTAGAGATTAAAATTTAGTAATGACTAAACAAATACTCACAAATTTGTTTGTGACTTTTGTAACAATGGAATCACGCTCAGGAGCAGCTTCCTAATTACATAAACCCAAATTGTGCATCCCAATCGCTAAAGTCAGACGAGTCACTTGAAACTTCAATCACTTCAACAGGCTGTTGGTTAGCCTAAACAATTATAAAGTTAAGCGTAAATTGTATGTTTACAAAAAATAGATATAAAAATAAAGAAAAATCTAAGTGTTTTACCATTTTTTGCTACTTAAGCGGCAGGATGGCAAAAGGCTGCATTCATTTGAAGGTGAGAAATAAGGTTAAAAGCATAAGTATGTATACAACTACACATGTATTGAAAACAAACAAATCTAAATAAAAACGCATGTTTATTATGGCAATTTGTAGAAAATCAAATAAGACTAAACAACAAAATACAAAAAACAGAGCTAACATCATATGATTGAATATGGATTATTTTCGAAAAATCATCAAACATTAACCAACAAACTGACATGCTACTGAAAAAAACTGATAACATATCCGGAATGATTTATCGAGCAACTAATCAGTAGATTGGTACCCACCGGAGTAGACGCGGTATATGTTCATGGCAAACGAAAACAATACTATAAATCAGTTTCGATATGTATATTTATATAATTCATCAACTGATTAGTAGGTTACTAAAAAACAATTAATAACCATATTATACATATTTCGAAATTAACATAGTAATACAAACAATTATTTACATACATGCAAGAACAATAATTTGAAAATAAAACATTAATCAAAACAATCAAACATGATTAATAATAAATTATCACACCACTAATTCTCCAGATTTGTTAATGATATTCATCTATATTTAACACTGATTGTTTATCTACTTAACATTAAAGATCAAACAATGATTGTTACTCAATACATATAAGTGACATTACATATCAAGATACACGATTAATACTGTTAATGAGATAATTAATAGCACATGCATCATCAAAAAATCATAGTGATAATAACAAATACATCGATTCCTAACAGATACACGATTATTAACATGATGTCTGAAAGTGTTTGATAGTATCGAAATTTCATAATAGTGAAGAAGATGAACGGTTACTTACATTTTGGTAAAGTAGCTTTTTGGAAGAGCCTAGAAATCTGAAAAACTGAAACAATTTGGGGTATCGGGTATGTATATAATGAAACAATTGATGTTGGGCTGAATCAGAATGTAAGATTAAATAATCGGGCCTTTGTCTAATAAAAACATTCAACCCAATAAGTAATCTAATATGTATGCTATGTAATTTATATGGACTGGTGTTGGTAAGTTAGTGGGCCGATCTATGGTTGCTTGTATTATAACAACATATTTCGATAACAAAATTAAAATGATATACAACATTTATGTTACAATTTTTTTGTTATAATTAGATACTAATCATACAAAATTAAAACTCACTATTATGTTTGATGACTACATCCACCAATCTAGTTGTATCTATATATACTAAACATAATATCAAATGGATGAAAACATACTTATCAATCAAGCAAACGCATTTATTAAATATTATCATCGTTATGAAACTTAATAAAAACAGTAAACCATATCATGGTATAAAGAGAAAATAACAAAGTAGAAATTGTTCAAAATTATTAAAAAAAAACAAAACATAAAGCAATGAAACTGGTTGACCATAAGCATAGCAAACAAATCCTTTTCATTTTGGGTTTAGGAAGACGGGAGGCTCAACGGAATTTTAAGTTACTCCATACTACCACCACTTCCAATCTTAGTTGAAGGAATTGGTGTGCTTTCATCATCAGAAATCGCGTCAATCAGTTTACGCTTAACCATTTGATACTTGGAACTGATAGAACATTGTTCTCCTTTAGCATAAACTTTCTTACAAACAAAGTTATCAGCAATGGAAATTGGTGTATCATTATCGCTTGTGTCTGATTCCTAAAGAAAAAATAGTTACAAACATATGTTGCAAATTCATCAGTGATTGTGTATGAAAGAAAAAATGAGTAAAATGTATTAATATGAAATTAAGTGTTTGTGAAAATGGTACCTTGGAAACAGAAATAACATTAGACGGCATTGCCAGGAGAAACGTGTGAAGTGATTCTGATTCAGCAGGCTGTTTTTAAAAAAAAATATATGCAAAAAATTAGAAATGTAATAAAGTCTTACGTAAATAAAATTTGCTAAGTTATATGAAATGGAATTCGAATATGTACCTGTCCTACGTACAACTTTTTCTTAAGATGCGAGATAATTGTTGGATCATCACTTATCTTAGTTACACCATAAACATCATATTTGTTGTTTAAATTGAACCCAGAGACAAAGATCTTAAAAGCAAACTCTCTGTCTAACAAAGTCTTAATCTCTTCAGGATATTCAACTGTATCACCAACCTATTTAAAAGGAATAACCAAATACATAAATATTACAAAACTATAATTAAGGAATTATTAAAAATAATTTTGTATTTAAAATTTAGTTAAAAATATGGAATACCGTATTCAAATCAAGCAATTTAGAAGCACTTTTACTAATAAGTTGTGCAACGTCACGATGAAACAACGTAAGAGATACAGCACCATTAACGTCTTGCACACGAACCTGAATTTTAAACCTACAAAAAATTAAAAAAAAAAACAAAAATTTATAACTAAGTTGGGTTGAAATCAAACTATATTTGTGTATATTAAAATTGATGTTACAAATATATCCGACCTTGGTGTAGGCTCAACTTGTTTGGCACTACAACTAACATTCAAACACTCGTAAACCTTTTCTTCCTCAAAATCTGAACTTCCTTCACCAACCTGTTTGATTATATAATCAATACTACATTTTTTGGTGCATTTGGGGCATCCCATGTAGTACCAGCCAATTTCGGTAAACAGGTCTTTAATAGTACCCAATAATACCAGAGCCTGCTCCTGTATGAATATTATAATTTGTTACCGAAATAAGATAGTATATGGTATACAATGGATATTAATATTAAATAAAAATTAAAATTTTAACCTCATTACAATTTTTTATATTTAATTATAAATATCGTATTTAAGTATCAACATTATACTTACCTCTTGAATCTC
Organism: Ambrosia trifida; assembly: GCA_028751855.1. Lineage (NCBI taxonomy): Eukaryota > Viridiplantae > Streptophyta > Magnoliopsida > Asterales > Asteraceae > Ambrosia > Ambrosia trifida. The sequence goes on along the minus strand of CM054123.1, from coordinate 75,277,786 downwards.
ACAAATGTCGCCAATGTTACTAAAAAGAGTGTTATGGACAAATTCATCTTCATCAGAATAGAACATAGAAGTTCCATATGGTCGATGAGAAGAGGAAAGATTATCAGCGATTTTCTTACCCAACCTGATAAAAATAATTTGATTTACACATTACATATTTATTAATACTTTTTTATAAAGGTTTTGTAATTCGTATTGAAAAACGTAATAGTACATACCCTTTTTTGTACAGGTTTATATCTTCAATATCTCCATTGATGAACAGTCGACTAACTCGATCTCCAAAAGAGTTAGAAACATACGGTTTTCCTGTATAAAAAAAAACATTAGGAAAAAAAATTTGAAATATTTAATAATAAGAAAATTTAGAAGTTAGAACTTAATTTATAATGCAAAATATAATGTAGCTATAAATATAAATATAACTATATATATTTATTAACATTATACAACCATTATAAAACTTCAAACGGCCAAACTGCATTATTATTATAAATTCTTTCTCTGTTTAATGAGTTGCAACATATTTAGACATCTCCATGGCATAACTATCCCACAACGTTAAATAGATGCGCAAGCCCCTTCAAAAAAGTACAAATTATTTTAGTAAAAAATAAATAAACAATTTATAAAGCTACGTAATTTTTTTTTGTATATAAAATGCAAACAAAAAAATAAATAAATAAAGAATACATACTCGATATCTTGAATTTCCATTGTTGACCTCTTTTTATCAGCGACAACCTTTTTATCTTTATCATCATTGCTAAAGAACTTGTTAACATGTCCTATAACATCTAAGATCAAGTATAAAATAAACATTAATGAAACATAACTTATAAAACTATTATTATGGTTTGGTTGTGATGAAAAAAAGACTATTAGAACGAAATATACCTATTGTAACATATTCATCAACCTCCCTGTCCAGAATTCTTTGAAAGGGCACAAAAGAGAAACCAAAATCTGGACCTTGGAAACCATCATATTCGGAAACTTGAGTATTCATATTCAAGCAGAGTTTGTTTGGGTTTGGAGCATACTTGTATTTAGAGGAATTGACCCCAACTCCTGGATTTCTTATAATAAGAGAAGAATTTTCAGTCAGAAACCTCTCAAATCTAAAAAACAACCGCTTAAATACATTCGCTTGAATCCTGTCACCCTGTTCATTATAAAAAAAATAAGAAAACACTATAAATATGTATCTACGTAATTGATGTATTTTAACGTACGAAAATAAGAAAATTCATATACATTAAAATTAAAAACATCACAACTAAAAAAAAGTTATGAAATTTAAAAATAATAGGATATAAAAAAAACGTGTTGTTGAGTTTTACATTTTCATCACATAGGATCATTTCAATTGAGTACACATCATTAGGATTGCGACCATCGGGTAGACGCCAAACCCGAATAATCTTTAGCTTTAGCGCCACACCGTTTCGGTTTACATGAATTTGGTTAACCATTGTAAACTCATTTGCATCTACAGCAGCCATTGACCTTGTTAACTGGAAAAAAATGATGTAAAAACCAATAGATGACTTCAATAACACAACAAATCAAAATCAAAATAAATAATGTTTATGTATTTAAAGATGAGAAACAGAAATTAACCTAATAATATATCTTTGCGATTACTCAAAGTGCATTCAACGTGTCTTATTACAATCGTATGTGAATTGGTTTGACTTGTTTATATAGTTATTCAATCGATTCAATAATAAGAAATGGATGAAATAGTGGCCGGTTAATTAGCATTCGAATTAGCATTGTTATTATTGTTATAACATTATGTATTGATTGAATTTAGTCAACGTCAAGCATTTCTTGATTAACTGGCGTATGTCAAGCATTATATAGGTATTCATATAGGAATTCAATCAATTCAATAATAACAAATGGATGAAAGAGTGGAGGGTAATTAGCATCCGAATTAGGATTGTTATTATTGTTATAACTTTATGTATTGATTGAATTTAGTCAAAGTCAAGCATTCAAACCATAACTGCCGCATGTCAAGCATTATAGTTAGTTGTGATTTGTTTTGATCTATTCAATGTTATTTAACTAAATGTTCTTTATATGTTATGTCAAACATTATATAGGTATTCAATCAGTTCAATAATAAGAAATGGATGAAAGAGTGGAGGGTAATTAGCATCCGAATTAGCATTGTTATTATTGTTATAACATTATGTATTGATTGAATTTAGTCAAAGTCAAGCATTGAAACCATAAATGCCGCATGTCAAGCATTATACCTAGTTGTGATTTTTTTTTGATCTATTCAATGTTATTTAACTAAATGTTCTTTATATGTTATTATATGCTTTACATATATCATTATGCTACAGATTCGAACATGTATAACATTATGATTTTTATGAGTAAATTCGTATTTAAAGTGAATATGTTATTGAATCAGGATACCAAAAAATTCGTCTGAACATGTATAAATACCTTATGAATAATGTGAGTGAATATAACTATTTATCTTAATGTATATTTATAATTTTGTAAATTCGTATTCAAAGTCAAGATCAGTAAACATATTACTTTCCTTATACATTCAACAATGGAGTAGAAGGAGACCATCAATTTCGCCTTAACATGCTTGAAAATTGGACCAGTAAATTCGTATTCAAAGTCAATTTGTTATTGTAGAAGGAAACCATAAATTTCGCCTTAACATGTATCAATTCCTTATGAATGCTGTGAGTAAATTCATATACATTATGTATTCTAAATAATCGCGTCTTGCCACCACTGATTAACATATACACATTCTTATAATTACAACATACTAAATATTCGGTAAAAATCTAAATGTTATTGTATATAATAATGAAATATAGTAATGATTTTAATGATTATTGACTCACACATTTTCGTACTCATTTAGACATGTTGACCATAATTAAATCTTAGTCAACGTGCATAATTACACATTTAAATTCCAATTAATACGAAGTTTGAAAATTTATAGCATAGTCAAAGGTCAAATTCTATTTAATAAGCAGTAAAATTTATTTAAAATAAGTATAAAAGGAAATCATAATAAATAAAGAAGTAACATTAAACTGACGAGTGTATTGAAAATGTGTTTAATGGAATGAACGACAAAATACATTGAACACGGATTAATTCATTTGTGACAAATCAATAACTTCTTGTGTGTCAATCTTGGTTACAAAAAGCCTACGTGGTATGTCAAAACTTTAATGTTGTTGTTTCGTAAGTTTTTAGATAACAAAAACCTGTTCATGGATTTCGGCAATGTCTGGACAAACACGTAAAAAACAACATTATAATAACGAATAAGCTTTTTTTACTTAAAAAAAAATTAGAAACGTCATACCAAAACTCGTGCGGAAGGGTCATGAATAACCTTGAAGAATTTGTCACCTTGTGATAAGCCATAATGAAGTTATTTGTCCTAATGAAATCCTGTTCTTCGTCTGCAAAACAAACTTTTGTTAAAGTATCCATAAAGTCACTAATACTCGAAACTGATTTCAATTTTTTTATTTTGTATGAAACCCTGTATTTAGGTTTTTTTATAATCTTTTTTTATATTCACACATACTCGAAACTGATTTCAATTGCAATCTGTTATTAAAACCACAATCATATCATCAATGATTAAATCTGATCAGAATTACTTGTGTGTCGATTTCATCCAAAGCAGAGACTTGATCCTAAACAGATTATCAAATGGTGTTAATAAAAAAAAGATTCTGATCATTACAAATAAATCCGAATTAAAACGATTGTATTTCTGTTTGCTTTAATATGTTAGTAAACCGCTATGTATGGATATCATACAAATCAGAAACATAATCGAAAACAGATTAGATAGTTATTTTAATAAGAAAACGTGTTTTGTAGTTAAATATTTTGTAGAAGGTTGATAGCTATATAATTGTGATTTATCTTTGTAGAAAAATAATGATAGAAACCGATTATGTTTATCTTTTATGTAAGATGATTGCAAGCATTATGTATCAAACTAATCAAAATGCAGAAAAATTATCAAAAACATTTCGAGATTGATAGATTGATGAACAACATACCTTGCAAAAAGAAGAATGAGAGAGGAATGAGGAATGAGAAAGGAATTATTAGGATAGGAAGGAGGAAGATGTTGTAACATACAGATGGATGTTGACAAAACAAAAAAAAAAGGTTTATATAATACTTTTTCATGGAGCCCCATTTAGGATTTGGATCCTTGAAGACCCTCTAAAAATCTAGGATTCAACCCTAGTGTTTTCATTTATTATATAGATAGATGACAATAACATACAAGGAAGCCGGAAGGCTGTTAATTTTAGTTCCAAGTTATTTAGTGCTATATTTGTAACATTTAGTTTTATAATTTTATAATGCTTTTATACATGATCAGTGACTTGAATTAACATTCATAAGTTACATTGATCTAAACCATAAAAGCCAACTCCGATATCTATCTATCTATACATATAATAAACCAAAGCCATTTTAATGACATGACACTCAAAGAGGCATTCTCTTCTTTGAGTGTGCCATGTGTCATCCCATTTGGCATTGAGATATTTTAGGAAAAAAATAATTTAAAAACAAAATTGGATTTTTCACCCTCATGTTTCCTCCCGTAATTTTTAAACGTTAATATCTTTAATATACGAGATTTTTTAAAGAAAAAAATTACACCAAATTAACGAGCGTTTTATTATCTTTCCAACGAGTACCATAGTGCTATATAAAAAACGGAGAAATTTTTTTGTGGGGTTTTGTTCATACAGGAAAAAAAACATAAAGTGTTAAGGTAAATCATTAATCATGTATAGACAAGTCACTAATTATGTTTAAATCAGTAAATATGATTTTTTTTTCAACCAGAGCCGAATAGGTTAATAGAGTTATACGTTGTTTTAAGTTAGGTATCAATATTAGTACGTTAGAGTTGTACATTTGTTTAGTCTTTAGGATATGTGTTAATATTAGAGTTACATTAAAGTTCTACATTCTTTTAGGTTAGGTGTTAGCATTGGAGTTGTACATTGTTAATTTGTTTTTAGGTTAGATATTAATATTAGAGTTATACATTAGTCTATTTCATATGTAAAAATGATGTATCATATAAAATTTCTCAACCCGGAACGCTCCCGGGGTATAATCTAGTGGTTTATATAATACCAATACTGACACTAATGTTATTCGGCCAGGATCGGTTCTGTTAGTCAATTTAGATAACAAAAACATTAAATTTTATTGAAACATAGAACAAAATAAACACGTCGTATCAGATATTCGATATTTTGTAAAGCATCATATTACATTATTGAAATGCAAAGGGTTCGATATTTTGCAAAGCATCATATTATATTATTGAAATGCAAAGGGTATAAACTCATATATTTATCATGTTATTATCGAACCAGTATAGATCTCTATTTAATACATAACTAACGTATAGGCAATCAAAACATTTACTTTTACTCTTCTACTGTTTTCACTATTCATGCCACTTTCATTTATAACGTGTGTTTATATTCATTTATAACGTGCGTTTTTATTTATTTATAACGTGCGTTTTTCAATCACTAACAGACGCATATGATTCTTCTTTCTCCTTCATCATCTGATTTATTGAAACGTTTTTAGGTTATAGATATTGTTTAATGAGTAAAATCAAAAGTTATTTACAAACAATGATGAAATGCTTACATGATTTTACTTTTCATCGCCATAATGCTCCGTAATCGAATTAGTTCGTGAAACATGCTCTGTTTTATCATCACAAAAACATAGCATGTTCCAAGGTCATGGGTTTGCGAAAACAGATCATGCTTTCCGGTCTAGTGGTTTTTTATTGCGTTCGTCAGTTACGTGAGTTTTTTTTCCCAATCATAAAACCGATTAACGAGAAAAGGGCGACACAAATTGAATTGAAATTTGATTTTGCAATTGGACGATAATACTCTTACATGTGTTAAACCATTTTTAATTTTTCTTAAATATTACGATCGTGCCACCGCGTTATACTTAACCCTAATCTACGATTCACATTCCTTCTAACGCTTTGTAGGTTAAGGTTTCTCCGTAGATTATCCTTCCTTTGGTAAGTATACTAGGCCAGTTGTTTTATAGCTAAGGCAATAATTCACACTAAATAAAATCGTTTATTTTTACACTTGTTTTCATTTAACATAACCCATCAACAATGAGACGCCCATCCACATAAAAATAAAAATATGAAATGAATATCATTTTATAACTCTTATTGCTTAAACAGTAAATGGTAATAATTACTTGAAACATTTATACGACAATTAAAGAAAATATGAGGACCGTTATTTCAGTTACATCTATTAACGTCCCTCACTTTTTCTACAAGTTTCACTATACCTCCCCCCACCATGGTCTATTTACATATGTAGTCCATGTGAAATCAAAAGTACCAAAATTACCCTTCATCAGGCATCAACCACTATCGCAATTTTACTCGGTAACCAATCGTTACCACCACCACCCCCCACTTGATCACGATCCGACTCGAGTCGAACCATCATGTCTTCGCCTCGAGTTGGTAACCGTGCATTGACCTGGTGCAAGCTCGGAATCAGTACCTCTTCAGCCCACTCCTCTAGACTAGTTCGCCCGAACCATAACCCGCCCAATATATTCTCTACCGCACCCTCTTCCACCTCGATTATAATCTTCTCATCAACTATAGTTTCGAATGCATTCGTGACGGTTTTCTCGATTTCGCGACGAATGTTTCCGAAATTGACCGGCTTGAACACTACCGTCCCATCGCTATGCCTCAAAAGCTCATGAGGTAAGGACATAACCGCGAATTGTTGGTTCTCGTCTTCTTGCTCAATGGTTAGGTTGCTCGAGTTTATGGAACCGTCGGTTCGATCTTCCTCGTAGTCTATGGCTAGGTTAAGATCAAGCGACAAATCTAGCCCGGATTCTTTCCTCTGTCTCCTCGATTTATCTTTTCCTGACAACCAATTTGCTCTCCGTTTTAACCGCTTTTCGCTTATGGTTAGCTTCAACTGCCAGTCACAACTTGCGACGGAGCGCAATTGTTGCTCATCTGCCTGATGCTCGTCGATGTTGGCGGTTGACCAATTCCCCGTTAGCACAAAAACGACATTCCCCAGGCTAGTTTCACGCCCGTGAGAATCCGTGAGCCGACCTCTTTCCATGGCCCGTTTTATATGCCCGCGAACCAACATATCCGCTTCATCAATGTCGGAAAGACAAATTACAGAAAACGGGTTCATACGGACAGCCTCAGCGATACGGTCCAAGACTGTTTTACCACGCCTTAAATCCGTTTCATCATCGTCACGCTGTGACCCAAGCCCGATAGTGATCAGGTTTGACCCACTTATATGCTCAGCAAGAACCGACGCCATCTTCTTCTTTCCAACCCGATCGGGACCGGCAAACAATAGCCACACGCAACCCCTCGAAGAGTCTACTTTACACTGTGTTATTGTTGTGGCTATGGTTGAAGCCGCCTCGGGCTGCCACCAAGCTTTTTTCATTAGACCCTTGAGCAGTCTCTTGAACGAGTCGGTGTCTGCTGGATCGGCAAATTTACTCTTTTGCGGTTCGGACGAAATGCAACCTAAAAGGTCCTTAACAGTCAAATCCTCATGATCTTTCTGAACCATGGTTTCCGAAGGTTTCTTTGGTCCAAGAAACAGATCAGTTCCTACAGGGCTTGGTGGCGGCTCTAACCGTGGCTGTTGGGTAGGCTGCAGAGCCTCTTGAAGGCTTCTAGGTGGCTGTAACCGCGGCTGTTGAGCAGGTTGACTTGGTCTAAGAAGCATATTCGGCTTGTATGACCCGGTCAAAGGCATAACCATGGGTACAATTCTATCCAATCTTGGAGCTTGGTTATAATTCGGATGAATCCGCGAGCAGTCATCGCTCCATTTCTTCTGCAGTTCTTGAATCTTTTCTTTCAAAACAAGTTCCTTATCCTTAACCTACGAAAAACAAAATCTACGATGTCAACAAACAGTTACGAACGCAAAAAAAACACAATCAAAATTCAGAAACTCTAACGTGTCGCCTCACCTGAGACTGCTCGCTTGTTTTCGCGTTTTGCAGCCATTGAGGTAACCCGTTCTTAACCTCGTCATCCTGTTTCTCAAGCTCGTTCAATTTCGCTAATTCTTGTTCATAACCACTTGAACAAAGCGGACAACACTTCCCCTTTCGACTAGCATCCAAATTCATCGTCGTCGTGAAACCATTCGTCCTATACCAATCAAAACAAATTCATAAACATATTACAAACTGATGACATAGGATGGATAAATGACGTGATTAGACGAATACTTAAAACAAATTACGAAAGATTAAATAAGATTAGAGATTAAAGGAAAGAATAACTGAACTAAACCGATCAGAAATGGTTAGGATAAACCTGACCGATGATACCAAACGGACCGACCGAACCAATGATATTGAACGGACCGACCGAACCAATGATATTGAACGGACCGACCGAACCAATGATATTGAACGGACAAACCGGACCAAAGATACCGAACGGACAGACCAAAGGACAGGATTGAAGGACAAGGACCGATAGACAAACACTAATAAAACGACGGGTAAAATGAAAGCGGCTATTACCCACCGGACAATAGCCGCAATCAAATATAATAATATTCTAGCCATCCCCTGTCAGCTGCTACAGTGACGGCCGTCACTGTTGGCGCCGACCTCATCATTGCCCGCCATAAATGTTCAGCCTTGGCCCAGGCTATAAATACTGTGTGGTTGACCGCATTTAAAAGGGCATTAATTCCCATCGGATATCACTCTGCCTCCGATCAAATCTCTTAACTCATATCCTATTTACCGACTTCAACACAAACTAAATTAAAAAAAAACTTAGTATAAAACAAATTACAAATCAAACAATACCTTGGAAACATGTTAGGGGGTGGTGATCTTGAAGTAATAGGAACAGCATGTAAATCCCAATCACTTTCCATAGATGGATGATAAACTTGACACCTTAAAAACGTTTCACAAGTAGCTATACCAAACAACCAAACCTTTTCAGCGAATTTCGCCACCAATTTCGCCATCTCCTCAACCGATTCACGCCCAACCGAAACGCTTTGCTGCTCAACCAACCATTTTAAATCCGCGAGATCGATAACCACCCCTTTACCATCATCAACACCCCCAATTCTTTTCTCAATCAATTCACCTAATTCCTTGATCATATTCGATATCAATGACTTATCATGTAAAGACTCGAACTCCTTTTCGATCGAAATAACCTCTCTAGTAACGAATTCCCCCTTTTCGATTCGGGTCAAGATATCTTTACGGATTGCTTCAGGTTCCAATTCCCCCACTAGAATTGGATTCCTTTTATTGGGCTTTTTCATTATCTCAATTACTCTTTTTACATCATCATTCCTTTGCTGCTGACTTGATTGATTCGTATTTGGATTCCCATGTTGCTGCTGTTGCTGTAACCGTGGATTCAGATAAAGATTTGTTGGAGATGATACTATTGGTTCAATATTCCTTTGTTGTTGTAACCGTGGGTTCATATACAGGTTCCGGTTTATCGGTAACGAAACCGGGGCGGTTACGGGTGATGGGGATGGCCGGAATCCGATACCAAGGGTTGACGGATTTATAATATTATTATCGTGACTATTACTATTACTGTTACTATTACTATTTAAAGACTGTTCGATGGTAGCTTTAACAGCTGGGCTGGAAAAGCTGGCTTCTCGCATGACCCGACTGACACTCGGGTCATCGAGAATGGAAATAATAAGTTGTTCCAGCTCAACTTTAACCGCTAAAAGCGGTTGTTGTTGTTGCTCTGGACAACCACGTCTCTGATGGGCTTGGGCCCGTTTAAGGGCCGCCATCAGGGCGTTGGAAATAGGCGGCTCCTTGACCGCTGGTGATGAGCTAGCGGTCGGGAGCCGCTCCAGTGCTACGCTGAAGCAAAGCTCCAGCGCTCGGCACTGGAGTGGGTGGGAGGAATTGGGGTGGGAACGGATACACGCTTGCCGTAGGAAGCCGGTCGGCGAGGCGAGAAGCGTTGACGCCACGTGAAGTGGCGTCGTTTGGCCGTGGTTTCGCCGACCGGCTTCGGCTATTGAGTGGTTTAAAACGGTTGACGCCTCTGGCGTTAAGGTTTGTTGGATCGTACTTAATCCTGCCCTCATAATACACGTTTCCAAATAAAATATCTGTTTCTATTTGATTTGGGTTTTGTAACAAATCACAAATTTAATAAAAATAAAACCCAGAAGCTAGAATTACAAAAAATAAAAAAAAAGCAGAGAAATTTGAAAAAAATGTGGTCAAATTTGATAAAAATACCACAAATCTTGAAATAGTTGGTTTAGATTGAAGAGTAGAAACTATAAATCCTAAGGAAATATAAAAAGAAGATGAGTAGGAGGCTTCTTTTAATTCAAAGAAAATGAAAACCCACTCTCATAATATCTTTTCAATGAGTGAGGAAGATGATGATGATGATAATTGATAAAGAAACTCTGTATCTATCTCTATATGTATGATGTATGGATGTATGTGTAGTTGTGTATGTAATAAATGAAAATAAAAACAAAAAAAGCTTTTTAGAAATTCTTTATTAAATTAATAAGTGGTCATGGAGTATGAGTTTTTTTGGTAGCAGGGAAAAAGGAGGATGATGATGATGGCAATGTTTGTTTGTATTCAAGAGAGAGAATTTGCAAGGATTTCTGGAAAATAAATGTTCTCTTCTGCCTCTATACTCTACTCTATACACCACACCCTATACACCTACACCTTTTTTTTTGTTTATAAAAATCTTTATAGTTTAATGGAATCACAAGCCTCCTTTTGTATTTATTATTATATCTATTATCCAGGGGTGTGCAACGGTTCAGAACCGATCCGAATCGAAACTGTTTAGTGATAAATATAAGAACCGGAACTGAATCGTATAAAAACTTACCGGTTTGGTTCGGTTTGGAACCGAGTTAAACGGTTCTTGCTAAAACCGGTTGTCAATTAAATCCTAAAACTAACAATTAAATCAAAGGCAACTTTAGTAAACTAAAGTGTGGTGTCCTGCTCATATTATGGACCTATGATATATGTTTAGAAGTGCACAATACCAACTGCATATATGCAATGATTGTAATTTTGACACTACGAACGATATGTGTCATGCATTCCTAGTGCCAGATGTTATACTAAATCATTGTCCGCTACACATTATAGGCCAACCTGTGCACCTTATAAATGAGTTTGTAAGTGTTAATTCTTGGTTTAAGCTATTTTCGTTCCCTTTATTGTACTCTATATGTTGTTATAGAAATTACATAATTCAAATGGAGCTCCTATCTCAACAAGTTTGTTAGATACTAGATATTTGCCCGCGTTGACACGCAGTTCAACAACGTACGATTATTTGGAGTAGTATAACGTATAAGAAAAATAAAGTAGAAAAATTTTATTAAAATTTAAAAGCAACGAATACACATTTATTCAAATATCGCTGAAAATTTCCTTATAAACCACATTTTTTGTTTTAGTCATCACTTTCCCACCAGCATCAAGTATAAGTAACTTCACGCCTGCCCTGCTTTTAACTCTTGATAATGCGACATAAAGCTGGCCATGTAAGAATACAGGGTTTCTTAAATACAATCCAACCTGAATAAGGCGACTTAAATGGTATGTGTTAAAAATAGACTTATGGCATATTCAACAATAAGAAAGTAATAAAAATAAAAATAAGAAACTAACTACCACCTAAATTTCACAATTTAATTTGACACGTCTGAGAAGATGAGCATTACCCATATCGACCCGCTAAAAAAGCTTTGAGCACATTTTATTGTATTTGACACATTTGAAAAGGCAAACATTACCCAAATCGACCCGTTAAGAAAAGGGAAGATTGCCCCAATTCACCTATGGCCTATGTATAAGTAAAAGGAACATCAATCTAATCAAAACACCATAAACACACTGTTGGCGACTTTTACCCTATTTGACCCATTGGAAAAGTTGAACATTACCCAAATCGACCAATTTATAAGTAAACAAACATGAACCTACACCACTAAAACAGCATTTTAACCGACTATTACCTTATTTGACCCGTTTATAGGAAGGAACATTATCTAAAGTGACCCATGTATAAGTAAAAGGAGCATTACTCAATAATTTTAACCGACTATTACCTTATAGATGCTATTTATACGCTAAAAATAGTAATGTGACAAATCAAATAATTCAGCATTTATTTTGTGTTTAAATGTCTTTAATTTTAAAAACTGGATTTTTTTTTTAAATTTTGATTTTGAATGTTTAAAAATAAATTTATAAATGTATTTATATATGATTAATAATTTTATGTTTAAAGGTTATTAATTAAATGGTAATCATAATTATTAACATTAGATGTTTCCAATATTGTGTAACTCACGATAAATGCTAATTATACGCTAAAAATAGTAATGTGACAAATCAAAGAATTAAGCATTTATTTAGTGTTTAAATGTCTTTAAATTTAAAAACCGTATTCATTTTTAAATTTTGATTTTGAATGTTTGAAAATAAAGTAATTCAATTGAAAATAGACGTATTAATTGTGATGAAAAAAATTCAAATTTAACTTTGTTTATAAATGTATTTATATTTATATATGATTAATAATTTTGTGTTTAAATGTTATTAATGAAATGGTAATCATAATTATTAACATTAGATGTTTCCAATATGGTGTAAATCATGATAAATGCTAATTATTTGCTAAAAATAGTAATGTGACAAATCAAATAATTAAGCATTTATTTTGTGTTTAAATGTCTTTAATTTTAAAAACCGGTTTTTTTTTAAATTTTGATTTTAAATGTTTAAAAATAAATTTATAAATGTATTTATATATGATTAATAATTTTGTGTTTAAAAGTTATTAATGAAATGGTAATCATAATTATAAACATTAGATGTTTCCAATATTGTGTAACTCATGATAAATGCCAATTATACGCTAAAAATAGTAACGTGACAAATCAAAGAATTAAGCATTTATTTTGTGTTTAAATGACTTTAATTTTAAAAACCGTATTTTTTTTAAAATTTTGATTTTGAATGTTTGAAAATAAAGTAATTCAATTGAAAATAGACGTATTAAGTGTGATGAAAAAAATTCAAATTTAACTTTGTTTATAAATGTATTTATATTTATATATGATTAATAATTTTGTGTTTAAATGTTATTAATGAAATGGTAATCATAATTATTAACATTAGATGTTTCCAATATTGTGTAAATCATGATAAATGCTAATTATACGCTAAAAATAGTAATGTGACAAATCAAAGAATTAAGCATTTATTTTGTGTTTAAATGTCTTTAATTTTAAAAACCGATTTTTTTTTAAAATTTTGATTTTGAATGTTTAAAAGTAAATTTATAAATGTATTTATATTTGATTAATAATTTTGTGTTTAAAGGTTTTTAATGATATGGTAATTATAATTATTAACATTAGATGTTTCCAATATTGTATAAATCATGATAAATATCAAAATGCAAGAATTGTTAACACTAAAGAGCAAAATCATGTACCTTCTGTTGATATTTTGGATCTCCAATCCTTTGTGCCCGTGCAACAATAAACTCCAATTGCTCTATGCAAGAATCTGCCAGAGTACTATTACCCTGAGCAAACAAAGGATATATATGAAGAATTGTTGAATCCACAAAAAATCATAAGGGTATAATACAATTAGATGACGAACTTACCTCTAACACAAATGCAATAATAATCTTCTGTGAATTCCAAGTAATCTGGTTTCTCTGTTAAATAAATAGATGACACTTAATCACATAGAACAATGCATATATTTGTATACTAATTAGTTACATGGTAAGTAAATTATTACCTGTAAAAAGGCATTATTCAATGTATTCAAAAATGGTTTACATATTTTTCAATTTCTTTTACAGGTTGATGATGAACTTGTTTTTAGAGTAGTTGTTGCATTATTGTCTGCATCCTAGTAGACTCCATTTGGCAAGCATAAAAATAACTAATCATTAATGTCATTGTAAATTATTTTAAACAAAAAAGAACACTAAAAAATAATATGAAAAAGTTCACTTACACAATTTTACGAACACTTGGTGGGCGTACTTTTAGAATACCAAAGAAAGCAAACTTTATACAACTTTAATAAACCCAGAAATCAAGAACCCAACTTCAGTTTACAAAACGAAAAACCCAGAAATCTTTAGTAACAAATAAATTAAATACAAAATAAAACAAAACAAATTGAAATAAAAAAAAATATAGTGAACGGTACCGCATGAGTTTTGAAGTTTGTTTACGACCGAACATTACAGCAGGAATGAAACCTAATCGGGGATCTCAATGATAACGGCGGTTTACATTCTGAACGAATCCCAAAACAACACATTCACAAGTTATTAAAAAAATATATAAAACAACGAATTAACAGATACAATCGGTAACGTTTCAGAAAGATAAATGCAAAAACGAATTAGCAGATCTGAAATACAGAGAAAGATCCGAACATTAAATCTAATTTGAAAGATAACATAAACAGAATAAAAACGTGTCACACCCTCAAAATCCACTTGCGGAGTTTTACCGCGAGGCGCATGACAAACCAGGATCCAAACCAACGATCACAATAAACAAGTCTAAATGTAATTAATGCAATACCAAAACATAGTTTTAAAATCCCGTTTACAGCGGAAGCTTATTCAAAATAAAGTTCAACATAATTAACCAAAGTTCAATGTTTATGAAATCATGCAACTCTATCTAGACGCCGTGCAGACGCGTGCGCCCTAGTTCCATGTGCTACCTTAGCGACCTGAGAAAACATGTAAAAGTTTACGTCAGCACAAAAATGCTGGTGAGTTTACAGGTTTGCAGTTCAAGTACCAAGTCCACCTGTCCATACTATAACAAATAGAAAACCAGTATACGCTAGCTAGGCGTACGTTTTGTTACTACCACGATTGGAAAACCATTACTAACTCGAATACCAGTTTTGTGCCCGAATAGTTCCAAATGTTCCTGTTGTTCCTGTTTGAGACAATATGCACTCGCCCGGCCCTCCAAGCCGACGAGCGGGGTTGGTCACTCCCAATAGCGCTATTCACATTTCCCCGTTGTGCAAACCCGCACATTCATGGTTCCCCCCGGGACTTCCAAAGATCGTGTAGTATACGTTAGAACCCATAGTATGACAGAATTTACCAAACAATCGTTTTAACACATGTTTTCTCCCCCGAAAGTATAAAACCAGTTTAAAAGAGGGGCCGTAAACTCACCTTAAGTTGCTTTACTCCTAATCCCGAGTAAACTCAGCTGCTATGTTAGTCCCGTACAGTGGCGACCTAACATACGACAGTTACAAGTACTTAGACTAATAACCCGCAGGTTAATTAGTCCCTAGATGTCCAGACCATAACCAAGTTCGTTTGAAAATACCGTGACTGTTTAACTGACCCAATTGACAAGACTCGACATCCCATTGGTGACCCGAGACTCCCCGTGTTATGTTTACGCTCCAAAACATACAATAACGCAAGTACACTTAACATACGTTAACACACAACAAGTTATAGCACATAGTTCACGTATCACCGGAATACATCCAATTATATGTTACCAAGTTATTAGACATGTTACAGGGTTCCTAGCATGTTACTACATGTCAAATCAGGTCTCGGTATGCTAATATACACTTACAGCAGCAGTACACGCGATTAGGGAGGCTAATCGCATGAAATGTCACGTGATTAGGGCTAATCGCCCCTTAAGTCAGGCGATTAGGGCTAATCGCCCTTGGGACCACGCGATTGGGCTACTCGCCCTTGCAGCCAGGCGAGTGGGCCTACTCGCCCATTATTACACGCGAGTGGGGGCTACTCGCCCCTATTACACGCGATTAGCAAGGCTAATCGCCTGTAACCTTGCTGTTCCGGTTTTTCGCGCGTTTAATGCTCCAAATCAGATCCAGAGCGTGTGTAACTACCCAATATCATCCCAAACACTATCCTAAACATGTTTAACCCAAAACCCTTCGTTCATCCTCGTAAAATCAGTTCTGCATGCAACCATAGCAATCCAAACACATACACATAGCATGTAACATTCAATTAACGCATGTAATCATAACCCTATGATTCAATTACTGAGATCTCTATCATCATACTAACAATATTAATTCTGACCTAGCATGATTACACATCAAAACATCATCAAGATTCATAAAAATCCTATCTTTCTAATCATACATACCCATAACGCATGTTTATTAATTATAATCCGATTAATAACTCTTATTGACGATTTTCAGAAAGCTTTTTCGTTTATGAACAGGTCTGGACCATTAGGGATTGATTAAAAACGTTTACAAAGTATTATGGATGAGAATTAAACCTTGGAATTGCAAAAGGATGATGATTAGACCTTGAAACCTTGTGTTTTTGATCAAAATCGCCTTCCAGAGGTTGTTTAAGTGTTTGGGGCGGTTATGGGACGACTAGGGTTTGTCTAATTGAGTTTAGGAGGTTAAGTGTTGTATTTATAGGCGTTTCTAGTCGTCCAGCCCGTTCCATGCGATTATGCAGGTTTATACGCGATTAGGAATCCTAATCGCGTGAACAGTAACGCGTTTGGGGCCTAATCGCATGAACAGTCATGCGATTAGCCCCAGTCGCACCATATGAATCCCAGTCACACCATATGAACCCCAGTCACACCACATGATTCCCAGTCACACCACATGAACCCCGTTTTAACATATGTTAACACATATTAATGTACCGACAAGTCACATAATGATTGTAAACACATAACACAAGTAAATACACATATTCACACTCGTTCACCAATTCCCGGGACTCGAGACTCGTACGTTCCGTATGCCCTGACGATCCTACAAATCGTCACCGTTTGTACACTTGGTTAAGGACTGACATCTACCGAACCTCTAGACCAACATCCAATGATCTTCTAGACTAACCAATAGTTCCCGAACCATAACCCGACTTAACTAACCCAGTTAAGTACAAAATACGCGTGACTCGCTAAGGTAGACTTTCATCTAGACAACGTTGTTAACCCGAATTTGCCAGGTGTCACATCATCCCCACGTTAAAAGAATTTTCGTCCCGAAAATTTGTACAAGTACAGAAAGAACAAAAGAAATAATCGAAGGAAACAAGCAAAAGATAGAAACCAAAAGAGAGGGATTTACCCGAGTTGTCACATCATCCCCACGTTAAAAGGAATCTCGACCCGAGATTCATTCAGCTGCCGAAGAGACGTGTCTCGACTCGAACGCTTCCTTAGGAAAGAGATGAGGATACTTAGACTTCATCTGATCCTCCCGTTCCCACGTATATTCCGGTCCCCGATTCGAGTTCCACCGAACCTTAACGATACGAATCTTGCTGTGACGTAGGCTACGAATCTTGTAATCAAGGATCTCCACAGGTTCTTCCACAATCCGAAGACGATCATCAACCTTGATCTCTTCTAGTGGAACGATGAGAGACTCGTCAGCCAGACACTTCTTCAAGTTTGACACGTGAAAGACGTTATGTACGTTACCGAGCTCCGTCGGTAGATCAAGTCGATATGCCACCGGCCCAACCCGTTCCAGGATCGTAAATGGGCCGACATATCGTGGATTGAGTTTGCCACGCTTCCCAAAGCGTATGAC